>OY282641.1:17666902-18121902 GCA_958299015.1 Tetanocera ferruginea
TCAAAATCAAAATCAAAATCAAAATCAAAATCAAAATCAAAATCAAAATCAAAATCAAAATCAAAATCAAAATCAAAATCAAAATCAAAATCAAAATCAAAATCAAAATCAAAATCAAAATCAAAATCAAAATCAAAATCAAAATCAAAATCAAAATCAAAATCAAAATCAAAATCAAAATCAAAATCAAAATCAAAATCAAAATCAAAATCAAAATCAAAATCAAAATCAAAATCAAAATCAAAATCAAAATCAAAATCAAAATCAAAATCAAAATCAAAATCAAAATCAAAATCAAAATCAAAATCAAAATCAAAATCAAAATCAAAATCAAAATCAAAATCAAAATCAAAATCAAAATCAAAATCAAAATCAAAATCAAAATCAAAATCAAAATCAAAATCAAAATCAAAATCAAAATCAAAATCAAAATCAAAATCAAAATCAAAATCAAAATCAAAATCAAAATCAAAATCAAAATCAAAATCAAAATCAAAATCAAAATCAAAATCAAAATCAAAATCAAAATCAAAATCAAAATCAAAATCAAAATCAAAATCAAAATCAAAATCAAAATCAAAATCAAAATCAAAATCAAAATCAAAATCAAAATCAAAATCAAAATCAAAATCAAAATCAAAATCAAAATCAAAATCAAAATCAAAATCAAAATCAAAATCAAAATCAAAATCAAAATCAAAATCAAAATCAAAATCAAAATCAAAATCAAAATCAAAATCAAAATCAAAATCAAAATCAAAATCAAAATCAAAATCAAAATCAAAATCAAAATCAAAATCAAAATCAAAATCAAAATCAAAATCAAAATCAAAATCAAAATCAAAATCAAAATCAAAATCAAAATCAAAATCAAAATCAAAATCAAAATCAAAATCAAAATCAAAATCAAAATCAAAATCAAAATCAAAATCATAATCAAAATCAAAATCAAAATCAAAATCAAAAGAAATAAGTCAAGTCAAGTTCAAGGCAGAGATAAGTAATCCTTTAATACAAAATCAAAATCAAAATCAAAATCAAAATCAAAATCAAAATCATAATCAAAATCAAAATCAAAATCAAAATCAAAAGAAATAAGTCAAGTCAAGTTCAAGGCAGAGATAAGTAATCCTTTAATATCAGCACTTCTTGCAAAAATTCAATGATTTTTATGTAACTTCAATCCTCAAGTCCGTAAATTTGCTTTATATCAAAAAATAATTGCTCAGTTTCTATAAAAATATTTCAAGTTTACTTTTTCGACCTGATTTGTTGTATTCAGTGTCCTTTTCCCGCTGATATATTTGGCTTTTCACTACCGTATGCTACAAATTTCTCAATTGTCAATCGAGCTCTTCAATGTTAACCAAAAGCACATCAATATCTGGCAGCTAAATGGTTACAAACTAATCATAGACTGATTTTTCTCGTACCTCCCGCTCACACGCCCTCCTCAACAAAAAGCACATCACCGCCTACTCAGCACTAAAGTCACAACAACAACAGCAGCAATTTCGTTTCATATCAGCATTATGATGCCTTAATCAGCATATGAAACATAATAACAGCAATATTAACAACAACACATAGGGACAACCAACAACAAAAACCACAACAACAAATACTGCTGCCATCATTTGTCACGTTTTCTTGAATGTTATGCACGCAAACATCCGTCGTGCTCATAAAAGTCCTCCTTCATCTCTGTCGTCTATGTTTTGCTGCTGGTCCTACTAGTTCATATCGTGAACTTGCTGGTGTTGGCGTAACATGGCACTGCATGGCGTTGCCACATGTAGTTGGTTCTGTTTTTATGTTGTTTTTTGGCATAGCGTAACGCATCCTGCATCCTTATAAATGTTAAACCAAAGCCAAAAAATAACCGCAAATTTCATTTATTTTCACATGTAAGCGCTGTGCATGTGTGTGTGTGTGTGTGTGTGTGTGTGCGTGAGAATGTTTTTGTTGTAAATGTGTGCAGATGTCTGGCTGTAAGATTTGTGCTGTTTTCAGTGTTCTTGGTTTTTAAGTGTTGCCAACACCCACACACGCTCATTTTTAATCGCTTGGCTTTTTATGTCGTTGATATTTACTGTTTTCATAAATAATGAATTATTTTTATGGTTTCACTGAGTTGCCAGATTAGGAAATTGCTTGATTACTAAGCCAGTAATTGTGACGTAAATAATATTAATTGGTTTAAAATTAAAAGGAAATGGAGGAGTGAGAAAGCTGTAGGAGGACATTGTAAATAAGAAATACTACAACGCAATAAAGTTGCTCATAAAAACAAATTCACTTTAGTTCACAGATTTAAAATTTATTCACAATATTAACATTTCTCAGTTCTCAAGTATAGTGAAAGCTTCCCAATTCAACTTTCACACTTTTATGATAATTGATCATAATTCATAATTTGAATTCAAACTCTTAACTCATAATTCATAATTCATAATTCATAATTCATAATTCATAATTCATAATTCATAACTCATAATTCATAATTCATAATTCATAATTCATAATTCATAATTCATAATTCATAATTCATAATTCATAATTCATAATTCATAATTCATAATTCATAATTCATAATTCATAATTCATAATTCATAATTCATAATTCATAATTCATAATTCATAATTCATAATTCATAATTCATAATTCATAATTCATAATTCATAATTCATAATTCATAATTCATAATTCATAATTCATAATTCATAATTCATAATTCATAATTCATAATTCATAATTCATAATTCATAATTCATAATTCATAATTCATAATTCATAATTCATAATTCATAATTCATAATTCATAATTCATAATTCATAATTCATAATTCATAATTCATAATTCATAATTCATAATTCATAATTCATAATTCATAATTCATAATTCATAATTCATAATTCATAATTCATAATTCATAATTCATAATTCATAATTCATAATTCATAATTCATAATTCATAATTCATAATTCATAATTCATAATTCATAATTCATAATTCATAATTCATAATTCATAATTCATAATTCATAATTCATAATTCATAATTCATAATTCATAATTCATAATTCATAATTCATAATTCATAATTCATAATTCATAATTCATAATTCATAATTCATAATTCATAATTCATAATTCATAATTCATAATTCATAATTCATAATTCATAATTCATAATTCATAATTCATAATTCATAATTCATAATTCATAATTCATAATTCATAATTCATAATTCATAATTCATAATTCATAATTCATAATTCATAATTCATAATTCATAATTCATAATTCATAATTCATAATTCATAATTCATAATTCATAATTCATAATTCATAATTCATAATTCATAATTCATAATTCATAATTCATAATTCATAATTCATAATTCATAATTCATAATTCATAATTCATAATTCATAATTCATAATTCATAATTCATAATTCATAATTCATAATTCATAATTCATAATTCATAATTCATAACTCATAATTCATAATTCATAATTCATAATTCATAATTCATAATTCATAATTCATAATTCATAATTCATAATTCATAATTCATAATTCATAATTCATAATTCATAATTCATAATTCATAATTCATAATTCATAATTCATAATTCATAATTCATAATTCATAATTCATAATTCATAATTCATAATTCATAATTCATAATTCATAATTCATAATTCATAATTCATAATTCATAATTCATAATTCATAATTCATAATTCATAATTCATAATTCATAATTCATAATTCATAATTCATAATTCATAATTCATAATTCATAATTCATAATTCATAATTCATAATTCATAATTCATAATTCATAATTCATAACTCATAACTCATAATTCATAATTCATAATTCATAATTCATAATTCATAATTCATAATTCATAATTCATAATTCATAATTCATAATTCATAATTCATAATTCATAATTCATAATTCATAATTCATAATTCATAATTCATAATTCATAATTCATAATTCATAATTCATAATTCATAATTCATAATTCATAATTCATAATTCATAATTCATAATTCATAATTCATAATTCATAATTCATAATTCATAATTCATAATTCATAATTCATAATTCATAATTCATAATTCATAATTCATAATTCATAATTCATAATTCATAATTCATAATTCATAATTCATAATTCATAATTCATAATTCATAATTCATAATTCATAATTCATAATTCATAATTCATAATTCATAATTCATAATTCATAATTCATAATTCATAATTCATAATTCATAATTCATAATTCATAATTCATAATTCATAATTCATAATTCATAATTCATAATTCATAATTCATAATTCATAATTCATAATTCATAATTCATAATTCATAATTCATAATTCATAATTCATAATTCATAATTCATAATTCATAATTCATAATTCATAATTCATAATTCATAATTCATAATTCATAATTCATAATTCATAATTCATAATTCATAATTCATAATTCATAATTCATAATTCATAATTCATAATTCATAATTCATAATTCATAATTCATAATTCATAATTCATAATTCATAATTCATAATTCATAATTCATAATACATAATTCATAATTCATAATTCTTAATTCATAATTCATAATTCATAATTCATAATTCATAAATTCATAATTCATAATTCATAATTCATAATTCATAATTCATAATTCATAATTCATAATTCATAATTCATAATTCATAATTCATAATTCATAATTCATAATTCATAATTCATAATTCATAATTCATAATTCATAATTCATAATTCATAATTCATAATTCATAATTCATAATTCATAATTCATAATTCATAATTCATAATTCATAATTCATAATTCATAATTCATAATTCATAATTCATACTTCATAATTCATAATTCATAATTCATAATTCATAATTCATAATTCATAATTCAAAATTCATAATTCATAATTCATAATTAAAAATGGGTTTTTTTGTCGTATAACAGTTCATATCTCATAATTCACATTTCAAATTTTAACTTCGCAGTTGTCAATGCTTCACTTTTTGTTATAAATATACAACAATTCAAAAATTATTATTCACAGAAGACATTTCACAATTCAGAAATGGTAAAGAAAATTTTAAAATTCTTAATTAAAATTTAACATTTCTTAATTCTAAATTTTTATTTCGAAAAACAAAAATTAAAAAAAAAAAACAATAATTGCCATTTCAGTCATTAAAAAGGCTTTGTCGCCCACGCTATACACTTTTCACAATTATTTTTCACAATTCCAATTCCAAGAGAAGTGACAGATGATCAGAAAATGTTTTTATTATAAAAGAACTTTCTGTCAGATGCGAGCATTGAACTCGGGCTAATGCAGTCAACTTTCACAATTTTAATTTTGCAATTGACACTTCATCAATTCATAATTCATATTAAACACTTCTTTAGAATATTTTAATTATATTCATTTATATTCAACACATAAGCATTTACACTTCAACACTTCACGATTGAGATTTCTTAGTTCATAATAAAAAACTGACATTGCCGTCTTTACGAATCACATTTCACAGTTCGCAAATCACAGTAAAAGCTTAACATTTAAATGTTATCTCACAGAGATGACATTTTACAAAACAAGTATTCATATTTTACAATTCTTAATTTGAATTGAAATTTCACAATTTAAAATTCTTATATCGGACTTCACCTTTCATAATTCCAACTCTACTACTTACATTTCGCGATGCATATTTGGCACGTTACAATTAAAACATCACATGATATTTCAATGTTTGCGCACTACAATTCACAGTGCAGTTCACAGCCGTTCAAATTTCTAGCTTCGAAATTCATTTTTCAGAATGAGAATAAGAGATACGATATATGAAATGAGAGGTAAACAATTAATATTTCAGTGTTCATGAATCAAATTTCTCAATTTTCAGTTCGAAATAGCTAGTTGAAATTTCACACCGAAACATGCTCGTTTCAGAATTACAATTCAACTTAAAACACATGAAATTCACATTTCAATACTTATGATTCAAGACTTATGATGATCAAAATACTTAAATTTCACTTTTCAGAACTAGAATTAAATATTAGAAAAATTTAATAAAAATTCAAAAAATCACATATTTAAGTTAACGGTTCACAGTTCACAAATTAAAATTTAAAAAATCTTAGTTCAAAATAACACACTTCATCCAGTTCACTTTTCAGGATTATAATACAAAATGAGATCAATGAAATTATATATTAACATATCACATTTCACACTTCATAAAACAAAATTTTCATTTCAAATTTCACACTTCAAATTTTAATTTTAAGAATTTACAATAAAATTAATTTTTGCTTGTAGAGATGTGAATGAAACACAAGAAGCATGAAATAAATTTAGAAAGATTCACATTTTAATGTTTACGAATCACATTTTACAGTTCATAAATCAAAATTTGCACCAAAATTGAGTGTTAAGATGTAGAATTAAATATTAGATAAATACTTTCAGTTCACAATTCAGAATTATAATTAAAAAAATTAGTTCAATGAAATTCTCATTTCAAATTTAATTCATTAAACTTTACTTTTCAGATTTTTCAATTAAACTAATTATTTCTGCTTGTAAAGTTGTGAATTAAGCATAAGAGGCATGAAATGAGAATAAAAAATTCACATTTCAATATTTGTAGAGCATATTCCTCAGTTCATAAATCAAAATTCGCGTCAAAATTCAGTATTCTTGTTTCACAATTTTTAATTCGCAATTCTTCATTCGAAATGAACAGTTTAAAAACAGACTTCATAAAGTTCGCTTTCACATTTTACATTTCATAAAAATAAATTCATATTTCAAATTTTACACTTGAAAGTTCACTTTTCAGAATTTACAATTCACATTTCAAAATTGAGTGAATTATTTGTGCTTGTGTAGATGTGAATAGATGACACAATTAATTTAAAAATGAATTTTTGACAATTTTAACTTACTTATAAATGTATTTGACTTTCAATGCATACTTAAAGGCGTTTAAAGCAAGCTTTTAGAGAAAATCTTAAGTCATTTACAGTCATACAGACGATCGTGACCACTTACGAATACATTGTTATATAAACAAGTGAGACAATACATATTCACACGCACACACACACGCATACTACATTTTAACACATGCACACACTTTCCTACACATCACAACAAAGAATAGTACATTAATTTTGCGAACTGGCTGTCTTTATTTTTGAAACATTTATTCGTATAAAATCACACAATATGGCAAAAACAGCTACGAGTGCTTTTGCCGTTATAAAAAAAAAAAAATGTAAAGCACATTGCACAAATAAGCTTTGCAGGCGGAAACGGAAACGAGGAAATGCACTTTTATGTGATTCCTTGAAATATGGTTGTTTGTACGAAAAAGTCTGTATGTAGAGCTGTGCGTGCTGCTTGTGTTGGTGCATTGACATCTGGCACGTGTGCTGTCATGACTTTTAACTGGTTTTTTTTCCCCTCGCAACTCTCAGATTTTTTCCTCTTTGCTCTTCACCCATTTTTATTTTTCTTAGCTATTAACAAAACCAGCAGCAACTCGAATATTTTTGTTAAACTTTAAAATAAGAAATTTTTAGCTATTGTGTGGGCGTTCGTTCTGACGCCCTATAGCGGGTGCGAGCGTTTGTGTGTGTGTGTGGAAATGTCTTAGCCTGTGACCGGAAGTAACTCTTGGCAATGTGCAGCTTGTTGTTGCCCTTTTTGTGCTGTCCAAATGCATTGCAAGCTAAGAGAAGGAACAACAACATCAACTGCAACAAGCGTCATTCACATCGTCTTCACTCTCGTCTAGTTTCAATTAATGCTGCACGTGACCAAGTCACAAACGTCTGCATTGGCTGAAACTTGTTGTTATTATTGTTGTTGCGGATGTTCTTGTTATTTTTTGCTTTTCATTTCATGCACATAAAGGATTTTTACAGCTTCCCATACTATTTTGACTGTTTTTATTTATTATTTATATTTTCTTGGAACATTTTTTCACCTTCACACAAAAGCTTTGTATAAAACAAGACAAATAAATGTTGTTTATGTTAAACAAACAATTTTTAAATGCAATTGCTTTGTGTTGGTTGGAAAGATGGGTTAAAGAAACTTTCAAGAACTGCAAGCAAAAGGCTTTCTCGCACTGATTGCCTTCATAATGCATCATGTATCATATGTCATACATCATGCATCATTTATCATGTATCATGAATCATGAATCATGATACATGATACTTGATGAATAATGTATCATGTATGATGTATGATGTATGATGTATGATGCATGATGTATCATGTATCATGTATCATGTATCATGTATCATGTATCATGTATCATGTATCATGTATCATGTATCATGTATCATGTATCATGTATCATGTATCATGTATCATGTATCATGTATCATGTATCATGTATCATGTATCATGTATCATGTATCATGTATCATGTATCATGTATCATGTATCATGTATCATGTATCATGTATCATGTATCATGTATCATGTATCATGTGTCATGTATCATGTATCATGTATCATGTATCATGTATCATGTATCATGTATTATGTATCATGTATCATGTATCATGTTTCATGTATCATGTATCATGTATCATGCATCATGTATCATGCATCATGTATCATGCATCATGTATCATGTATCATGTATCATGTATCATGCATCATGTATCATGCATCATGTATCATGCATCATGTATCATGTATCATGTATCATGTATCATGTATCATGTATCATGTATCATGTATCATGTATCATGTATCATGTATCATGTATCATGTATCATGTATCATGTATCATGTATCATGTATCATGTATCATGTATCATGTATCATGTATCATGTATCATGTATCATGTATCATGTATCATGTATCATGTATCATGTATCATGTATCATGTATCATGTATCATGTATCATGTATCATGTATCATGTATCATGTATCATGTATCATGTATCATGTATCATGTATCATGTATCATGTATCATGTATCATGTATCATGTATCATGTATCATGTATCATGTATCATGTATCATGTATCATGTATCATGTATCATGTATCATGTATCATGTATCATGTATCATGTATCATGTATCATGTATCATGTATCATGTATCATGTATCATGTATCATGTATCATGTATCATGTATCATGTATCATGTATCATGTATCATGTATCATGTATCATGTATCATGTATCATGTATCATGTATCATGTATTATGTATCATGTATTATGTATCATGTATCATGTATCATGTATCATGTATCATGTATCATGTATCATGTATCATGTATCATGTATCATGTATCATGTATCATGTATCATGTATCATGTATCATGTATCATGTATCATGTATCATGTATCATGTATCATGTATCATGTATCATGTATCATGTATCATGTATCATGTATCATGTATCATTCGCAACTCATATTTCATAATTTTAAATTCACAAAAAAATAACTATTTCAATTTTAAATTTTTTTGTTTTTGTTCATGTCTCATTTTTATATCCTAAGCCTGAAAAGTCTGGGTATGAAAGAAAGGGTATATTAACCTTATGCAAACGTTTGTAACGCAAGAAAAAGTCGACTTCGAAGAATGGACGCGCACCTCCCACCTCCCATACAATGCAAAACTTGAAAACTCAATAAATAAGCTTATGTTTGTCATACAGAGATAAAATCTGCTACGTATGTATTTTATAAAAAACGGAGATGTTTTCAAAAAATGGACGTCATCCATCCACGGACATGCCTACCACCGTTACAACCCAAAAAATTTAAAACTTCATAAATAAACTTTGGTAAGCCTACAGAGATCAAATTTGGTATGTATGTATTTTATACCAAAACTACGATGTGTTCAAAAATTGGGCGTAGTCCATCCACGATCATGCCCACCTTCCAAACAATCGACAATAGCGAAAACACTATAAACACACATGCGAGCTACAGGAATAAAACTTGGTGTATATAAATGATTGATTAAAATTGAAATGCAAATAAAATATGGGCTTCATCAATCAGCCCATGAACACGCCCATTTTCAATAATATTATTGTATTTTGTAAAAGTAGGTTAAGGGTATTTGATAGTCGGGTTAGATTGACTTTAGACCTTCTTTACTTGTTTAATAGAAATTTTTTATTCATTCACTCAGATTGAAGTCGCAGTTTTTGTTGCATTGAAATCATTTGAAGTCAGTTCAAATCACGAAAATTCTTAAACTTCTCGAAGTGAGTTGAATGAATTCTTTTAATTTTCACTTTCATGTGTTTTTTGCATTTTTGCTTTAATTTTGAGTGAAACATGTCTTCGGCATAGCTATTCGTATTCAATTCAAATCAAATTGAACAAATTTTTTCAAAAGCATAAATTTTGAAATCATTTCTGAATATAAAATTCACATTCTCTTTCGGCATAGCTGTTAGAATTTTCTTCACATTTTTGCTGACAAGTTGTAAGAGGCTTATTTACTTGCCCTCAACACTTATATTTATAACGTATTTAAAATGTAATGCGTTACATTAACAGTCGCATTGTTTTGCTTCCGCTACAATTTATTGCCTAATCTTAGGCGCACAACCCCTTTGATGACTGAACACAAATTTTCTTTTCACTATAATTTTCACACAATTAAAATTAATAAACGACATAGCGACAAATTTGATTTTTTTTTTTTCACACACCAACTCCCTCTGGGAAATCATCCAGGAACCAACCTCCGCTGACAGCCACACCCAAAGTACAGACCACTTCAATGTCATTAAGATGATTTATGCACGCAAAACATTACGACAAATGTTGAGAAAAATTATTATTTATGCTTGTGTCTGCAATGATTTGTACACCAAACATTAAATTAAATGACAACAAAAAACAGCGTTGGCGCGCCTGAAAGTATGCTCTTTAGCGTGTAAGAAAACATAAGGAAAAACTTAATTAGACAACGACTGGCAGCAGCATATTTAATTGTCTGAGGATTTGTTTTTGTGTGTGTGTGTGTGTGTGGGTGTGTGTTCTCTGCACAAAATTAGGGGACATATTTTTGTTGGCTAATTTTGTGAAAAAGGAAATGTTTTCTTTGTGTGTTCTTTGTTTCTTTGTTTGTTTTAAAGAACGCTGTGAACTGCTGCGAGTTAGTTGTTAGGGTACCAAAATTAATTTAATAAAAGAATTTATGAAGAAACGCATTTTAATGAGAGCATTATAATGGCCTTGAGAGGTGTTGAGTGTATTGTTTGTGTTGATAAATATAAAATTTGAGGAGTTTTACAAAAGGGACAAAGCATGCATTAACACATTATAAAAATAAATTTATTTAACAAGAACAATAACAGTACAACAAAAAAAAAAAAAAACAAAGTTTTGAACTGTTTATTTTTCTGGAAGATATTTTAAATGATTTCTGTTTTATTTGCTTGTTTCTTGGGACTGTAGCCCTAAATATCTTACTTTATTTCTTTACTCTCTTTCTCACTCTACCCTGCTTCGTACCACATTTTATTTCTTTTCGTTTTTTGTTTTGTATTTTTTTTTAACTACGTTAAACTCACGCTGTTTTATGTGTCGTAATGCATGAGTTTTATTTACTTGTCGCTGTCGGTGATGTGCGCGTTTGTTGACACATTTTATGAGGCATACTTTTAGGTGCATTATGAAAATGTGAATTTTATTGTCTGTTGTTACTAACAAAATTATGTGCCCATCTATGTCTGTTTTGCTGGTGAGAAGTGAAGATTTATTGGATTTTTTTTTTTTATTGTTTTAAATTTTTTTTTTTATTTTTTTGATTTAAATGTACATATTTAAAATTTTATTTCCTTTTTTATTACATGCCAACAGTCATTGCATGAGATTTGCAGAGGATGCTCAGAGCTTTACATCTATGTAAATATTTATTTAAATTATATATGTTAGACATTTGCCTACTTTTGTTACTATCTATAATGTTTCATTAACCTTTAACTTGAGCTAAATTGAGTTCGGCATTAAAATATGAAAAACTTGCAAAAAAATTATATATAGCTTCAAGTTTTAAATTCTTAATGAACAAGTCGATATGGAAAGGATATTCAGATAAAACTATGCAATTTTGTTTATTTATAAAACAAATGTTATAAATTACTTTTAAAGACAAAGAGCCGAAAAAATTGTTTCATACAGCTAAGAAACACAATATTTGAAATCTTTGAAAAAAATATACTTTAAATAAAAAATAAAAACAATTTTATAAAATTTTTATTTCATTCGTTTTTGTATGCTTTTTTTCTTATTAAATTCGAAACACAATTTTTGCATAATTTTGTGTTTTCTTTACGTGATTTAGCAATAATATCTACCTTGTTAATATAACAATTGAAAATAACGTCAAATACCAATAAAATATCTTTAAACACACAACTTAACAAAACGTCAAAGAATTAAGTTAGTTCCAAAGTTACAAAAGCTCTTGAAGTTTCAAGTGAAACTTGAAGTTAACAGCATAATTTGATTTGCTATCAATGTTAACATAACAACAACAAGAATTGCAACAACAAACATCAAGTAGCAGGAAGTCAAAACTTTACAGAAGTAAAAGAAGAAACAGCAAAATAGCAAACTAACTAACAACAATTTATGCTCAGTTTACGTTTTTCTTATATTTCTCTAATTCATAAAACTGACTTAAAGAAATTGTTTGTCATTTTTTTTTTAAATTTATTTTTTTTTAATTCCCGTTAACTTTATCTTTAACTCTGATCTGAAGTTAATTTAAGGCAGCAGCAGCGGCGATATTAAGAGTTGTAAAGAAATGCAGCAAATAATGCAATAAGTTTTTCATTTACTTTAAAAATTATAGCAAGGATTCAAAACTGAACAAGGTCCTGCTACACTGTTATGAACACAAAAGTAGAAATGCAGCAAAAAGATGAAAGTAGCTGATAAGCATGGCATGGCGCATTAAAGAAGCAGCAGCAAAAGCAACAACAAAAATTTAAAAAAAAAAAATTAGTAGCAGCAAGTAAAGACTAGCCAAAGAAAAACGTAGCAAAGAAATGTTTATGACAGTTAAAATATTTCTTGGTGCCTTTTTTTTGCTAGTTCTAATTTTTATGCTCTTTCTCATTGCGACATCTTCGTCTAGCGTTTTTGAGTTTATAAAACTATGAAAGCAGCAGTTGTGGAACTCGCTGCCTCTACAGCCAAGCAGACGCTTTGATGTCCTTGCTTATTATTGTGCACAGTGTATTTGTGTGTGACTGTGTTTGTGCCTTTGTGTTTGTGTGTCTATGCAACAGGATAATAAAATTATAATCTTATTGTATTGCTGCAGGTTCTGCTGCTGCTGCTGCTGCTACAGCAGCGGCTAGAATTGCAGCAACACTCAAACGCATCAACACTGAGGCAGCAACATGCAGCTGCTGGCGTTTGGCTTCTTTTTTGCTGTTTTTTTTTTGTTTGTACACGTACCGTTTTATCTGCAATTTTCTTTAAATAAATCTTTTACTTAACGAAAAAAGCAACATAAATAATAGATTTTTAGCTGAAATGTTGAAGTTCAGCACAGAAAAGAAGCAACAAATTAAAATCAATTACTTGAAGCATTAAATTTTTAACATCAATTTATTAAATACCATAAAATTAAGCTCCTAAAGGTATGCAACAAAATTTATTTCAGATTATGAAAAAACTTATAAAAAACTAATATAAATGGTTTCTTCGTTTTGGATGACTCGAACGTACTCTGCTTAGAGGTCATGCTTCTTCGAATCGACGACACCATTTTTTAAAGGGCCACTACCGATGTCCTTTACGGAAAAATCTTTAGAAATCACTTGTTTTTGCTTATTCAGATTATCTAGAATATGAGAAAATTCCAAACAATTTTATGTATAATAGTTTTTTATTTGTACAATGACAAAAGACATTTTTTTTAAATGTTTTTTGGTCGATTTTTATTGAAAATGGTCAAAACTCTTTAAAACTCTCGTTTGAAATAAATATTAGACGGACGCAATTTTCAACTGTTTTTTCACGGGAAAAACGAACTGCAATAGCCAGTGTTTGAAATTGCTATTGTCGATGTGGCTGTGAAAATAATAACACATTGTATATTAAGAAAATCCGAATAAAAATAGTGTTGATACCTCTTTTAGCATTGGCATTACGGATTTTTTATTCTTTTACGAGCTTTAAAGTTCTTCAAAATCAATTTAAGGCCTTCCAAGGACTTGTAGGAATATTTTTTTTTTTATTTTGGAAAACAAAATAATTGGTCTCTTTTAAACAAAAACATCAATATATAATTCAATATTATCAGACTTTAAATACCGAAGATATGATGAAAATGCAAAAAGGGAGCCCTACGTTGGGCAAAAAAATTTTTAAAAATAGTTGTGCTAGAACTTTCGATATAGCTACTTCCTGGGCAAAAGATTAATGATATTTCAAGTGCTTTTTTTTTATATTAGGATAGTACATTAGGATGGTAGGAACTGAGATCTTGAGGGTAAGTACTAGAACGGTGCACCTGAGATCAATGACTTCTGAAAAGGTCATATTGGTCTCTTTGAGACAAAAACATTGATATACCAAACTTTAAAATCCGACTGTAATCACCAGAGATATGAAGAAATATGTCAATGCGCGACCCCTACTTTCGGTCAAAAATTAAGATTCGCCGACGAATCGCCGAGATGAGGCTTAGGCGACTCGCTAGGAAGAGTTGCGAACGATTCGCCAAGAAGAGTCTTAAGCGATTCGCCGGGAAGCTTCGCCCACGAATCGCCGAGAAGAGTATTAAGCGATTCGCCAGGAATTCGCTCACGAATCGGCAGAAGGGGTCTCAAGTGATTTGCTGACAAGACATTTAGAGGTTATCTGCGATTTGCTGCAAAGTTGTTGAACGTTTCAATTTGTTGCCAGTTTGAACAAGCAGTTCCATGAAGTTGCTTACAAGTTAAATTTTTTTATTTTTTTAAACGATTTTTCAGAGCCTGCTCCAAATTCTAATGATAGATTTAGAAAGCTTTTTAAAAAACCATCTTCCAACGATCGCCAGAATGAGCCAAGGAAGATTTTGAAAGTTTCTTGAATCGCGCATTCATCCCTTGGGCGATCGAAAAGCGATTCATCTTCCAACGATCGCCGGAATGAGGGAAGGAAGATTTTGGACATTTTTTGTCAATCGCGCATTCATCGTTTAGGCGATCGTAAAGCGATGCATCTTCCAGCGATTGCCGGAATGAGGGAAGGAAGATTTTGTACATTTTTTGTCAATCGCGTATTCATCGCTTTGGCGAGCGAAAAGCGATCCTTCTTCCAGAGATCCCTTAGGTGAATCGCTAGCGCGTCATCAAATGATCTTATCTTCTAATTGTCTTCCAAATGTTTGCAGGGATATTACATATAAATATGACTATTTGTTTTGTCAAATTTTTAAGGCGTTAAATATAATCAAAAAATTTTGTAAAAAATTGTTAGCGGCGTTTTTTTTATTTATCTATCTTAAAAAGCTTTTTTAAGCATACCATGTTTTTCAAATATCTTTATAAATTAGGTTTTGGTCTTATTTTTCTTGTTTGGAACCAAATCACTAGAGATTAAATTGAAAGTTACATTAACCGTTACAATCTTCAGCAGCCATAACGTAATAAACTCTTTAAGTTCAACTAAAGTGCAACTAAACATAATTCGCAGAGAATTTCGCCCTCTTTAGCCATGTTTATTTTAGCACACTTCATTTTGTTTTATTTTATATTATTTTTTATTTTTTTTTTTCTTAACTCGACACCCACAAACAACTTGCAGGCGTTGCCAACTGTATGACTCTCGAGAGACTCCTAAATAAATTAGCTCTTAATTAATGACCATTAAGAACACCCACAACTAAAAGTAGCTGAGAATTTATAGAATTTCTGCAGTTTCCGTTATGTGTATAAATATAAACCAAAAATGTGGTTCATCGAGGGGGGAAGAAGGGTAAGGAATGGAATGTGTTGCGTAAAAAAATGACCAATGACCTTAAACCCTTGCATAACAGTTACAACATGCCACCGTTCGTTCGCCTTTGGCAACTAACAATATTTCTTAAAGCTAAAGCACGAACGGCGCGCACTGTCAGTCTGAGAATCTTGGTCGTGGGTGCTTTGCTCGATTGGACACAATTTAGCAGCAACGTTGGCCATTTGCGAGCACATTAACAGCAGGATGCGCGCATTTTTCAACACTTTGCATGTTGTTGTTGGTTTTGTTGTAGTTGTTATAAATTTTTGCTTTTTGCCTACTTTTAACTCTTACTCCTCCTCTTGCATTCTCTCTAGCAACTTTGCCATAGCTTGCGCCAATTTTGGCTAATAAACTTACAAGTTGCAAGAACTTTTGCAACACTGACTGCGTCCTTTGTTGCCTGTGTTGACGTCGCTGGAGCAAAGCATGGGCGTTCGGCTGACTCTTGTTGTCATTGTTGTTATCTGGGGTTGCTGCTTTGGCCCTAAATAGCAGAACCCCACAATTTAAGCCCATAAAAACACTTACGCTGCGTTAAATTTTCGTAATAAATTTAAGTTTAATTTTTTTTTGTCATGTTTTTTTTCGTACTTTCAGCTCTTGCATAAGTTGTGCCATTTATTTTGTTGTGCTTCCGCACTCTTTGCGTTCGGCCTTGTTGTCGTCTTTGTGTTTGTTGTTGTTGTAGGCGTTCTTCAAAGGTGGTATGCGTCGGTTTTTCGGGTAGTTGTTGGCCAAAGTGTTGAGTGCTGCCTGGTTAAGCTTTTATATAAATTATTTTTAAAAGCTGAAGTGAAGAGTTGGCCGTCGTTGTTGTTGTTGTATCATAATTTTCCGTGGTGTTTGAAGCGTAAAGTAGCATAGGCAAATTTAAGAATTGTTGCATACTTTATGGCTTAAAGTTTTGCCAAAAAGTGGGTTGTACTGTTTTGTTTATTATTGGTTTTGGAGCTTAAGAAATTTAGAAAATTGGCGAAATGTTTTTTAATTTTAAATTTCAGAAAATTTAACTGATTTTTGATTGAATTTTTTTTAAGATTGTCAATACAATTTTGGTATTCTTAGCCAGATATTGAAATGAAATAGTTGAAATAATATAAAAAATATACATACTTATAAATAATAGTTGAATAAAATAAAATTATAAACTTAAAGTAAATTTTTGTTTAGTTCTGAAATAAATGAACGTTTTCTTTATTTGTAACATTATTTATAAAATTTGTAATATTTAAGAAATTTCATAGATACTTCTTCATTACATAACCATTTAATGATTATGTAATTATGCTATTCAGTAATACCAAAACTAATTTTTGCTGCTCTCTTAGCTGCCAACTGAGTAAACATTTAGTATTTCCCTCGCATATTTATGTTATTAAAAAAAAACTATTCTAGAGAATACTTTAGTTTAATTGTCGAATTTTAAATGAGCCATCAAGAATGCTTTGGAGTTATGGAATCATATGAACATAGTTCGTGTTATTTAAATGAATCCCATAAAACAAACAATTATCATTACCAAAAAAACATTTTAAGCCCAAAAGCTTGTCTTATCAACGAAAAACTTAAGCTATAAAAATATTAAAAATCATAAACGTAACAACAAACTAAAATATCTACGCACTAATCTGATAACTAGCTATGTTTGGGGTGTGTGTGTGAGTGAGCAGACACGCAACTAAATTACATTTATTTACATGCAAGTTAATCTGTACATCACACACACTCTCGCACAAGCGCACATCCCACTCACACATTCTCACTCAAGCATAGAATACAAACAAATACACTTAAGCGCATTCGGCAAGTGCTCAAAGGATATCCTAGAGAGTAGCTAGCTATGGCTAGGCACACAAATCTAGGAACAAACTATCTATGCATAATTGCCCTCATTAGTGTACAGACACACTCATACATACAACACTCATACATAGACAGACACACACGCCCACCACGCACACGAATTGTGCGTGTATGCGTGCTGTTAGTGAATTATAATTACTGCTTAGACATACGAGTGAACGCACACATACCTGCGCATCCTCTAATATTATTTAGCTGTAAGCAATAATTCACTTTCATCTCTGCATAGTTAGTTAGACAAACAGACAGACACAAAAGCAAACACACAGTCAGCTAGTTCGACAGACCGACAGAGTGAAAGAAAGACATTTAAGACATATGCAAAACCTCAAAAAGAAAAAACCACACAAAATAATCTGCAACATATGAGGCAAATGAGCAGTCAAGGGAACATTATAAAAATACAATCACGTAATGCGTTACACTAGCGGCTATTTTCGTAAATAATAGCAGTTTCCGGCCATATGCAGAGAAAGTACCAAAAACTACCACTGAACTACCTTTTAATTAGCATTTAATAGAGCAGGCAGTAGAATAGTTTGGCTAGCCTGGCAGGCACAGTTTATGAATAATGCATTTTCTTAGTGTGGTTAGATTAAAAAGTTAGATATTTTATTGAAATACGCACATTTTTATGGTGTTGGATAATGTTGTCATTTAAGCGCTTTTCAAGAGTAATCAGTATTTCAATAATGATAAAAGAATTGACAAGTTTGAAAGATTAAGATTGAAGCTTAATTTAAACAAGTCTATTTAAATGTGATGCAATCACATGACATCACATTAACATGACATGACATCACATCACATCACATCACATGACATCACATGACATGACATGACATGACATGACATCACATCACATCACATCACATCACATCACATCACATCACATCACATCACATCACATCACATCACATCACATCACATCACATCACATCACATCACATCACATCACATCACATCACATCACATCACATCACATCACATCACATCACATCACATCACATCACATCACATCACATCACATCACATCACATCACATCACATCACATCACATCACATCACATCACATCACATCACATCACATCACATCACATCACATCACATCACATCACATCACATCACATCACATCACATCACATCACATCACATCACATCACATCACATCACATCACATCACATCACATCACATCACATCACATCACATCACATCATATCACATCACATCACATCACATCACATCACATCACATCACATCACATCATATCACATCACATCACATCACATCACATCACATCACATCACATCACATCACATCACATCACATCACATCACATCACATCACATCACATCACATCACATCACATCACATCACATCACATCACATCACATCACATCACATCACATCACATCACATCACATCACATCACATCACATCACATCACATCACATCACATCACATCACATCACATCACATCACATCACATCACATCACATCACATCACATCACATCACATCACATCACATCACATCACATCACATCACATCACATCACATCACATCACATCACATCACATCACATCACATCACATCACATCACATCACATCACATCACATCACATCACATCACATCACATTACATCACATCACGTCACATAACATAACATAACATAACATAACATAACATAAAATAACATAAGATAACATATCATTTAGGAGGGACATAAATTTAAAATTCTTAACTCAGTCAAAAACATACATTTTTCCAAAGTTTTTATTATTATTGTAGAGAATTGAACATATAAACAGAAAAAAATTCAAAAAACTATATTTTACACTCCAACATGGTTTTATAGAGCACCACACTAGCTGCAGAGAAAAAAACGGGGCCTCGTGGTTGCAGCGCCAAGAGTCGCAAAAATTGTCCGATCAGGAAAAAAATGGCTTTTTTAAATCTTAACAAAATTGGTTATCGTAGACACGTGCTTTTTTAAAAATTTTTTTTCAATTTTTGGTGAGGTACCAAATTTGAAAGAGTGTTTTTTTCGAAAAAAATATTGTCTTTAAATGAATTTTCAAAAAAATCAAAAAAAAATTTTAAAAAAAGCTATCGCTATATAAAGCTATATATAAAGCTATAAAAAAGCTTGATATCGAATCAAGTGTAAAAATACAAAAAAAAAATTTCATCAAAAAATGAACCCACTATTACGAAAAACATGGTTTCGAGATAAACGCGTTCAAAGTTTGTGAACAAAGAAAAAAAAAGGCGAAAATTAAAAATGCGCTCTCACTAATTCGACTTCAACTTTTGAACTTGTAGGAATTTTTCCATGGAATTTTTTCTTAGAATCTTTAGAATATTTACTTAAATAGAAAATTATAAAAAAAGTCCATTTAAAAAAACGGCCAATGTCATGTCCACCCTTAACATAACATGACGTGGGTGTCCTCCCCACTGTGAGGTGAAAGAGTATGCTCAAGTCCACTCTCATGCTGGTACTTCTGTTCTAGCACGCTTGTCTTATGGCCTCCTCGTGGTGGCTCTTGGATGCTATGTTGCGAAACCCTTAAATCCAGAAGCGTTTGACCTACAACCTCAGGCCTCAACCTACATTTCTCCCTTCAAAACTGCGGCATCGGTGACTCACTTCGCCCTAGCCCCACCGAGAACCATTCAAAATAAGCTCGAAGGTACATGGATTCTACACAAAAGTCACTACAAGTGATTTACTGAAGTCTCTGAAATGTTGTTGAAAATTTTGGCTTTTCCAAAAAAAGTCAAAACAAATAAGTTCAAAGAAGTTGCTTTCAACATTAGCAACCCTGTTTTTATGACCTCAGCAGCAAAGGTTTAAAACTTTTCCAATTCTCCAAAATTTTTTTAAGCATTGCCATTTATTAAAACAAAAATCTAAGAGAAATTAAAACTTCAGGAAAAATATATATTTTTTTTTTCTAAATATTAACCAAAAGATAGAATAGCTTGCATAGCTGCGAGCTATCATGAACCGACTAGCTGTAAAGAATATTATGCAAAGCAAAAGAAACAAGAAAAATTAGCTAAACTCACGAGTAGAGCTTAGATCTGTGTGTTAGTTTTTTTTTTTGTTTTGTTTTGCTATGCCCACGCACACACACACAAAAACAAAGAACTAGCAACAACTTAATTGCTGCATACTTGAGGGCGCATGAAGCTTGCTGATTATGTATGTTGATTACAACTAAAATAAATGAATAAAATCAGTGACTGTAACGGAGCAAACAAATTTGCCAAAATGTAAATGCAGAGCACAACAGGATATGCTAACATATGCGCACAAATAAACACACATTCAAAGTTACACACACAAACATAATCAAACGAATAAACAAACGTATGTCTAACATCCTGTTTGCCATATCCTGACTGCTACAGTTGAATTACAATTAATGCTCACTCGCGCATTTGGTGTGTAAATAATTATTGTTATGATGATAAGGATAAGGATAAGGATATGGATGAGTGTAAAAGCTATTGTTGTTGTTGTTGTTGTTGTTGTTGTTGCTGTTGTAGATGTTGTATTATTTCTGTTGTAGTATTTATAACTACTCTAGTTGTTGGTTTTGTTATTAAGCAAAGCCTTGCACGCTATATGAATGTCGAATATTAGAGCTGCTCAAGCATGTGCTGCCTACATTTAGGCGTATCCTATCAATTTTAGCTAATTTCTAGCTGGTCAGCTTTTAAAAAGCTTTAAACTTTAACACAATTTGCAACAGATTTCAAAACTATTTTAATACAAATTATTTTTAATCGCAAAAATTTCAACATTTTCCAAACTTTATAACTCGTTTATTTATTTTGATTGATGTCAAAAACTACACTCAAACGCCTAAAATAGCACCTTATTAGCAGTCGATGATAATAATTATGTTGATAATGATCATAATGATGTTGTTGCATTAGCTATTTAGTGGCACTGCCGGATTTCCGGTCTGTTGTTTTTCATTTATAATGATGCGATATGTTGCTGTTTGTGCTGTTGTTGTTGTTGTTGTTGCTGAAAATTTGAGCTAGCGTAAACTTAAAATTTTTTTTTATATATAATTTAATATTTAGCACATAAATGCACAGTTTATAAAATATTTTTCAATTTATTTTGCATTTATTTGGCCGCACTTCCGCTCAAATATTGCAAATCATGTTATTTAATATTTCTATAAAATTTAGCATTATTTGGTTTATATTCATTGATTGATTGATGCTTTGCCTAAAGCGTGCTTAAATTATATTTATTAGTTCATAACAATTTCTATAGATAGTGCACATAAAACAAAAAAAAAAAAACGAAATTTAAAATAATTATTTCAAAATTACGCATTTATGATTTTTAATATTTTTTCAAATTCGTTAAGTAATTTTTTTGCTTTTTTATAAAAATGAGAACATATAAGAACATTTAATCATATAAAGCAAGATTAAACTTATATTGCAAATACAAAAAAGGTTATGTTACAAGAAAACAAAAAAAAAAATTATAATATTTTATTTTATGAAATTATTAGTTTTGACTTCTAAAAGTTAAAAAGTCAAACTTTTTATTATTTTATAGCAGCTTATTAAACTTAAAAAAAAAAAAAAAAAATTGAAAAACAACTTCCGTAAGACGGTTTGGAGTTAGGCTATACAAGCCTATAACATACCTCATATGCACTTCTAGCCTTTTAAAAAGCCTCAATGAACCAAAGTTTACACAATAATTATGAATTTTTGCATGATCCTCATGAATCGCATTCTTGAATTTTGCCCCAATGATATCATGATATCAATGTACTGTATTTTGTAAAATAAAAAACACGAGAACATGAATATTTCATAAACCCAGTACTTAAAGTTCATAAAATCTGTGTATAAGATAAGATTGTAAATGTCATAAAAAACAAGGAAAACATGAATCACTCATAATTGTTGTGAATTAAATTTATAACATTCATATACAAATAAGAGGAGACGAAGAACATGAATCATTCATAATTTTTGTGAATTAAATTCATAAAATGCATGTACAAATTCAAGAAGTAGAAGAACAATTCATGAGATAAGTAACAATAAGGCATGAATCTCATGAACTTATTCATGCCTTTATCATGAACTTATTCATGCCTACACGGGAAACGTGAACTATGAGTTAAGCGACCAAAATTCATTTAATCCAAGTACTGAGCTCAGCCAATCCAGGATCAGACAAAAGATCTACTAACCTTATATAACTTGATGGAATAAATACTAATGGAATAAATAAACAAATTTCAGCAGGACCAAAGCCTTTCCTAAAAAAAAATTATAGCTGGTTAAATAAGTTAGTTAAATAAGCTGCAGCTAGAATTTATAGCCGATACACATTGACTGCAACATGCAACAAACGACAAACGTCAAAAAATATAACGCATGTTTTCTTATGTAAACATAATTTTTGGATGCAGCACGACAAAGAGAGGATGCGACCACAATTGTTGCAGCTGCAGACTTCAATCTTTTTCTAATTTGACAGACGACAAAAGAGGACTCTGAAGTTTATTTACCTTTATGTTTTAATTATATTCAAGATAGCTGTGTGTTTTCCGTTGTGTGAGTCCTGTAATTATTGTTTTGTTTATTTCAGTTTGAAAGTAAGTTAATAAATTAAATAAAATACATCAGAAATACAGAAATATAAATTGTTGCTGTTGCATTCATAATAATCAAGTCGTCGAGAACACTGCGACAATTCTCTCTGACGACTAATTTTCGTTTTGTTTGTGGACGCATGTTGCAGCCAATGTGTATCGGCTATTAAATGGAAGATTACAGCTTCTATAATGTACACAGTGCGAAGCAACAGCTTCTTTGCGAAACATGTGGAAAACTTCATATTGCGTTGAAGCTTGAATGAAATATTACAGCTTCTTTAATGTGCATAGTGCGAAGCAAAAGATCTATGCGAAACAAGTGGAAAACTTTATATTGGGTTGAAACTTTAATGAAAGATTACAGCTTCTATAATGTACATAGTACGAATCAACAGCTGCTATGCGAAACATGTGAAAACTTCATATTGAGTTTTTTTTTTAATTGTATTCCCTTATGCATTTACGTCCTTGTTCTTCCATTGCCGGCGATATTCTAGTCGCTAGCTTCATAGAAGCGGAATCGAACCAAAACTGTCGAAAATTAAAATTTCCTCTCTTTATCAAAGTCCATATATTTGTTGAATAAGCTGCAGTTGGAATTTGAAGGGAAGGTTACAGCATCTATAACGTACATATTGCGAAGCAACAGCTTCTATGCGAAACATGGGGAAAACTTTATGTTAAGTTGAAGCTTTAATGATAAATTACAGCTTCTTTAACCTTCATAGTGCCTAGCAACAGCTTCTAGGCGAAACATGTGGAAAACTTCATATTGAGATGAATCTTGAATTAAAGATTACAGCTCTAATAACTTACATATTGCGAATCTACTGCTACTATGCAAAACATGTGGAAAACTTCATATTGGGTTGTTTTTTTCATATTTTATTCCCTTATGCATTTACGTCATTGTTCTTCCATGCCGGTGATATTTTAGTCGGTAGCTTCATAGAAGTGGAATCACAGCCTAAGCTGTCGAAAATTAAAATTTCCTAACTTTACTGAAGTACATATATTAGTTAAATAAACTGCAGTTGGAATTTGAAGGGAAAATTCATATTGAGTTGAAGCTCGAATGAAAGATTATAGCTTCTATAACGTCCACAGTGCGAAGCAACAGCTTCTATGCGAAAAATGTGAAAAACTTATTAAACTTATGTTTAGTATAAGTTTATTATTAGCTGGAATAAAATATTACAGCTTCTATAACGTACATAGTGCGAAGCAACAGCTTCTATGCGAAGCATGTGGGAAAACTTCATATTGTGGTGAGGATTGAATGAAAGATTACAGCTTCTATTATCTTTTTTAGTGCAAAAATAACAACAGTGTTGGTGGGTAGAGACGCTAATGCAGACAATGCCCGCCTTCCTGCTTGAGCTTTCTTCAATAGCTGCTATAATTTGTATGATTTTTAACAAAAGTTTACCATATTTTAAAAAAGTTTAATCTATAGTGTTTTATAAAATGAAAGAGCAAATTTGTTTGTTTTAAGTAAACTCCAACAATATTGAACCGATTTTCATTACATACGTTTTAAATTCGCACATTTCTGCTACAGCATATTATAGGGGTATTTTCTTTAAGAAAATTTAATAATAAATACCTACATTTAATTTAAGTACTAAGTTTTTCGTAAAAATTCTCACCGACCATTTTATTCTGTTTTTTTTTTTTTGTGTTCAGGGTTTTTATAAAAAAAAAATATAAACATTTTGCCAGTTTAACTGTTCTGTACTTTATTGAGATATTTTAGAGTTTATAGGTTAACTCATATTTAACTAGAATCTATTCCTTAAACTGTTTACTTCATGCTAGTCCTTATATATAACTTCATATATAATTGAATGCATTTCTATTGAACAACGCCTAAAATACCACTTTGAATGACTGCTTAGTAGAATTTCAATTACGCAGATAAGCCACAAACTAATACAACTGCAAAATAGACAATAATACAAGCAGAAAGATAATATGACCTAGTTGCAATGTCAAACAAAAACATTACTAATTTTCAAAAATGTTCATGTGAATTATACAGCTTATAAATAATGAAAAGAAAATATCAAATTGAGACAGAGCGCACAGTTTACCAAAATATACCAAATATATAGCTTGGTATCATCATGTTTTATGCCCAAACTTTTGCCTGTCTATGTCTAGAAAATTGCCTACTAGGTCACTAGGTATGTGTGCTTAAAATGTATTGTTGTGTTTAAGCAGTTTGGAAATTTCAAATATTCGCCCAATAAGTTACCATGTTGCAAATGCCCTTACCATACAACATCCCACGCCCCCAACCCCATCCTCCACTAGCCACATTCCTCTGACGTGGGCCTAAAAATGTGCACCACGATAGTGCCGCGTACGATAAATTAATTACGCACACTTGCTTCTGTGCATAAAGCACAAAAGGCATAATATTTTTATAAATGCGTGAGAAAGAGTGTGTGTGTATGTGTGTGTGTGTGCTTCTGCATGTGTATTTGTGGGAATGTTGTGGACATAAATCTAAAATTTCTATGATTTTTCAATGGTTTGCGGCACCCTTTTACACGAACTCTAAATGAATTTCAATACTTGTTATGCTAAAGCTTCAAGGCTTACGTAAATTATGGGTGCCTCTGGTTAAGTTATGTTAACGATGATTATATTTTTTTAATGTAACCCTAAACAAAAACAAACATTTTTAACGAACATAACCGAAAAACAAGTAAAGAAAGTCTAAAGTCGGTCTAGGCCGACTATGAAATACCCTAAACCCACTTTTCAAAAACAAAAAAATTTTTATTTTAAATGGGCGTCTCCGTGGGCGGATGAAGCCTATATTTTATATACATTTGAATGTTGATGAAAAATGTACACATACCAAGTTTTATTCCTGTAGCTCACAGTTAATGCCTTTATTGTGCTTTCGCTTTGGGTGGTGGGCGTGTTCATGGACGGATTACTCCCAATTTTTGAACACACCTTAGTTTTGGTATAAAATACATACATACCAAAACTAATTTCTCTATGACAAACATAACCTTATTTATTGAGTTTCTAATCTAATCTTAGTAATCTTTTTGGGTTGTATGGGAAGTAGGCGTGTCTGTGGGCGGTTGATGTCCATTTTTCAAACCAATCTTTGTTTTGTTATAAAAAACATATGTGCCAAAGTTTAGCTCTGTAGATTAAACAGAGGCTTCTTTATTGCGTTTTCAATTTTTGGGTTGTATGGGAGGTGGGCGTGTCCGTGGGCAGATGATGTCGATTTTTCAAACAAATCTTTGTTTTGTTATAAAAAACATATGTGTCAAATTTTAGCTCTGTAGATTAAACAGAGGCTTATTGCGTTTCCAATTTTTGGGTTGTATGGGTGGTGGGCGTGTTCGTGGGCAGATGATGTCCATTTTTCGAAGATATCTTTTTGTTTATATAAAACACATACATACCTTGTTTTATTGTTGTAAGCTTATTATGGACTGAGTTATGCATTTTTCAATTTTCGCGATGTATGGGAGGTAGGCGTGTCCGTGGGCGGATTCCAAAAATATTCAATAGTGTAGATTCTTGGATGTATGTGACCATGTATACCAAGTTTCATCCAATTATCTCTACTCCTTCTTCTTATCCTGTGTTTACGGAGAACACACACCTCTTCTCTCGGTATCGCTCCATAACAGCACGCGTTACAACCGACTGCAGGGTGGCTTTGTAGGCGATGTCCTTCTCTGCAGTGGCGTCGCGACACTCCTGGTCGTGCCACTGGTTTCGGCGAGGGCGGTGGTAGCCTATCACCTCTTCGGCAGCCGTACGCATAGAGTGGCATATGTGCGTCCACTGTCCGCATATATCTTCGATCAGAGGAGTGCTTTCTTGAAGCAGGAGTGAGAGTCAAGTAGCGAAGGCTTCGGCCGTCCGTTTTGACTGCAGCTTGTCGACGTCTAGCTTTCTTTGTGTAGGATTGCGAGCATTCTTAGCTGCGCGCAGACGTGTGCGGATCTTGGCTGCGACAAGATAATGATCCGAGTCTATGTTAGCACCACGGATCGTGCGTACGTCTAGTACACTGGAAGAGTGCCTTCCGTCAATCAAAACGTGATCAATTTGATTGCATGTTTTTTGATCAGGGGACAACCAGGTGGCCTTATGAATATTCAGATGCTTGAACCTAGTGCTACTAACGACCATGTTTCGTGCTGCGGCGAAGTCAATCAACCTCATTCCGTTATCGGATGTGTTGTCGTGGAGGCTGAACTTTCCGACTGTTGGACCAAATATGTTTTCTTTACCCACCTTGGCGTTGAAGTCACCAAGCACGATTTTTAAGTCATGACGGGGGCAGCGCTCGTATGCGTATTCAAGGCGCTCGTAAAAACTTTCTTTGGTCTCGTCATCTTATTCTTCTGTCGGAGCGTGCGCACATATAAGGCTTATGTTAAAAAATTTAGCCTTGAAGCGGATTATGGCAAGTCGTTCGTTCACAGGAGTGAATCGCAGGACATGATGCCGTATTCTCTTGCCAACTACAAATCCGCATCCAAAGCATCCAAAGGATTTTGTAAGTTAATGAAATTTTAAATTTTAATGAAACATGCCTTAAATGATGATTTCAAGCAAACAGAGTTCTAAGTACAAATTAAACTTTAAAATGTACCAATTTCACTGAAATCAACCAATACACATCTGAGCATATTAACGAAATAAAAAAAAAAAACAATATTACCAATACCAACACGCATTGATTACAAATGTACCAAATACCATAATTGCATGTTTTAGCTAAAATTGTTGTCATTGTGTACATTTATATTGTGTGATTTTGCATGTGACTGTGTGACTAGATGTCTGTGAGTGTGCAAGTATTTGTTTGCAAATGTATTTGTGCGTGTTATATTGTGTGCATTTCATAATTTATGACTGAAAATTTGCCATTTGACAATTGGCAACGTTTATCATCGTATACTGCTGTTTGCTACCTTGTGAGCTTTTACACTCAAGCAAAAAATGTTTAAATAGTTTTATTAACCAAACAAAATATAACTGTAAACATAATTGCAAGCTTGTTTAATAAAAATAATGCCATATAAAGATTATTTAGTTCAAAATAAATTTTGATTAGATTAAAAATTTAATAAAAAATTATAAAATTTTATAAATATGCAAAGAAAATTTAAATAAATTGCATTAGATTAAAAATTTAGTATTTTTTAGTGCATTCATTTTCTAATGTTTTTGTTTGAGTATTTTTTGAGTTGATGTTACAAATTGTTATTAAATTTGGCTAAAATTTGGTTTGATTTGTCGGCAGTTCAATTTCTATAGAAATCGTTGAAAATCGATTGTGTGTATGTGTGTGTGTGCAAACAAATGATTACACTCGCTGAAAAATATTATTACAAGTAAGCAAGTTTATTTTGTAATTTTATTTCAGTTAATTTTTACATTTCTCTCCAGTACATTTTTTTTGAAACTCGTATATTTATATATTTATTTATCATCAAAATATCCTTTATTTTCAAAAAATGCAATAAACAGGCTGCTTAATATTGTTATGTTTAACCAATATTTAGCACTTGAACTAGTTTCCTCCCAAATAATATTCTTCTTCACTAACCCACACAACGTCTAACAACTAAACCATCTCACAGAGATTTTCACTTAACAAGTGGTTTTTGTTGTCCGCCTTCAAAATTCTGTTCAAAGGCTTCAAATTTCTGTTTGTTGAACAAATTCAGCAATTTGTCGATACATATGTTGAAACATGCACTCAAAGGATACGCAGGCCTATTAATCACTATGATTATTGTACTCGTTGTGATTGTTTTTTGACCAAAAACAAAAATCGAAGGTTTAGATTTGTGCAACCATTTCCTTCGTCGCGGACTTTACTTTTTAAGTTGCTTCTCGTATTTTAATTTTTGTTTTGTTTTTTTAAATATTTGTTTGAAATTAAAGACGCTAGTTTATTTTTCAAAACGGATTTATTGCGGTTCAGTCATCGACATCGTCATCGTCATCGTCATCGTCATCGTCATCGTCATCGTCATCGTCATCGTCATCGTCATCGTCATCGTCATCGTCATCGTCATCGTCATCGTCATCGTCATCGTCATCGTCATCGTCATCGTCATCGTCATCGTCATCGTCATCGTCATCGTCATCGTCATCGTCATCGTCATCGTCATCGTCATCGTCATCGTCATCGTCATCGTCATCGTCATCGTCATCGTCATCGTCATCGTCATCGTCATCGTCATCGTCATCGTCATCGTCATCGTCATCGTCATCGTCATCGTCATCGTCATCGTCATCGTCATCGTCGTCGTCATCGTCATCGTCATCGTCATCGTCATCGTCATCGTCATCGTCATCGTCATCGTCATCGTCATCGTCATCGTCATCGTCATCGTCATCGTCATCGTCATCGTCATCGTCATCGTCATCGTCATCGTCATCGTCATCGTCATCGTCATCGTCATCGTCATCGTCATCGTCATCGTCATCGTCATCGTCATCGTCATCGTCATCGTCATCGTCATCGTCATCGTCATCGTCATCGTCATCGTCATCGTCATCGTCATCATCATCGTCATCGTCATCGTCATCGTCATCGTCATCGTCATCGTCATCGTCATCGTCATCGTCATCGTCATCGTCATCGTCATCGTCATCGTCATCGTCATCGTCATCGTCATCGTCATCGTCATCGTCATCGTCATCGTCATCGTCATCGTCATCGTCATCGTCATCGTCATCGTCATCGTCATCGTCATCGTCATCGTCATCGTCATCGTCATCGTCATCGTCATCGTCATCGTCATCGTCATCGTCAATGTCAATGTCAATGTCAATGTCATTGTCATTGTCATTGTCATCGTCATCGTCATCGTCATCGTCATCGTCATCGTCATCGTCATCGTCATCTTCATCGTTATCGTCATCGTCATCGTCATCGTCATCATCATCGTCATCGTGAATTGATAAGTGAATAGCGCTTCGGTAATTCCGGTTTGGTTTTGCGACAGTAAGTTTAGTTGCACTTATTAGCTTTTTAGAGTTAGTGGACTGCATAAATCACAGAGAATAGTGATTTATGAGTCGATGTAGCGTCTGCTGAAACCACGGTCTAAACTGCTCGGTTTGTTCTGCAAAGAACTTTGTTGTTGTAGCAAGCTGTTGCTTCATGAATTATTTGGTTTAAAGTTATTAAATATCTAAAGTTCTTAAAAATTAAGAACTTAATATAGTTTCAAGATATTTAGCTTCAGTGGAGAGCTTCAGAGTTACTTCATTGAGATCTGGCCTAGGTCCGATGGAGAACTTGTGGAACATATTGATAAATTTATTGTAAGAAATCCATCGTCGAAAAACAGATGAGTTCTGGACGGTTATTACTGGGGAATGGTCCAAGATAAGTACTCAAACTTTGTGAAACTTAATAAATAGTATACATTAAAGGATCCACATGGTACTCAACGCAAAATGAAGTCAAATTTAAATTTAAATGTTAAGCAAGCAAATAAAATTTCATTTACACAAAAAAAATACAATGCATCCGTTTAGCAATGCATGGACGCATTCCGTCCTTGAAGACATTTCAATGACATGTCTGCAAGCCAAAGTAGAAATTTGTTTGAAAATGTCTTCAAAGACACCCATGAAAATTTATCGATTCCTCTTGCAAGAAACTGACATGTCTCGAAGACGGATTGATCCATTTCCTGCTGATTATTTCAATAAAAAAAAATCGAATTTTGTGCGTCGCTGTTTATTGGTTGATGATTAGAATTTTGTTTATAAAAGCTCTTAAATTTCTTCTTGAAAACACTTAAAAATCTTAATGAGGTCATTATTATATGCTAAATAGAATTTTGTATATAAAAACAAATAACTTAATTTAATTGTTTTCATTGATAAATGAATAAAAAGTTTTTATATCATTATTTTTGTTAATAAAGCATCAATTTGACATTTCTAAAGGCATTTTTCGTTAGCGTCTTTTTAAAACTTCTAGGATTATAGTTTGATAATTTTAAGACCATCTTTTTCGAATTTAATCAAAAGTTTTATCACTAAACAATCATTTTAATAATAATAAAAAGGGTACCACTGTTAATAGTTTTAAAAAATCTGTATAGCCTGATACCAAAGATCATATAATATAAATATGCGCCACGTAGAACATTAAAAAGTAATAAATATTTTTCGATAGATATTTTCGATTATACGATCTTTGCTGATACTCTTCTAAATCTGATAAAAAAAATGTTGTTATTATTCTTTCTTGACTCATAATCATGCTTATGAGTCATTCTTAACAACAAGTTAAGCAGAATTTCAGCCTGATGACAAGCAATGCGTACTATTTAAAAACCACGCTCACTTAAACCAACCCCTACATACCATAAAATAACTAAACAGTATTTAATTTCGCTTTGCTTGTTTTCTTCTCTACCTGGAATTAATATGACTATTTATATATTTGCAGCTCTCTGTGTCTGTCTCTAAACTAAGCAATGATTTTATGTAAACATGATTTAGTCATATGAGTAACTTTATGCTTTGTCGTTACTGTGGAACTTTACTTCACAACTAGTTTATAAAAATTTGTATTTATAAGGCTAGTGTAGAGCTGATAAAAGCATACTTACCTGGCGTAGAGGTTAACCGTGATCATAAAGGCGGTTCCTTCGGAGCGAGACTTGATCATTGCACTGCGATTGAGTTGACCTCTGCGATTATTCCTAATGCGAATAACTCGTGCGTGAAATTTTTGGTAGCCGGGAATGGCGTTCGCGCCGTCCCGACATAAATAATACATTGAATTATTTTTAATAAAAGTTAATTCAAAAGATATTCGAAAATTTTGGTGGGGACGTTGTTACTCTTCTAAACGTACTTTTTCGGACGCGAGAGTAATGTTTGTTCATATGATTAAATAAAATTTTACTGTGTAAAAAATTAACAAAAAAGCATGAATCAAAAAGAATATTCAAAAATCAAAAAGAAAAATTATTGCTTTATGGATAAAAGATGCACATTAAATGATTCTGCGACAAGGTCTAAGTTATGATATTAAAACACCGGTAGACTTATAAGAATGACAACAAAAATTGGCATACCTATGCTGTCAAAATACGATGCTGCCATATCTTTAAGCCAAAAACCATCTTTTCAGTAAAATATGTATATGTAGATCTTAATAATAAATAGAATGTACAATTATAATAGAATTAAAAATTATAATAAAAAAACTAATTAGGCAGAGGTAATGAAAGAAATAAGTTAAGCTGTTGCGAAAAAATTAAGTTGTAGATTAGAGGTGATTTTTTTAAGGATGTTTTTGATAATTTCTCCACGCAAGAAGGAAAGAGGAGAAGGCTAATACTAAATTAGTGAAAATATTGCTATAAAAATCTTTTTGTTTTTTTCTAGTTGACTGTTGTCTGTTTTTTTTTATAGTTGCTTTGTATATTATAATATAAGTTTTATCCCTTTTGTCCCTTACAAAAAATTCCAAAAAAATATTTTTCACACAAAATTCAAGATGTGGCAATATTGACGCTGAGCTTGACAGCAATGGCAGGTTGATTTGAGTTCTTGTATCATGGTCTAAGCAAAGACGAATAACTGATAGAAGAGTGGCAAAATCGTACTGAGTCAGGAAAAAATTTCAACAAGTAAGAAGAAGTTTATAACTAATAATGTAATAATGAAACATTATAAGTTTAAAAAAAAAGTGATATTGTAGCTCGCAATAAGTTCTGTGAGTATGTTGTGGGCCAGTTTTTTTTGAGTCGGGTTTAACCCGACAATGGTAAACGATATGCAACTTCTGTTTGCCACAAGTAGCTGACTTAATAAGAAGCAATCACAAAAATAAAAATATAGTGTTTTGACCTGACCTTGCATCAAACCATTACTGTCAACAGAGCTTAGAAGCTATGGATAGGCTCCGAATACCTTATGTACAACCTTATGTACATAAGGAGAATTACCCTTCATCATGCCGCAACTTCGTCCAATAGGAGAAAAATTAACGGAGCTATCATTTAAAATTTAAAAAGCTATCATTAATTAAAATTATTTAAATGATAGCCAAAATAAACGGAGCCACGGAGCTTATCAAAGTGCCAATATCGGTATTTACAGGTTCGATGGCAAAAGTGCCTCTAAATTGCCGCAAGGTCTCATCTGTTGGTCTCAACTGTTTTCTGCATTAACTTTAAATTTATAAGTTTCATTTAAAATAAAATTTTACAATTTACCTTTTTTTAATAAAGTTTCTAAATTTGTGCAAATTGCATTTTGCATATGTTTTAAATATATTTTTATTACAACAATTTTAAATATATTTCAAGTAAAAATGCTTTATGAATGCTTTATAAACTTCTCTTATAGTTTTTTTATACATAAAATTTTATAATGATATTTTTAAATATAACATCAAATTTTTTTTAATTTTAAAGTTAAAAAGTATCTTGTATGAATTCAATATAGAAATAGTATTTAATTTTAAATGATTTCTCAATTTGGTTTACTTAATTTTAGATAGAAAAAAAAATCGTTCAACACTTCCTGCAGAATGGGGAGAGATCAAACTCCTTCAGTTATTCTAAAAATATTTCCAACTGGGGCTTATTAAATATTATCCTGAAAAAAATACAATTGTATCTAAAATGCCATCATTCGCCTAGACACCACAATCACTTTCCTTTAATATTTTAACCATTAACGGGTATTTTCAAAATTGTTTTGGAATACAGCCCACTCAGACCCATAAAACGAGTTGAAAAATTATCCCATAAATATATTCCAAATAAAATTGTGTGCCAAAGAACACAACAACTGTTATACAACAACAATTAAAAACCCCAATTAAGAAAGTTGACTTTATGGTACATCCGGTCGTTGTACTCATTCCACAAATATTACGCTCAACTTATTGCTGCCATAACTTTTCAAAAATAACAAATATGTTCAAGTACGAGTACATGTTGTCTAAAGGTTGAAAAACAAATCTCATCGATGAAATCAGTCGTGTGCGAAACTGCGCAAAAGTTGATGAGGATGATGGTGTTAAACCTATTCAAAGGAAATCAACTTGATCCACCAACTGAGTAGAGTAAGGTTATATAAGAACAAAAAGTAAACACAGTGTTCACATGTACTAAATGCGTTCATAAAATAGGATGGTATATTTAAGTTGAGCAGTTCAACCAATAAAACGAACGAATCAATATACAACGCAGGAGCTGCAAGCCAATCGTCTGGCCTGGAATCCTCTTTTAAACGCAATCTCCTGCGTAATCCTTTGACGTTGTGTAAATTAAAATCAAAACTAGAGCATGGGTTTTTCAGAGATGCAGATTTGGGAAGTGCCCAAAGAAGCATGCGGCGGAACCAATTTTTGTTTCATTATGCTATGAGCTCAAATCCAAACCAGTACTGAAAATTTTTAAACAATAACGAGTAAGAATCTCAGAGAAATTTTTAAAAAAATTAAGTAACTCAATATTAACCATAACTCGACATTCACATTGACATTGACATTGACATTGACATTGACATTGACATTGACATTGACATTGACATTGACATTGACATTGACATTGACATTGACATTGACATTGACATTGACATTGACACTGACATTGACATTGACATTGACATTGACATTGACATTGACATTGACATTGACATTGACATTGACATTGACATTGACATTGACATTGACATTGACATTGACATTGACATTGACATTGACATTGACATTGACATTGACATTGACATTGACATTGACATTGACATTGACATTGACATTGACATTGACATTGACATTGACATTGACATTGACATTGACATTGACATTGACATTGACATTGACATTGACATTGACATTGACATTGACATTGACATTGACATTGACATTGACATTGACATTGACATTGACATTGACGTTGACATCGACATCGACATCGACATCGACATCGACATCGACATCGACATCGACATCGACATCGACATCGACATCGACATCGACATCGACATCGACATCGACATCGACATCGACATCGACATCGACATCGACATCGACATCGACATCGACATCGACATCGACATCGACATCGACATCGACTTCGACAACGACATTGACATTGACATTGACATTGACATTGACATTGACATGGGCATGGACATGGAAATTGATATTGGTAATGACATTGACATGGGCATGGACATGGAAATTGATATTGGTATTGACATTGACATTGACATTGACATTGACATTAACATTGACATTGACATTGACATTGACATTGACATTGACATTGACATTGACATTGACATAGACATTGACATTGACATTGACATTGACATTGACATTGACATTGACATTGACATTGACATTGACATTGACATTGACATTGACATTGACATTGACATTGACATTGACATTGACATTGACATTGACATTGACATTGACATTGACATTGACATTGACATTGACATTGACATTGACATTGACATTGACATTGACATTGACATTGACATTGACATTGACATTGACATTGACATTGACATTGACATTGACATTGACATTGACATTGACATTGACATTGACATTGACATTGACATTGACATTGACATTGACATTGACATTGACATTGACATTGACATTGACATTGACATTGACATTGACACTGACATTGACATTGACATTGACATTGACATTGACATTGACATTGACATTGACATTGACATTGACATTGACATTGACATTGACATTGACATTGACATTGACATTGACATTGACATTGACATTGACATTGACATTGACATTGACATTGACATTGACATTGACATTGACATTGACATTGACATTGACATTGACATTGACATTGACATTGACATTGACATTGACATTGACATTGACATTGACATTGACATTGACATTGACATTGACATTGACATTGACATTGACATTGACATTGACATTGACATTGACATTGACATTGACATTGACATTGACATTGACATTGACATTGACATTGACATTGACATTGACATTGAAATTGACATTGAAATTGACATTGACATTGAAATTGACATTGAAATTGACATTGACATTGACATTGACATTGACATTGACATTGACATTGACATTGACATTGACATTGACATTGACATTGACATTGACATTGACATTGACATTGACATTGACATTGAAATTGACATTGACATTGACATTGACATTGACATTGACATTGACATTGACATTGACATTGACATTGACATTGACATTGACATTGACATTGACATTGACATTGGCGTTGACATTGACATTGAAATTGACATTGACATTGACATTGACATTGACATTGACATTGACATTGACATTGACATTGACATTGACATTGACATTGACGTTGACATCGACATCGACATCGACATCGACATCGACATCGACATCGACATCGACATCGACATCGACATCGACATCGACATCGACATCGACATCGACATCGACATCGACATCGACATCGACTTCGACAACGACATTGACATTGACATTGACATTGACATTGACATTGACATGGGCATGGACATGGAAATTGATATTGGTAATGACATTGACATGGGCATGGACATGGAAATTGATATTGGTATTGACATTGACATTGACATTGACATTGACATTAACATTGACATTGACATTGACATTGACATTGACATTGACATTGACATTGACATTGACATAGACATTGACATTGACATTGACATTGACATTGACATTGACATTGACATTGACATTGACATTGACATTGACATTGACATTGACATTGACATTGACATTGACATTGACATTGACATTGACATTGACATTGACATTGACATTGACATTGACATTGACATTGACATTGACATTGACATTGACATTGACATTGACATTGACATTGACATTGACATTGGCATTGGCATTGACATTGACAGTGACATTGACATTGACATTGACATTGACACTGACATTGACATTGACATTGACATTGACACTGACATGAAAATGGACGTGGACATGGACATGGACATGGACATTGATATTGATATTGATATTGATATTGATATTGATATTGATATTGATATTGATATTGATATTGATATTGATATTGATATTGATATTGATATTGATATTGATATTGATATTGATATTGATATTGATATTGATATTGATATTGATATTGATATTGATATTGATATTGATATTGATATTGATATTGATATTGATATTGATATTGATATTGATATTGATATTGATATTGATATTGATATTGATATTGATATTGATATTGATATTGATATTGATATTGATATTGATATTGATATTGATATTGATATTGATATTGATATTGATATTGATATTGATATTGATATTGATATTGATATTGATATTGATATTGATATTGATATTGATATTGATATTGATATTGATATTGATATTGATATTGATATTGATATTGATATTGATATTGATATTGATATTGATATTGATATTGATATTGATATTGATATTGATATTGATATTGATATTGATATTGATATTGATATTGATATTGATATTGATATTGATATTGATATTGATATTGATATTGATATTGATATTGATATTGATATTGATATTGATATTGATATTGATATTGATATTGATATTGATATTGATATTGATATTGATATTGATATTGATATTGATATTGATATTGATATTGATATTGATATTGATATTGATATTGATATTGATATTGATATTGATATTGATATTGATATTGATATTGATATTGATATTGATATTGATATTGATATTGATATTGATATTGATATTGATATTGATATTGATATTGATATTGATATTGATATTGATATTGATATTGATATTGATATTGATATTGATATTGATATTGATATTGATATTGATATTGATATTGATATTGATATTGATATTGATATTGATATTGATATTGATATTGATATTGATATTGATATTGATATTGATATTGATATTGATATTGATATTGATATTGATATTGATATTGATATTGATATTGATATTGATATTGATATTGATATTGATATTGATATTGATATTGATATTGATATTGATATTGATATTGATATTGATATTGATATTGATATTGATATTGATATTGATATTGATATTGATATTGATATTGATATTGATATTGATATTGATATTGATATTGATATTGATATTGATATTGATATTGATATTGATATTGATATTGATATTGATATTGATATTGATATTGATATTGATATTGATATTGATATTGATATTGATATTGATATTGATATTGATATTGATATTGATATTGATATTGATATTGATATTGATATTGATATTGATATTGATATTGATATTGATATTGATATTGATATTGATATTGATATTGATATTGATATTGATATTGATATTGATATTGATATTGATATTGATATTGATATTGATATTGATATTGATATTGATATTGATATTGATATTGATATTGATATTGATATTGATATTGATATTGATATTGATATTGATATTGATATTGATATTGATATTGATATTGATATTGATATTGATATTGATATTGATATTGATATTGATATTGATATTGATATTGATATTGATATTGATATTGATATTGATATTGATATTGATATTGATATTGATATTGATATTGATATTGATATTGATATTGATATTGATATTGATATTGATATTGATATTGATATTGATATTGATATTGATATTGATATTGATATTGATATTGATATTGATATTGATATTGATATTGATATTGACATTGACATTGACATTGACATTGACATTGACATTGACATTGACATTGACATCGACATCGACATCCACATTGACATTGACATCGACATCGACATCGACATCGACATTGACATTGACACCGACAGCGACATCGACATCGAAATCGACATCGACATCAACATCGACATCGACATCGACATCGACATCGACATCGACATCGACATCGACATCGACATCGACATCGACATCGACATCGACATCGACATTGACATTGACATTGACACCGACATCGACATCGACATCGACATCGACATCGACATCAACATCGACATCGACATCGACATCGACATCGACATCGACATCGACATCAACATCGACATCGACATCGACATCGACATCGACATCGACATCGACATCGACATCGACATCGACATCGACATCGACATCAACATCGAAATCGAAATCGACATTGACAACATTGTTTTTGACATTAGAACGTGACTGAAAATCCAGTTTAGAGCCAATCAAACGTCGTCAATGAGTTTATTTGTGTATGTCTAGTTTACTAGAGAAAAGCACACAAACACTAACAAATCTACAAATGCGTTCGATGAAAGTTCTGAATCGATGTTGGTCGCCTACATTTCTACATTTCAACTTGTGGCTTTTGTTTTCAATTCATACTCTGTGACGATGTGCCTTATTGCACCTCACCACCCCTCCCCACCTAAGAGCTAATTATATAAATTAGTGCCGCGGCGGAAGCTTGAAATTAATCACAGCACAATTGATGTCTATTGTGCTTCAATAAGTGGCTCATTGTAATTATTAGTTGATTAGACGTTTTCTGTGTAGGCTTGGTTGGAGATATATAGTGAGTTAGTTTTTGAGTTGGCACTTGATATTGACAACAACTTGTGCGCCAATTGTTAAGTGTTTTTCGATTCGAGCAAGTTGTTATTGTTAGCTGATAAAGAATTAAGTTTGCATTTTGTTAGGCAACTCATTTGTTAGCTAAAAATTTAAATTCATAGACTTAAGAATTTAAATTCATAGACTTGAGAATATAAGAATATATGTATGTATGTATACAATTCTTTGAAACTGCAATTTACTTTGATGTCATTTCAGATTTTATGTCGATTCATACCTACATAAAATTCTTGAGGTGTGCCATGTGTGTGTTGAATTCAAGCATTCTTTAAATATATAACTAACTGCATGTGTAGGCAAGTAGGCAAAGTTAAACGAAAGCTTAAACCTAATCAAAATGCTATGAAACTCTAATCCTTGGCCAAAGAATGGCTAGTCAAATATATAGGCTGTGCCATGCACACCCACACATAGATGATAGTTTACCTGCATATTGTGCTGCACATGTGGTGCACAATGTTAAAACTTGACCAAGATGTGCTGAAGATTTGCAGTAAAGTTTCTGCAAAGTCGTGGTAATAGTTTTATGACTTAATATTAAGTAATTTTAGATCCTTTGAGATAGTCTTTCAAACAAAAAGGATTAAATTGCAAGACAAAAAGATTTTACATTCATACATTCATACAGAGATAGACAGAATGTTAGCAAAAATTGATGCAAATACACACACTCATACAAGATACCTATAAAAGATAGCAGCAAGTTTGAACATTAAAAAGTTGCTAAGGAAGTTCGTCATGACAAGAATTTTGAAAAGTTTTATAATTTATAGTTGTTGTTGTTGATGTTGTTGTTGATTTAAATGTACATGTTGCTATTCTTAACCTGGCATTTGATGCCAGAAATTTCGATTAGAAAGCAAGAAAGGATTAAGTATAAAACTAAAAAAGCTTTTCATAAAGATTTAAGATTTTCATATCTAATTTATGAAAAGTGACTTTTTGATATTTTATTTTACTATTTATTTCAAATAAAAAAACAAACTACATATTTCATGTACATACCTTCATTAACAAAACAAAAAATACACAATATCTAAAGATAATTAATATGCTTCAACATTGCTGACCTCTCTTAAGGCTAATTGCGATAATAAGGATAATTCCCGTACACATACACGTACACGTTCACATATGTTGCACTTTAAAGTTTATGGTTGAATAAATTACAAATCTAGCTTTTATAAGACTATCTAATTAACTTCAAAGTGCAACAGAGCGACAAAGAAGTAAATTAAATTAAGAAATTAATGCAACTAATAAATTTCAGACTGCAAAAAAGGCACACAAACGCAAATACAACTTGCCATCACTCACATACATACGTATACACACAAACACACATTGCCAAAGCTTTGAAGTTGATATCAAGAATATATCAACTAATTTATGCTTAATTATTATCAGCTATAAGGCCACTCAGCCGCACATAACACACACACACACACTCATATACAAATATATATTAGAGAATGCAGGCAGGAAGCTACCAATGACATGACTCAACTTACGCATATAAGCTCATAGGGCATGCATTTAATCACAGACACACACACAAACCCACACACATATAGCATAAAGCGCGTAATTTATGTAGCTGACCGTGGCATTTTATACCACAGTGAAGGCTGTTTTGAAATTTAATCAACGCAATGCAATGCATGCCAACGCGTTCCAACGCATTTCAACGTATATCAATGTACTTCAATGGCTTGGCCAGAATTGGGTTGCATTTATTTACATTTGCTACATTTACACTAGAACACTCCCACCCCCAGCCACACGCCTTTGTCAACTATGTTGCATTGATATGATATATGTTTGTGTTAGTTTGAAACAAACTCATATTGCATTGAATTCAAGTGAATGGCATTGAATTCCATGTAAAGCTTATAATTAATTATTACCTTAACTAATAACAGCTTTCATGCTGACTGTTCCTCTATTCATCTAGTCTTAGTATTAGCAACTCTAGGTTAAACTATTGTCACCAACAATATTTAAAAATTTTAATTTTATTTTTTTAATGTCATAATAAATAAATAAAATTTTTATAATTTCATACATCCTGTGACTCAGTTTAAGTCTCTCACTTGTATTATTATAAATAAATTGTTCTAAGTTTTGTATTATTTTCTTTAGCTGGCACTGAACTAATTTTAAGCATTGCCTACAGCACATTTTTTTTTTTATTTTGTTTCAAAAGAACATAATGCAAAAAGCAGACAACAAATAAATGTCTGCCTTGCGCGCCTTAAATTATGCTGCAATAAGAATGCGGAAGGAAAAGAGACAAAATATTTGCCAAAGACTGAAGAAACAAAAGAAATAGTATGAACAAAACAAAGTTTATAAAGCCGACATAGAGTGGGATTTTCTTCAGCTTTTACCGCTTTATTTGAACAATAGAAATTTTGTAGAAATGCCTTGATAAGAATATGGATAAGCTTGCTAACCCTAGAGTATTTTATAAATTGCAGCATAGACGGGGAATTTTTTTTTATACGATATTATTGCTAAAGAATTTTCTTATCGTGTTTCTAGCTAAGTGAACAGCGTCAGAACTACAAAAAGTTTGATGTATCAATTTACTCCAGAAATTAATGGCAGATTGGAAACTCTCTAGCAATTCCATCGAAATCTAAGCATTGTCTACTCTGAATCACTAAACATCAACCTTGCCTTGATTCCTTGACCACTGTTTTTATTGCACTGAATCAACACTCAGGGGATGCCCCCTATAATTGTGTAAGCATTGTTGTTAGTTCGGAAGAAGGTTACTAAAGATAATAGATTGGTGGGAGGGTGGGAAAATATAACATAAGAAAAGATATATCAGCATTGCATTTGATAGCTAAGCCGCTTTGAAAGCCCTGGAATGTGTTAAAATATCATCGAAATCAAAATCCTAAGCTGCCTTTGATCTCTTTATTGGATCCTCTATATTGGATCTCCGGAAAAAGAAACTTTCCAGGAAACTGCAAAGCAGATGACCTCGCTTGAACTGACGCTACCAAAATTTTTAAAAAATAAACAATTGGTATACCTCTCAGCACATGTAAATTACTCACAATTGAGCCATATCTAAAAAGAATCATCATTCGGTGGTCTACGGGAAGCACATGCTGCACGGTGTCAGCTATCGATGTCCTAACAAGACACTGCTTAATTGGAAACCCTGGCCGAAGATTGAACATCCTCCAAAATTATTTCTGTAGAAGCCGGATTTATGAAGTAAGCTTGGCAGATGATGCTGTAAATCTGGTTGTGCTGGAGAAATTTTGGAATCTCTTGCTTAATTAAGAAATCATCGAAGAAATCGTCTATACTTACTTACTTAATTAGGTTGCCATGACAAACCGTGGTCGGGTTACGGCCGGCTTCATCAGCTCTCGCCAGGCACACGCCGCACAGTGCTTTGTCCCCATATAGTGAATCGGCAAAATTAGAGAAGTTATCGCAGAAAAATGAAATTTGTTGTGCTGGTTCAAAATATGTTAATTAAAAAAAATTCGAAGTTTCGGAAAAATCGGTGCAAGGACATGACTACCTCCCATACACCTTTAAATTTAAAAGTTTAATTTTGGCTATAATTGTATATAGAATAAATCGAAAGTTGGTAACTATCTGTTAAAATATGTCTTTTAGCTTAGTAGTTAATTTTGTTTCATTCGGTGCAAGGACATGACTACCTCCCATATATAATTTTTCTCAAAAACTAAATTGTAACTTCATTAGTGATCAGAATGTACTGAAAACTTATAAAAACTTATAAAACCATATTTTTGGGCTCTCTGGGAAATTTCGCTTCATTCGATACATGAACATGACCATCTCCCATACATCATTTTTACCAAAAACTAAATTTTAGCTACATTTGTGATCAGAATGCACTGAAAACTTAAAACAACTTATAAAACTATATTTTTGGGCTCTCTGGGAAATTTCGCTTCATTCGATACATGGACATGACCATCTCCCATATATCCTTTTTACCAAAAACTAAATTTTAGCTACATTTGTGATCAGAATGCAAATAATTTAATATTCTCTTTAAAAAGGGTCATACATATATTTGTTTCTAAATTTACTCAACTAAATATTTTAGTTTTAAAGTTTAACTTTTTTACTTAGATTAAAAAGAATATCAATATACAACTTACATTGTCTGGGTCGAAAAATTTCCAATTCAACCACTTAGAATACTTTTTATCGAAGAATTGTCTTTTGGATCTACTCTCGCTCCAATATTTTTTTATTTTTTTGTTAAACAATTTAATTTTTCTTTACAACACTTCTTTTTCAAGACTTGAATCCCCAATTTTGCCTTTTATAAATTTATATACTTCTGGGCTTTTATTTCTTGAAGACACTGATAACCAAAAATCAATTTAAGGGGGATAAAACGGGCTAATGGGGCTTACTAGTTGAATATGACCTCAGAAGTAAAAATGTTCTAAGAAGACATTGTAGTGCTCGTAAAGCCCTTTTCAACGACATATAATTTTTTAAGATCTGACATGTAATGCTTAAGTTATGCAAAAAATACCATTTTGGCTGTTTTTCCGGTGGTCAAAAAAAAAAAAATTTTTTTTGTTTTCGGAATCCTCTCGAGGTCAACTTTAAAATAGGGGGTGGTTTTTTCATACTTTTTTTTTCGACCCACTCTAATATACATATATAGAGATGAACCAGTGAGTTTATTTAACTCACGAGGGCTCACTATTAGATTATAATGATTACTGCAGCACGAGGTTATTTCAATATTGACTAGGTATTCATTTAATGTTTTAGTGGTAATTCCACAATTAATTCAAATATTATTGATACAAAAATGGTGAAAACTTCAAAAAAATCGCAAACTATTAGAAAATAATCACGTTAAACTGAAATAAACACGCTCTCATCTCTTGCTCAAATATAAAAAATAACGGAAAATAGCAAAATGTAAATAACAAGAATTCACGGAGTAAATGAGTTGAAACATAGGAAAACCAATGAAACGAAAAGCAAAAAGGAAAACATGAATCAGCTGTTTACAAACAAATGTTGATTATTTGATACTTTTTACTGGATGTCGTTCGTTTACTTTTTGTGATATTTTTTAATGAGAGATTAAAATCATTCTTACTCTCCCAGTAAAAGTTACTTATATTATATTTTTAGCTCGAAAAGTTCTTAAACAGACCTACAGTCAATAAAATTGCACAGCTTGCAAAAATTGAATTGAACATTGAACGTCGCTGGAGCCCTTTACTTGGAAAAAATTATATTATCATATTTTTGATCTTTGTAAAACTCAAAAATATAGATGTTTTCAAAAAATACAAAATTTCAAATTTCCGGTTAAAAATTTTAAATTTTTTTTTTACTAGTGGTTAGATTTGTTAACAAAGTATATAAATGAAAAATAAAAAAATCGCCTACTTTTTATTTATATAATTTTTAAATTTTTTCAAAGTTTGCAAAACTTTAGGGTTTCCGTCAAAAAAAATAAATATATTCTTTCAATTTTTGGTAAGTTTTTGTCACTATTTAATAAAAATTATACACTACATCAAAATCTGATTCATTTTTAATAGTAATAAAAACAAAAAAATTGTATAAACTTTTTTTTTTTAATTTTGGCAGTACCATAAACTTAGGTCTTTGCAACTTTTTCTGAAACTTAGGAAATATGTCTCAAAAAATTCATATAATTTTTACATTTCCGGGTGAAAAATCTAAAACTTGTTCACATATTCCATTTAAGCCCTTTCAAGTGTACTAAAATCAAAAATAAAAAATTACCTATTCTTCCAAAAAAAAAAAATTTTCACTCTATCAAACTTTTGCATTTTGGGAATTCCAAACAAAAAATCGCAAAAGTTTTCGATGGCACAAACAACTTTTCTATATAAAATATTTACAAACAATTATTTTTGGTTTTTTGTACCTATAATTATAAACAAAACTGTTAAGTTTCAAAGCAATATAATAAAAAATGAAATTTTTAAGAAAAAATTTGTAACACAGTAAAAACAGTTTTTCCGTTCAACAGTTTTACCTCAAACGTTTTCTGACGTTAGCACCCTCTACTGTTAACAAAAAGACGAGATGATAAATTCTATTAACGAATTTATTTAAGTTACTTTGTTAGCTTTACAAAAATGTATATTACTTAAATATTCTAAGCACTTTATTTTATTTTAATTTTGCCTATGGAACAAAGCACTGTGCGCCGTCTCCAATTTGTTTCATCAAGCGCGGTGAGGACTTCCTCGGCCTGGTCTATTCATCGGAGGCATGCTCTTCCTCTTCGTCGTCGACCCTCGGCTTTCGCCTCAAACACCTTTTTCGCTGGAGCTACTTCATCTAAACGAAAAAGAGGACTCAGCCAGCATTATCGCTGAATTGTTATACGCTGGACTAAGTCAATATCTTCGTAGAACTCATACAGTTCGTGGTTCATTTGAATGCGATAGTCGTCGCCAACTCGAACAGGACCAAAGATTTTGCCAAGAACTTTCCTCTCGAACGCCCCAAGATCGGCTGTATCTGTTTGCCACACCACCCATGCCTCAAAGCACAGGTATGATGAGCGTCTTGTAGAGTATTAGTTTTGTCGATCGAGAGAAAACTCTGGAACCCAATTGCTTACTTAGCCCGTAATCCCGAGAAACAATTTGAGGTCGTACGAAAGTGCTCAGGCACAAAAGTCCGGAATATCAGACACAATATTATTTTTGAAAGCTACGAAGAGCAACGAACAGCTGCGAAGCTAATGCAAAACCAAATCACGCATTGATATGAAGCCGAATGCAAACGAGCTACTGCGCACACAACAGAATTATTTTACTGATTGGTGTGCGAAAAATACTTGACTTTACAACTGAAATTTGCTCGATTTTGTACCCAAAACTCCGTGAAAAAATTTGAACTATAATGTACCCAAAACATATCCAATAAGTACCTGAAAAGTTACCAGAAATAGTATCATAGTTAGTCTGTATTATGTCTAGAAAGTGTTAAAAAACGAGCAAACTTATTCAGACACAATAAACTGACGAATGCCTGATTCGGTCTTTGTTTGTACACTGTGCCTGCTCAAGGTGCTTCAAAACTAATACTTTTTCTGTGCAGAGGTCGGACGGATACTTTATTGACACAAAATATGAAATTGTTTTTCGGGAGTAGCACATATTAGCAATTGTTATTCTTCGCTTAGTCTCCAGGCTGACATTGTTGTTGCTGTTTACGGTGCTGCCAAGGCATGTAAACTCCTTGACAACTTCAAAATTATATCTGCCTGCTGTAACATGGGAGCCTAGACGCCGCACTTCCATATTTGCAGACAGCATATACTTTGTTTTGCCCTCGTTCAACGTCAAACCACTTTGGCTGATTCCTTTTCGATAGCGGCAAAAGCAGCAGTTATATCTCTCTTGGTTCGGCCAATAATATCGATATCATCAGCATACGCAATGACCGGGATACCTTTGTGGAATATGGTTCCAGTGCGATGTACACTTGCCTTTAGTAAGACCCCCTCCACGATGAAATTGAAGAGATAGTATGACAGCGGGTCGCCTTTTCTGAAACCTCGTTCGGTATAAAAGATTTCGGAGAGGTAATTTCTTACCTTGACGGAGCTGCATGAGCTGCATGAGTCTTATCAACTTTGCTAGCATACCGAACTTTGACATTGTTGCGTACAGGTAATCCCGAATCGGGCTATCGAACGCAGCTTAATACTTAACAAAGAAATGTTGGGTGTCGATTTGATTTTTGTGGGTTTTTTTCCAGGATTTGTCGTGGCGTAAAAATCTGGTCTATGGTTGACCTTCAAGGACGAAAGCCAAACTCGATAGCACGAATGAAAAAATCGAGGAGTTATCTGCTAGCCTGGTTGTTGAAGATAGAGCCCCAACCTACCACCCTCACACTGTCCCTCTTGAAATTAGAGCTTACATCGGTGTTTTATACTATATTGGCATAGGGAAGTCTTCTAATGTGCATAACAATGAACTCTGGGACAAAAGAAACGGAATCAACCTCTACAGAGATGTCTTTCCTCGAATGATATTTGAGTTTCTTCAGTCTTTTCTGCGTTTCTATGAGAGAACAGAAAAAATTTGAACCATTTTCATCAACAACTGCGCCAATATTATAATTCAAGTAATAAATGTACCGTCGATGAACTGCTGATTGGATTCAGGGGCAAGTGTGCATTTCGGATGTATACATCAAGTCAAAACTGGATTAAAACCGGTCATAAGTACGGACTAAAACTGTTAACTCTCAACGACACTACGATCGCCTACCTAATTTACGCTATTCCATAACTTGGAAAAGACGCCAAAATTGATAATCTCCAGAGATTAGCTAGCGAAGAATACCTTTTCAAGCAGTAACGAGTCCAGGATTAGCTGCCGGCACTAAAGATTCGAATCAATTGTTTGTCTAGGTAGCAGTAGCTCATTATTTAGAAGACCCTTTAGTCCCACCAAGCAAAGAGCATAACCCTTCTTGTCGGAAATCCCGGCTTTGACAACGTTCTTGATACTTCATATTTTTCAACGAAGACTGAAATCATACAAAAATCTTGTATATGTTTCACTTTTCATCACCATACGTTTCAAAAAGAGCTAAATTTCGTCTCGTTTCAACACCGTATCGAAGATGTAAATCCAGTTGATAACTTTTTGCATAAAGTTCATTAGGCACCCAAGCATTAAGCTTCTTTTTAAGAACAAACTTTATGCAAATTCAAAATTTCATGCAATGAATTCCAATGTTTTAAAAAAACTAAAGCAAAATCAATCAAAAACTGTCTTCTTTTGAGTAAATTTAGCATTTAGCTTTGAGTGTAGTTAGTTCAAAATTGTTTAACTAAATTTTAGTTAATTAACATTTAAAACCTCTTCACATAAAATTCTTTAAGAAAACAAACATCGAATTATATCCTTGCCAACTATTACCAAGGATATGGAAACAAAAATGTTGGCCCGACTTGTCTCATTTTTGTGGGCACGACTGGTTTATTTGTGAGTTTGAGTGTGTTTGTGTGGCAAATCCTTTAATTAAGTTTAAATAAATAGAACCTGACGCAATGCTAGTTGAAGTTTAGGTTGTCATTTTTGCAGCCACCTTGATAATTATACGCACCAAGCGCCCCAACTGTGCACAAACATACAAACGCAGACATCGAGGAATGACTGAGTGAGATTATCTGCTTGAGTGAAAAGGATAGCTATACTAATACGAAGTACTTTATTCGAATGAAAGCAACAGATGCAGCCTCGCTCTATAAATTGTTAGAGTCTTGTGTTGGTTTATTTATTTTATTTTTATTTTTGTTATAAAGACCACAGTGATGAGGCTACATTATCTCTACTCAACACTAAATTATTTCAAGGCTAGGATGTTTTTTAATCAAAGTTCTTAGAAGAAATTTTCAAAAATGTAGTCTTAAAACTGTTCGCCTTCAAGCACTTCTTTCAAGTGTTGAATTTATTTGAAAGCTTTTACTACATCGCAGCGTAAAACTTTAAGTCTCCAAGTCAGTCTGCTCTAAGCCATACGTGAATTAGTACTTTATTTATTTATTTATTTATTCCATTCGTTAATTATATCTTCTCAAATGTACTAATGATAAAACCGTTAATTACACACAACTTCAACTCTGACATTTTAATTATCCATTCCAGCCCAGCAATGTGTGCTGCTGATACTTGTTCGTTGTACTTGTTCTATTTCAAGATCTCGTTCATGTCCTTAGCATTTGCAATGTCCTTGTTAATTGTGCAACAAGTGTTTCTGTGGCACGTATTTTCAGTTCAATTAAAAGAAGTCCCAGTAAAGGCCGGATGTTAGTTGGTTGCTTTATAGCTTTAATTAGATGCGCTGCAAAAAAAAAAAAAAAAGAAAAAAAAAGATTAATGATGACGATGATCATTTTGAAGAGTTTCCAGCATTTCTCTTTTTGCCATCTCTATTGCAAATGTCAACAGCAGATAGTTAAGTAGAGCAAGTTCATCGATACTGCTTTGATGACATCGTTGACGTATCTGTTACTGTTTTTATTCTATAATGAAGCACTTTAATGGCCTTCTGAAGGACATCGTGTCCTGAATCGTTCTTTGTATAAGCACGATGATGGAAGAAGTTTCTTCACGTTTTTGGCGGCTCTGCTCTATTTGTGCATTTAAATTTATAACGAACCTTTTTTGTTCCTGTGACTAGACAATAGAATCAGTCCATCGTTCACAGAGGTTAGAACAGATGAAAATATATCGATAGATCAACGACTTTTTCTTATCTCTGCTCCATAATTTTATGTAAAAAAGTTATCACGCATGTTCGACACCGCAAAGCTTCAGAATGGCAAACGCTATTTTAATAATTATTTTTGTATTGGATAGCTATGGGGCCCAGTTGGGACATAGGCTTCAAAATGTACGCCACACACCCCTTTAACCGCCCACAAGTTAAAAAAATTTGCAACATTTCAGACCTTTTTAGTCGGTAGTAGACTTATGTTTCGTAACTTTCGGCAACTGTGCTAAAAATTGACTTGGCCAAATATAGCTACGCCCACTTTTTCACAATTTACCGATTGAGCTGAAACCTTAGTAGTAGACTTTTTTACAAATACAAGATGTTTTTAACAAAATTAATATCCACAATCCATTTTACCGCCCAAAAACCAATAAAGTTTCAGAATCGCGATTTGTTTGCTATTTTTATTTTCAGTGTAATTTTTGTGACACCTCTTGCGTGATTCGTAACATGTGGCAGATCCAAAAATTCTCAGTAAGGCTTGACATTTCACCATGAATAGACCGTCAAACGAATAGCGCTTGCAAATCATTAATTTTATTATTCATGCTCTGTGAGAAATGTGCTTCACAAATTACGTCCCGTTTTTGGTCATCATAATCGACCCACCGAACAGGCTTTTCAAGATATTATGACCAAATTTCGCACCAGCTTCACTTTCAGACATCAATTCAACAACCCGAATACCAACGAAAATATTGCCGCTGTATCGGCCAGTGTCAATGAAGATCGCGATATGTCAATGCATCGCCGTTCTCAACACTTTGGATTGTGTTATTCGACCACCTGGAACATTCATTTGATATTTATGTTAATTAATAATAATTTTCTAATAATAATAATAAATTATAACCACCTCTGGCAGTAATTATTTGTTGACTAGCATACTGCTAAGTCTTCACATTATTTGGGGGTAAAAGCGTCCGTAACTTCTTGTCATCGTGTAAGAAGCTGATCTTTCTTTCCTGGCGGATTCAGATAGTTATAGACCCTCTTCTTCAGCAAAAACCAAATGTTCTCAATTGGATTGAGATCGTGGCTTTGCGGTGGCCTCTCTATGGTATTGAAATTATTCAGCCCAATCCTGAAAACTCCCAGGAGATTTAGCTCCCAAAAATTTGCATTCTCTCTTGAACAAAATTCTCCCATCATGAAGCTCCCATGACTTAATATATGGGAATGGGAATTCGAACAAAACGAATGTTTTATACAATACGAAACGACAAAATTTTATACAATTAAAGCACAAATTTGTAAAATTTTAAAAGTTATTTATTTTTTATTAAATATAATTGATATTCAGCCCAATCATGAAACATTTTCTCCCGGGAGTTGTAAATGGGAGTTTCCGGTTTTAAGATAGCTCATATATCTTATATTCGCCATCAATATTGGCGAATGATGAACAAAATTCCATTGAAAGTTTCGAAAAAGTATTTTAACTTTATCTTAAGGAAACTCCCATTTACAACTCCCGCGAGAAAATGTTTCATGATTGGCCTGATTGTTCAGCATTGCATTGAGATTTTTGGCTGTTGAAGAGGACGAAGCCACTAACGTTGTGAACCAAGTTTCTGTTAGACGAAAATTGAGAGATAGCGCCAATCCGCTATCCGGGGTTACCACAATCTTTATATATATTTGTAGTATAGGTTTTGTGAGCTGCTGGACTATAGATCCTAGCTTTTTCGTTTGTGTTAGTCTTATGACCATGGGTCACTATTTCGACAGTCTGCGCTGTGTTAGAAAGGAAACATACTTTCTTCCTACATTTTCACCTTAAAAGCTGGTCGCTGCTTTCCAAAGCAGATCAAAGCAGATCTTTGCCTTTCTTGTGAAAGCTACAGGCAATATGCCTAGTTGCTTCCATCAAGGACAGCAAAATGTTCATTTGATATTTATTTGTTGTTTTTGACCTAAAAGTAAGAAAAATTTAAACCAATTCCATTTATTTGCATATAAAATTTACTTACATGTTTTTGTTTGCTTGCTTTTTTTGGTTTCTCTCCAACTAATAAAATGGGAAAGAAAAGATGGGAGCTTTCAAAAATATTCCCATCTACCAAGTTTTCAAAATGCCTACTTTCCCCAAAAATGTATGTTCGAAAAGTTTCGTGATATGGAAATGGGAGAAATTGAATAATATACCCGAGAGTTATGTTTATTGGGCTGATTGCTTTTTAAGAACACCTAAGTATCCTTAGCCATATGTTTGGAATAGTATGCAGTTGTCTTGTATCAATGTATAGTATTTAGCATATAATCCGAATTTTTCGAGAGAAGGAAAATAACCTTGCTCCAATATATTGATGTACAAATTAGCCGTCAGCTTGCGTTCAATTAAAATTAATTTTCCGGCACCATTTCTGGAAGAACAACATCAGACTAAAATTTCTCCTTCTCCAAATTTAACGTTGGGAACAACATCTCGAACACACATACCGAATTTCGTCTGATCCGTGCATGTTTATTTTAATTTCGTCAGTCGAAATCACGGACAACCACTGCCAGTGATGCTAAAGGGTGTTTTTTAGAGGCATAGAACTTTGAAATGGAATAAAACAAGGATGCATTTTTAAAATTGACATGAAATTAACTTTATTCAAAAGACAATCTTTTGGCATTATAATTTATATATGATTTGTGGCATATACCGCCACGGCTGATTCGGATGTAATCTAATCTGTAGGTCCAATTTTCAATCACTTTTTTCAACATTTGTGGTCATATATCAGCAATAAGGCGACGACTGTTGTCCTCCAAGTGGACAACACATATTCCCTAAGCAAATAATCTAGCGGCGTTAAGACGCACGATCTTGGAGGCCAATTTACGGGTCCGGAACGTGAAATTATGCAGTTATCAAAAGTTTCTTCCAGTAAATCAATTGTGGCACGAGCTGTGTGTCATATTTCGCCATTTTGTTAAAACCACATCTACTGCACATCATGGTTGTTCAATTGAGAAACGAAAAAGTCAGTAATCATGGCTCTATACCAGTCACCATTGACTGTAACGTTCTGGCCAATAAAAGTACAGACCAATAATTCCACCAGACCAGCAGTTTTTCTGGATGTAACAGTGTCTCAACATACACTTGAGCATTATCTTCACTCCAAATACGGCACTTTTGTTTATTGACATAGCCATTCAACCACAAGTGAGCTTTATCGCTAAACAAAATTCTCTTATAAAAATCAGCATCAACGGCAATCTGGTTTTGGGCCCATTCACTGAATTTGGAAGCGTTGTTCGGGCGTCAGTCTATTCATGTTGAAATGCCAAACCAAAGTAAACTTGACAACTGACAAAATGGCCTCCAGTTAAAATAGTGTTGCCAACTTAAAATTCCATACCTCTAAAAGAACACCCTTTATAAGAGATTTTAAAAGTGTACCTTTTTAAACTTTAAGTGTACTGGCGGTACTGAAAGTGTACCCCAAAAGGTACAATTGCACCACTTTTAGCATCGCTGACCACTAACCCAAAGACCTATTTACATAAGCTTATGCAAACGCTAGCCGCAACTATCTGTGATTTGCTTTTAGTAGAGGTTTCTTTATCTTTCGCCGTGCCTTGCATCCCATTTCTCTTAGCTCTCGATGAACAGTAATTCTTTAAAATTGTTTCCCCAAATTATTTTTGAGCTGCTTGTAACGTCAGTGACACTTTTGCTGTTCCTGTAAATATTTAACGTCGCATGTCTCTCCGTATAGTTCGCAAAAAACGAGAGCAGAAATGCGTGAGTGCGGAAAATTTGAGATGCTTGGCGACAGGACTGAAACTCGGAAATTTCTTGAAAAGTAAGACGCCTGGCCGATGGTTTTTAACAGATATCAGAGTTCACTGATGTTAAGGACACACACTTCTCTTGTCTTCTTTCTAAATGGCGACGCTGACAACAATCATACCAATACAGATGATATCCCGGAAACCTCAATTAAGGATGTCAGCATTGAAGTTCCGCTGCACGACTATATCAAATTCTTCACAGCTATAGCTCGGATTAACAAAGAGAGGCGGTAAACGCCGACGAGGAAGAACGCATTTCCGTTGAAAAAACCAGGCATTGGATAGCCTGATGTTGCTTGGAGTTTCTGGCGCCAGCAAGCGCACGACAAAAGAACCTGTCACAAATATTTTTAGACGAGACCAAAACTGACCAACTCGTTTTATCCTTTCGCACCAAAGAACTTGGTGTCCCAAATTATATTGCTCTGTGATTCTTTTTTTCGAAAAATATACCAGTTTATCGATATCGGTTATGTAAGAGGTGGGTGTATTATTTGGCTGATTTGAACACACTTTTGTAAGTGAGAACTCTTCTCTTATCAAAAAATTTCATGATTCTAAGGTAATCCTTATTTTTGGACGCTCGCAATATGGGATCCACTGTGTCGCTACAAGACAATATGACTGGCCCTCATTTAATTTTTTGTCCGCCAAATTTGTTAATAATTGAGTTTACTTCAATATTTGTGCAAAAAATATATCTAAATGCAAAAAGTATGTTACAATAATGTGTGAATAACAAGCTACAAATAACTAGGGAGTAATTTTTATAAATACTTATTGAAGTACCTGTGTATAACATCCAGTGTCTTGCGAAGTTTTAGTAGGTTTTTTTAAATTGCAACATTCTTCATAAATTTCGGAAAAGCGAAAAATAAAATCTTTCCTGACACTCGTTCACTTGAAAACATCACGTCTAGTTTCAGTTTATATAAAACAAAACATTTTCAAGTCCTCTACTTCAGAAGATGTACAACACTAACGAAAAATTCACAAATCACTCCTGCAAATAGTTAAATTTTATACCACACAAAAAACAAGCTTACTTTCTGTTTTAAATAAACACAAATTTTAGGTTAGTTATGAAATCGCGATTTAAGTTTTGTCGCACTCGATGTTCTATTGTCAAATCTTGGCATAATTCATAACTTTCGAGCCAACAATTTGTAATAATTTTAGCAACATTCAAATTTTAAGACAACGTTTTTAAAATTGCCGATTTATCGCGTTATATCGTTCGAGTTAAACTAAAACGGTAGTCAGGTAAAGAAATGAGGACTAGGTTTGTGCCCAAGCTAAATCATATAAGCACAGGGTGTTTCCATCGACTACAAACATTCAAACTTTTGTATTCTGCAAAATTGCTACCAGACTATATTCCAGGCACAGCGAAATTAAGACGCTTCTTTTATATCGAATTTCTTTTCTTTACTTACACCAAAAATGTGACCAAATAAAATATGTTTTGTTGGTTTTAAAAAGTTTTTTGTTACAAAAAACCACGAATTTCTTTCCAAAGTCAATTCATTTTTCTTTTTTTTAACAAATAATTATTTATTTCTTAGACTTAATCTTCTTAAGGTAGAATTCCAATTCCTTGCCTTCAAGAATGTAACCATCGACGCGGCCACATTGTCCAGGGCGGGATGAGATGCAGGCTGCAAAGACAAAGCAAAAAAAAAAATAAATTAGTTAAATGAATTTAATTTACACATACAAAATTTTACAAGAGTATAAAAAGAATCAGAGTAACTATGACAAGCATAAATCATGCCCAACAGGCTTGTGCCGCACTTAAAACAAGTTTGGCACAATAAAATTTGTTGGATCGCTTTGAGAATTTAACATCATTTTGAACTAATTTCTATGCACAATACAATGCAATAAAACTTACCCAAGATACGTCCAGAAATGAATTGATCTTCCAAAGCTTGCTCAACCTTGGCGTACTTTTGACGCTCCAAATATTTCTTCATGACTTTTTCGCTGCGCTTCTTATTCAAAACATCATTTTCATCTTCTTTTTGTTGATGTTTGGGATTACGTTTGCGTCCAAGTGGCAGCACGTAATGGGATTCATACCATTGACGGAATGGTGTGGCATCAATGATGATGATGGTGTTCTTTACCAATGTCTTGGTACGCACCAACTCATTGTTTGAGGCATTGTAGACAACATCGACAACACGAGTTTTGCGTGCAATACCCTCGGAGGCCCACGAAAAATTGCCGGAATCCAAACGAAGAGCACGGAATTTCTTATTGCCACCGCGTGTGCGTACAGCGTGAACGCGAGCAACACCGATCTGGAAGTAAAGAAAATAGTTTTATAAAGAAGTGATTATATGAAGAATACAGCATAGACGGAAATCACAATTGCAGTTTGAAAGAATTCAAGAGTAAACTTGTCAAGTTATAACCAATCCTTCGACTGCAAACAATAGCAACGTCTAGTTTTCTTACCTTGGTGTTGGCAGCTGGGCGACCCAACTCGAACTTGCGCTTCTTGCGGAGGGACTTGCGTTTGCCACCGGTGGCGCGGCGCTTATGTGAGCTATCGCGGCTGATACCTGTGAAAAGCAACAACAAATTAATCTAAATGTCACATAAATTATCGAAAATTAAGCTTTAACAAAATTTCAAGAAAATACATTTTTAGGTTATTTGACCGCCGACGCCATTTTCAAGTACACGATATTTCTATGAAATCATTTAACTTTACACTGAATTAAAACAATTAAGACTCCATTTTAGTTAAAGGTAGCTTCGTCGACGTCCCTTTGCAACCATTTTTCGTCATGTATGTAACACTTTAGCAGATATCTTTAATAGTCACAGGTTACAGGCAAATAATATATCTATATTCAGCGCTGCGCTGCAAATATTGTTTCGAACATATTTTCACTTGTTTTAGTTCATAAAAACCACACGATGTTTTAAGATTTTCTTGAAATTTTTGCATAATTTCGAAAATTACCACTCACCCATCTTGAGTAAAAACAGAGAAAGGAAAGGAAGCAAAAAAGAAACGCAAAATCTCGTGTCAAAAGTTTTTTGGCAGCCAAATTGTAATAGATGAGTAAGATTTTGTCAAAGTGACAGAAGAATGTAAAAGCATAAGTGCGAGTGCTAGAGATGAGTAGTGAAAAATTTAAGGTTATTTCGAAAAGATGCAAATAGAACTTGATAAAACTTTTGTATTATTGAAGTAGAAAATCAATTTTATAAATCCAACAATACATAAACAACAGATGTTCAACCTCTTGAAATTTCTTACCTTCACAAAAAGTTATTTGCTTTACATGTAAATCTGAGAAATTAACTTTGACTCAAATTCATTCTTTCGCTTTCGGACCGAATATTTTTGATTGCCTTAAGAAACAGCAAACTCTTCATTTCAGACCTAGTATATAATTTTTGTGCTGTTTGTTTTATTTAGCAAGAGTTTTTTGTCAAAGGTTGTTTTTACAATGCAACTGTGTAGCAAACAGAAGCATAACCACCAAACAACCATTTGAGCGAAGAGAAAAAATTAAAGCAAATGAAGACCAAACATGTTTAGCTAGCATAAACATGGCATCAAAAAGTCGTAACTTGCAAAATATTAATTAGGTCTCCAATTATATTTTCTAAGGATGTACATTTTTTAACTTTTAAAGCCGTCTCCACAGGGCATAGCATTTACCATCACAAACACCAAGGCATATGAAAATCTTGTGGATGAATTACCTCTTCGTATCTATACCATGGCATGAGCTTTCAGATTTCTGAATTCATTGGAATTGTAATATCACACGTTAAAAAGTCACATGTGATCACGTGGCAATTAAAAAATCATGAAAAGTGATTTATCATACCAATCTGGATTTCACTTTTTTTTCACTTTATCATGCCAATTTCAAAACACGTTTTGAAAGATCGGTGTAAATGTACTATTTAAAACTTTCTGTGTTCGATTGAAAAATTTCAGTGCAGAGTGGAGCAGATCAGCGAAATCGTCAAAAATATGTTCAGCGCAGAATAAAGTTCAATGGCCCATATGCATAAAAAAGGAAACACTAGAGTTCGTAGTGAACACTTGATTTTTCGTCATTGATATGCATAAAAAGAAAACACTTTATAGTGTTCACTTCTTGTTTTGATAGACTATTTTCGAAACACTACTTGCTAAACTTTGAAATGCATAAAAGGAGTGTTCACTACTTAAAAAGAAGTGATCACTATAATATATTGTAGTGTGGTTCTGATTAGACTTCCTGAAATAATTAGTAATGAAATCGCATTGTTTTTCATTTTAATCGTAGAAATAGAATTAAATGTTATTAAAAAATAAGCTTTGTCAACCAAGATAGCTTTCGATTTCTTTATAGATTGTCCTGTGAGTATGTTGAGTTGTTAGCAAAGTATTTATTGCCTGAAAACTTAGAAACTTGAGATATCGCGTAAAGTAATTTTACTAAAATGCAATGTATTCTTTGGAAACGTTTGCCCAAGCGAAACACTCCAGTTCGGTTTCTCCTGCAATTTCTTTGCGACCTTCTTTTAAGGTCGCTATTTCTATATCTTCATATAGTCCCGTATTTTTTTGCTAACATTTTTAGTAAAAATATTTTAAGCTTTATGCCAAATAAATCATGAAGCAACTTTATTTTTATTGCATTCAATTTTTAAATTGAATTTTTGATATATGACAACAATGCAAAAAGTCTCTCGGGCTGTGATTTCATGAAACTTTTTCTACGTTATACTTTCATATTTTCGTTGTTGATGAAATTTCTAAAGCAAAGTCTCTGCAACGCAGTTTCATCATGTAATTTAAAGATTAAACTTGAAAAGAAAATTTCAGAAAATCTCATGCGACGAGATTCATTGTATAAATCCCCTCTATAAAAGAAGTGAACACAGCGTTGTCAGATGAATATACCTCAAAAATTACCTTATTCTCGCATTTAACTCTCTCAAATTACTACACGTCAAAAATACCTCAAATTACCTCAAAATCAAATTACCACAATATTACCGCAAGTCAATGAAATACCTCAAATTACCTCAAAATCGTGCAAATTACCACAAAATTATCGCAAGTCAATGAAATACCTCAAAGTTACTTAAAATATCACTTTAAGCGGTGTTTATAGCAAAGTATAAAATTATGTAACGAAAGTAAACTTAAATTGCAACAAATTAATTAACAACAGCTAATAAAACAATAATTTTTATAATAATTCAATTCTTTGATGAGTTCAAAAATTATTTCTCAACAAAATTTCTTCAGCCTCATAGCAGTCCTCGCACTGCTCATCATAATTTTTCTATTAACACATTCATAATATTAAAATGCGCCTAAAATGTAAAAATACTTTAAGCTTACTGAGTTTTTGAATAACTATGCGACAATGATCTTTTTCTTCCAGACATAATTATATTATTTTTCACTTCGCTATTAGAAATTATTTACGTTCTTTTGTTGTTAAATATTGAAAACAGTTTAAGCACAAACAAACTACCAACAAGAAGAACGAAGAAGAAAGAAGAATGCATCAACAAGCGCATTCACTCAGTTAACCTTTTCTGTACACATTGCATTTACGGGTACTTCTACCAAAGCAGGTAGAAATCTCTTTTTGGTAATGTGAGGTATTTTGTGGTAATTTCGGTATTTTTATTCTCTCGCGTGGGAAATATAGCACATGTGGTAAAAATTTTCTCGTATGAGAATTTTTCTCACGTAAAGCGATGATTTTTACTTCTCCCGCAGCATCTCGCAAGAGCTCAAAAAATACCGAAAGCACTATTTATAGTGCAAAACTGGTAACGCTGAGTGACTTAAGTTCGAAATTCGAAAATAGAGCTTACTTAAAAATTTTTATTCATACCAAAAGTAGTGTTCACTACCGTACTTTCACTACTTGATAGATAACACTACTCTTAAGCATTCACTATATTTTATGAATACGGGCCAATAAACGAAAGAAGTCCAATTTTGAGCAAACAATTTCCAAAAGTAAAAAATTATAAATAAATTTAAAAAATGTGCTGGTTTCCATTCTACTGCTAAAATTTAAATGCAAAACCCCATTTATTTCCTTTTCGTAACCTTCATATCTAATTTTCATTTTACAAACTTTAAAATTTTTTAATAAGAACCAAAACGTCTGATGTCTTTATTTGTGCTCTTTTTTTTTGAAGCTGAGCAGCTTTAAAATACAAATATCAAACCCTTTTTTTATTCTGGAGTGAGAAATCTTAATCTATAGATTCTATAGAATCTAAAAATTATTTGATACTAATTTTGATGAGCAGTCGTCACGCTAGTGTTGGAATATTAGTCTAGTTTTTTTCCAACATCCAAAGGCAGTGGTTCCTTCATATACACCAGAGTTTAAAAACTTCAAGAACTTTTCACTTTCTTTGCTGCTACTTAAATTTATGCTTCTAAAAATTTTGCAGTCGCAGTCAAAGCAAAAGCAAAAGCAATCGCCGATAAACTGCAAGGCACTTCAGCAGTCGACAGATTCGACAGATTTTACTTTGACTGACTGCAACTTTCGCTGAATTCCGATGTTGAAGCAGCAGCATCTTTTTCGTTTCGGTAAATATTGTCACTGCAGATTAGTTTAATTCAAGTTAAATTATTTTAAGTGAAGCATTCTATATATTTGACTATTAATACGCATTCTTTACTGTCTTAACTAGTGAGGATTCATTAAATACACAGTGCACTTATAAATACAATGACAGTGCAGAGAAGAGTTCAGTGTGACTCACAAGACCATTTTGCGATAAGTGAAGAAAGATTCAGAAAGCTTTAACTGTTTCCGAAGATAGTTTTGAATCGCACTTCCGATAAATTGTAGCCAATATACTCAACTAAGCATATTGTTTTGGTCATTTGAAAGTTTTTTACTTTCACATCTATTCCGCCATAAAAAAATACAAAACGCACCGACTACAACTTAGTGAGTATCTACCAAATAATATAAATAAAAAATCACATTTATTTCCGAGTAGCGAAAAAGAAAACACACAATTAGAGGATACCCAAGTAACATTGTTGGAGCTACTAGGCGCGATGAGCTCTATAAATGTTCTAAAGTTGTAACACATGTACCTAAAGCTTGACTGCACCTTTTTTGCTGCTAGTTGCTTTTAATTTTAAATAAAATGCTCTTTAGGTGGTTTTTTACCATTTTTAGCTCTAAAACTTTATATAACTCTGTGAAAGAATTTTTAAAATTGCAAAAGAGCAGAACTCGGAAATTCGCCAACTACTGAGCTGCTTTAAAACCCTTAGTTCCAGAATAATTTGCTTCAAAACCTATTGTTTACTGGTTAGCCTTATATTAGAGATGTTGGATGTTGAAAACACATCGATGATGGCATCGGCGTTAACAACGAAAGCTCAACATCGATTCTCGATATTTATCGAACAAGAAACATCGATTTTACCCAACATCGTCATTCAAACGGAGAACAATGTAGAATTATGGGATTTAATTAATATATGATTTTTAAATTGGCTCGAATAACAATTTTCTTTTTTTGGACACGTACATTGAGAAAGCTGTATTCAAGAAGCTCCTGCATCCAAAAGAATTTCGGTTTTGATTTGACAAAAGCAGTTTTTCGTTAAAAATCATTCTTTCTGTCGTTACTTAACTTGAGAGGTACTAAGTTGAAGAGACTTTGCTCTGAAAATTCAGTCAACGACGAAAATATGAAAGCATAACGTCAAAAAGTTTCATGAAATCACAGCCCGAAAGGCTTTTTCATTTCATTTTCGCTTCATACTGCGCACCCTCATTTTTGACAGGCTCATGCGACTAGTTTCACTGTATAAATCCCCTCTATAATGCACTCCCAGGGTGCAGAATTTTTTTGCCAAGAATTGAAAATTTCGCATAACCAACTTTCCAAGCGCTTGCATTAAATGTTTGAATGTAAAGATGTAAAGTGTAAGTTCGGCCTTATTATATTTCCATAATTTACTTTTGCTTATTACATTTCTTAACTTCCGTTGCAAGTTCTTCCCATTCTTAGCGAAATCTTTTACAAAAAACAAACATCTTTTACAAATTACCAGCTGTTTCTAGAAGCCAGCAAAACAAATGTCAAAAGTTACACTGCCATACCGACATCGTAGAGGGAAATTTTATTTTCGCAGAAAAACGAAAGAAGCAGAAGCAGATGTGCGACAGCAAATGAAAATTAAATAAATTCAAGAACGCAGAGATTAAAGTACAATTCAAGCAAAATTGTGTGTAAAATAAAAGCTTTAAAATATAATTTCTTAAAATTAAAAGCGAAAAAGACGCTGCAAGTTTTGTGAAAATCGTTAAAGATATAAAAAATAAACGAAAACATAAAATTGTGAACAATTTCAACAGTTTATTGATTATTCAACTAATCCAACAGACAAAGTGTGAGTGTGTTTGTGTGCGCTTGAATGCGTCAGTGTTTTTGCGATTTCACAAAAGCGAATAAAGTTTATAGCAAGAAAATTAAATAATTCTACGCAATTTCGATAAAACAAGAAACTCTAATGCTGTTTATTGTTTTGAGGGACTAGCACTATTGAAGAAAATGGTGAAATAAACGCATTTTCAAGCAAATCCGACGTGCAAACGGAAGGGTAACAAAAAAAATAATTAAAATAACCACATAGAAGAAGCACAAGTAGTGCAATAGCAGCAGCAGAGGAAGCAGCTGAACAGAACATTCGCGGAGATCGCGTTTAAGGCGAGGTGAAGAAAACGACAAACATTGGAGCTATTAAGCTCCAAAAAAGTATTACTCAAGAACTTATGGTGGTTGTGAAGTTTCTCAAACTATCTAGAATCTTAGGCTGCACGCACATCATTGATTTTTCATATTATTACATACTGCATTCGTTATGTTGCTAAAATTCCTTGGGTTTATTTACAAAGTAGAGAAAAAGAATTTATTTTTCAGTTGGAATGGTTGAAGTAATCGATGTTACCGCCATTCTCGGTGGTATGCAGGTGATATTGTTCTTCGGCTTCTAGCTGCTTCCGCTTCAGATGGTTGTATTTCAAATCAAATATCTACGCTGTGGATTTTCTATTGCTTAACTGAGAAAATTCTTTGAAAAGGATGACTAGTTAAGCTTAACAAATAGCTACTGCTTAAAACTCTAGTTTCTGAAATTGTATCTTATTTGGGCCAAAAACGTACCAACATTATACTATGGCTGAGAAGGTGGAACTATACCTTTTGGAATTTTCGTATTGAAAGTGCATTTTTAAGGTTCACGAAAAAGTTTCCAAACTTTTCAAAGGTTTACTTATAAATGCTTCCTGGTCATCGACTGTGCATTTTCAAGGTTCATGAAACAGTTTCCAAACTTTTCAAAGGTTTACTTATAAAGGCTTCCTGGTCATCGACTGTGCATTTGCACATTTTGATGATACCTAACTGAAATCATTCATGAAAAAGAACACTGAACATATGCCTATAAACAATTTTTGCCGGATTTGTTCAATTATTTAATATTTGAAACCTAATAAAGTACATACGTTAGACGTTCATTCATTCCAATTTATCAGTTACGAAATTTCTTAAAAATTTATTTAATCTACAAGAATTGTAGCTATCGCATATTTTGAAAACTGGAAAAATTAATTAGTATCATTAGTTCAGTTAACCGCATGACATGCTTATATCTGCAAACAAGAACAAAAGCAAATAACTAGAAACAATTCCTAAATAAAACAAGTTAACTAAAAATTAAACTAAAACTCAAACTTTTAACACAAAACTAAACAATCAATAATTTCAAATTCATCTTGGAAGACAGAAATTTTGTTATTTTAAATAAAATTTCAATTATATTTTGTTAATCAAGTAGTGACAGGGTGCGTTTTATATTCCTGGTCGATTTTGTTTGGTCGCCATTTTGGCTTGCATGACATTAGTCAACTGATATTTCACAGTCGTAGAGAGTGGTGAAAGCAAAATTCAACGACGTAACAATGAATTATAAATTTTTTATAAATTGTATATAAATAATTTTTAAATAACGAATAAGTAGAGAGATTTAAGGAACTTTTTACAAACGCAAGGTAACGTCTAATTATCTAATTATCACGTCTAAAAATCTTTTTAATTTTCTGGATAAAAATTTTTTTATGTCGGTTGAAGTTGATTTTAAATCAAACCCTATTTCTTTCTGGATATTTTTCAACTCGAATATAAAGTCATCAGGGGACGTAATTCTATTGAGTTCAAAGGTTCTCTTGCTGATGAAAATAGCTGCCCCAAAGCAGCGATTTAACTTAGTTACAATCAAGATTGCCGATAAACTAATTTTTGATACTCTGATCAGTTTAGATAGCAGCAATGACTCGCTCCCAACCTCAATTTTAAAAATTGTGCATCTTACTTTAGCCCTCATTAACGCTCTTATATAGCAAACACCTTTATTGAAGTATTTTTCTAATTGAGTGGAAAACTGCCAGTATTGCTCCTATGTCCCGGTTTATATTTGTCAAGAGTTGACGTTCAATTCTTGCATTTGTGGATGAGACACGCGGACGTAAACGTGAGACAGGGCAAGTTCAAAAGGGAAAAGCAAAGAATTGACGTCAGTTCTTGAAAAGTATAAACCGGGACTTTATAAAAATCTGGCCTGAAAAACATGGTTGAAAACAAGCGTCCCACTGTAAAATTTTTAATCATTACAACAGTGTTGTACAAGATTGTTGAACAAAAATTCTATTTGCTGATGTACAGAGCAGTATATCTCCATACCAAAATGTCTTCTTTTCCGGCATATCAACAACCACTAACCTTACTATTATGTACTTTTCTGCAATTTTTGAATTAATATCATTGAGGATGATTCTCAGGTGTGCACACTGTACACTGACTTCTCGAAGGCGTTTATTTATTCAAATGAATCTCCCTCCCTGATTACTTAAAATAATATTTTAAAACTATTTTAACAAAAATACTCAATTTAAAGCATGAGAGCACATAATAATTTCCTTAAGGTTGTTAATAAAAGTACCTCCATCAATGCTTATTAGTTCATTAGTATCATAATTAGTTCTAGGATAACGCGTATAGAAAATATATATAAATAAAACAGTTAAGAAACATTTTCTCCCCTATAGAGGGAGTTTAATTTTTTGAATAAATATCTCTATGAGCAATATGTCTCGAAATTTGAAACCAGAATTAAAATGAACCCGAAAGAATTTTGGTGCTTTATTAATTCCAGAAAAATGAGCTCGTAACTAACCTTTTTGCTGACTTTTTTAAGTCCACTTTTATGCCTCCATAAGAGTCTTTTGTTTCATCTGATAACATTTTCTCCCCCATAGATTATGATCAACTTAACCTATCTTTAGGGGAAATAAAAAATGGAATTAATAACATTAAAATGTCGTATAGGTCGGATATTGATGACATTTTGCCCTTTGTTCTTCAAAACTGCTGCAACTCTTCAATTATACCCCTGCAACTTCTGTTTAATAACTCGTTACAGACGTGTATATTTATAGATGATTGGAAAATATCTTGTATTACTCCAATTCATAAATCGGAAAATAAAAACAACATCCTGAACTACAGATTGATCACTAAACTCTCCACTTTAGTGATCTCCGCAACTAAAGGACAAAATCTTTTTTGCAGTTCAAAGTAATATCTCTCCTTACCAACATGGCTTTGTTTCGGGTCGTTCTACAGTCACTAACCTCACGATTTTTTCTGATTATTGTATCAATGATTTCACAGACGGGTGTCAGGTTGACGTATACAGATTTTTCAAAAGCCTTTGATAAGGTAGCTCATGCTATTCTTATTGATAAGCTGGCTAAATTAGGCTTCCACTCAAATGTTAAAATGGTTTGCTTCATACCTCACCGGTAGGATATGTTATGTTTGTATTGAACATGTTAAATCTAGGACTTTCCTTGTTACATCGGGAGTCCCACAGAATAGTATTCTTGGCCCGATTCCATAAAGGTGCACCCTGTTTGCTATATGCGGATGACTTAAAAATATTTTCAAGAGTCCGTAACTCAATTGATGCTGCGAATCTGCAGGCTGATCTGTTCTCTGTTAATGATTGGTGTACTCGAAATTTGTTGTTTCTTAATCGTAGTAAATGTGCTTATTCCACGTATTCTAAATTAGATCAGTTTTGTTTAAATAACTAAGTAACTAACTCTTGATAACACTCCGTTCTGTTGTGTTACCGAATTAAAAATTTAGGTGTAATTATTGATGGGAAATTTAATTTCATTCCCCACTTCAACTACATTATTCCTAAGGCTTACTCAATGAAAGCGTCTCTGCGTCCCAATTCTTAACACTTTAAGGATCTTTTTACTTTGAAATTCTATTTATTTCCATGTTGCTTTCGATCTTGAAATATGCCTCTTTTATCTGGAATGCTTTCTTAATATTTATGCTACTCGCATATAACGTGTTCAAAAGTCCTTCATTGGATTTGCCTTTCGATCTTTTAACCTTAAAGAACCCTTTAGTTCGTATGAGGCCAAGTGTAAGTTCATGAATTTAAAAAGTTTGCACACTAGACGTTGAAATCTTTCAATATTATGCCAATGTTATTTATGACGCCCTCTGCAACTGCCACACTTTGTATGCCCCATCGATTTAAACTGAATGAGCTCGAAATCGATGTGTCGTTATGTGTTCGAAGTTTGAACGTCTTGCCCAAAGTGATCGGGGTGCAGTCAACGATGAAACTTGATACGCGTAAAACCATTCTGTGCACGTACAACGCCAATTTCACGTGGTCAGGACCATACATTGCAAAAAAAATTTATATCACCAAAAACAACTATGTGTAGTGTTTTAAAACAATGCAAAGGGTTCTTAAGTTCATTGTGAATAATCCGGGACACTCAGTTGCAGATCGCGCAAACTGATTTGGTACATCCACGAGCACAGCAAGACACATTCATATCGGGACAGGATATAAATTGTTTCGTATAATAAAGTATCAAAATCGCTCCGATAAGCAGAACTTTCTTGCCAAGCAAAGAGCGCGCCGGTTGTACACGTTTTTAACCAAATTTTAGAACTGCGTTATAATGGATGCCGAAACATCCCTCAAACTCGATGTCAAACAATTACCGGGACGAAATTTTTATGCAGCAAAGCATCGTGGTAATGTTACCGAAATATACACATGTGACAAAGTTGACAAATTTGTTTGATAAAAAAGTAATGATTTGGTAAGCTATATGCAGTTGCGTTTTGAAAAGTCGTGTTTTCGTTACATATGAAACAATGACCTAAAATTTATATTTCAAAGAATGCTTGGAGACACGTTTGTTGCCATTTATTAGATATCATGGATTACCACCTGTGTTTTGGCCCTATTTGGCCACATGCTATTATTCGAACTTGGCAATGCAGTGGTATCAAAGAATAACATATTAATTATACCTAAAATCTAAAATCCACCGAATTGACCTCAGCTTCGCCCAATCGAAAAATATTGGGCGATTGTAAAAGACAAGCTTAAAAAAATGTTCAAGCTGTTAAAAACCCAAAAGATACTACTAAAGTTGAATAGATTTGCTGCTAAGTTACAGAGAAGTGATTTACAAAAGTTTATGTCAGGAGTTAAAAGAAAATAACGAAATTAAATTAATAAAAAAAGAAATTTAACAAGAAATTGTTGTTTCTTAGTTGTCAACAACAGAACTTATCACTAAGTTATTTTAGTTTTTTCCCAACGTGTTTGCTTTTGGAAACTGGAATTGCTTTTAGGCGTACAGACTTAAAGTAAAATATGCTTCATGACTCCTCTAAGAATAAGATTGAAAAAATACAAAAGCGCTTACAAGGTTTGCAGGTATGTGAAACCATGCCTGCTTATTGGTAACGCTGTCGTGTGGTTACGTGTTGTATCTCCAAAGACTTGCTCTTGATCTTGTCTGGAAGAGTATTGAATGATTTGTTCTTATCTTAGATTTCCGTAGTAGTCTTAAATCATTTCAAAGTTTAATATCAAAGTCATGATTTATAATGCCAACTTTTTATTATCTCTTTCAGTTTCTTCGAATTCAACAACGACTCAACTAAGTTTGATCATAACAAAAGTTTTATACCAACTGCAGTAAGTGTCAATCAATAAAAAATTTGTTGAAATCTCAAAATTTTATTTATATTTTTAAAATAGAAAATATTTTTTTTTTTTTCTAAACATAATTTATTAATTTTTGTTGTGTCCGTTTACTTTTGCTTAAACAGTTAACGATGATGGAACATTCACTGAGCTCGGGTGGCTCAACAGGATCCAGCGGTGGTGAACGTGGTGGTGATGCCTTAACAACTGCAACATCGTGTGTCATAAGTGTTGGCATAAGCACAGCAGGGGTTGGTGGTGGCGTTATGGGTGGTAGCAGTGGTGGTATTGGCGGTGGAAGTAATGGCATATCTGCTGAAACCAAGGAAACTTATCGGTAAGTCTTCATTTTAATATAATATTAATTCTATGCACATTCGTGTGACGCGACAACAGCTGCTGTTGTATAGAGCAAAAACAAGTAAAACAAGAAAGCATGAAATAAAATAATAAATAAAACAAAAGAAAAAGCAGCAGCTAAAATAAATTTCAACAAAATTTAAATATAGCTTTCTTCGCAACTCTATAGCTGCTGATGCTGCTGCTGTTGCGATTTTATTGTCTCTGCTTTTTTCTGCATTTATTTTTTATTGACATTTCTTATTTGCAATTTTTGTTTAATTTTATTTGATTTCTTATTGCTGTGCTATTTTCGTGTCGAAACTGATCACACTCAAAATAAGCAGCGCCCTGATTTTTATTTTATTTACACTTGTATTTCATTGGAATCAGCAACTTTAGTGCTTGGATTCCTAAATGTTGTCCTTAAAGTCAGTCAGACGCGTTCACTTCATTTTGTAGTTTTACAAGCTGCCAAACATCTTATATCAACTACTAACTAGTTTTTGCTTCTTTGTTCTTCCGTTTTGCCTTAACGATTCTTCTTGCTTTGCAGTGCTTCTTCAATTTTACTCTGTTTATTTGCAACTGCTAGGAACGTATCTTGTTTATTTCTCACTTATTGCTGCCCTGTTGACAGTCGATTGTTTATTTTTTATTTTTATTTTGATAATTAATATGATCGCATTCTTATCAATGCAAATTGTTTTTATTTTTATTTTTAATTCTTGTTATTCTCTTTTATTGCATTCTTTAAAAAGATGATGTTATGTGTAGGTAGTTCAGTAAAAAAATTCCACATTTCTTGGCATGCGTCTAGTTAAATTAAACTATTTGCTCTACTCTGTGATAAGCATGTTTTTCTTGTGCCCCAGGTCCAGGGTAGGTTGACGACCTAGCTTTTGATTGTGCACATCTGCAACATGCAGAAATAATTGGTAATAATTAATAAATACAATTATATAACAAGTGAGCTATTTCAATGCTAGATAATTTTAAAGGAAATATACTGCTAGGGATGAAAAAATGTGTGTGTTTCAAGAGTGAGTCTTAATATGATCTGGTATTTTCAGATGATAATATACATTGTAAGGCGACAAAAAAGGCATTTTTTAAATTTTTTCTTTGCTACTAATAAAGTGAAAAAGGTGATTAAAAACTTTTTAAACCTCATAAAAAGGATATAAGCCTTATTTTAAGCAGTTAATAACTTTGATGTTCATTAGACTATGTTCACATTGAGTTCTTAATGTGTATTTAGAAAAACTAAAAATTCTGAGTTTAACACTAGAATTACCAGCGCGTCAAATTGACGGTTTAGCACGTTTAATCAACTGTCAGCACCTTATTGGGTAACTTAGGAATTTTAAATTTTTTTACTTTTCCTAAATTGATATTAAGTTTAAAATTTAGCTTACAGAATCCAGATACAACTCATGATTTCGGCACAATCCTTTGACATACCTAGAATTACCCAGAGTGGTCAAAATGACGCCATACAAATTTTTTTTTACATTACTTTCGGTTCTTATAGAATTCCTTTTATTCAAATAACTAAATATTATTTCCTTGGTTTTCCTTGCTCTACTATATTAATTTGACATTATTTTGTATTATTTTAATTTTTTTATTCTTTTTGATGCATGATAAACATAGCTTTGCTTCAGAAGAAACACATTTTCCACAAACGTTATTTTACATTCATCGCATATATATAGTGTCTTATTTTTGCATTTTATTTTGCGTAAATGGGCATTTAGCTTTTGTCAGAAATAACTGTTCGTCGACATTAATATTGTACCCTGTATTGAAACACGTAGTTAAATTGTTAACAAATCATTTACAGAAATCGGAGCAAATTTATCACTTCGCAATCGTGCACTTCTGGTTGATCACTTCTGGAGACAAAATATTTGTATCTATCAAGAGGTCGAAGGCACTTGCCGCAAATGATGTAATATATGCGCTTTGCGTAAAAAGTAGGTCTATGCGAATCCTTTATAATATTTTGTGATGAATTTCTTCCGAGTGATATGTTTTGTTGGTGACCGTGGCATGCAGGTCAAGTGTGTGGCCTAGCACGCTCGGAGCCCGGGTTCGATCCACAGCCGCAGCGAAAAGTTTTTTTCAATAAAAAATTTTTCTGATCGGTCACCACCTCTCTGCAGACAATGGCAAACCTCAGAGAGTAAACAATGCCATGTAAAGCTTCTTGAGAACATGAACTTTCGCCGTTCGGAGTCGGCATAAAACATGTAGGTTCAGTTCTCGGTCAATTGTGTGCAAACATTTAATAACACACACAACACAATTGATCATAAGAAGCTCGGTCAAAGTCCTTTCAAGGGCTGAAATGGCCAATTTAATTTGATTTTTTTGATGATATGTTTTTAGATGTTGCTGCCTTCTACCAAATCGTGCCATCATTAGATATCTCTTGCAGGCTTGATGGAGCTTCACATGAAACAACACTGTCACTGTCACTTATTTCTTGTTCTGATGCTGTATAACAATAGTTCTGATATAGTTCTGATGCTTAATGATAAAGTATAACTTCGTCATCAAGTTCTTGCAATCTCGCAAGAATTTCTTAGTGAATTTGCTATGTGAAAACATTGAATAAGGATTTCCTTGAATGAAAATGAAAACTAGTCAAATTATATATTTTTTAAATAATACTAATGTCACCTACTTATTTCCGTGTCATCGCAAAGATTGCGTAATTTTTTATCCGCAAGAAACAGTGTAGAATTATGAGATAACTGGGTTAAGTTGAGTAAAACATTCTCTACTCTAGTAAAATATGACTAAATTTTACACAATAATATAAATAGTGGTAGTGCGAGCGCCACAATGTAGCATAGTAGCCCGTCGATTGTTTTACTACCGGCTAGCCGAACATTCGATTCGACGAGCGCTGCGACGTACTAGCCTTGTAAAAGTGCGAACTTCAGAAATTATCACACGTGGAGCTACTGAGCTCCAGTTCCAGTAGTCACTCTTGAGACCGTACATGAGTCCCCATGGGCATGAGTCCCAGTCCTTGTTATAAAATGTTCTTAGATAACATTTTTATCTTTTTTAACATTGCTTATCTAATTTTTTTTAATGTTTATCAACAGATGGTTGTTTTAAGTTTTTTCCAACTCGGAGTTTGTTTACTTAAATTGTCAAAAAAAAAACGTTAAAAAAGATTTAATAGTTTTGCATCCTGAGAATGCGAGAACTAAAAATTATTTCAATTAAATGTATTTTAGGATTCATGTTTCCGTTCCTAATTAGTGTGGAATCAGCCATAAGTCACGGATGTCCAATAAAATTGCCGGAACTTCTAATTCCTGCACATTAAAGTAAAGTTTGGACAGATAACACAAAGAAAATAAGTTCGTTTGCTATTGACCAACTTATGGTTGAAATTCGAAAAATAAGTTTTTTTTTAGGACACTAATATATAATTAATCGAATCGATACATTTGGATCATCCTTACACTGTTTTTAACGGTTGCAATATATTCTTCAGTGCGATACTACTGTATCTTCCAAAGAAATTTTCTATAGTTGCATTTTAGTTTTAACCTTATCAAGCAGAGAATTACATTAATTTTCATATTTCATGTGCAGATTATTATGATGTGATTTTTTATCACTGCGACTCAATAACCGGTATCGATATATCGGCCAACTAAAGGACTTTGATAAAAGTATATCTCATTTTTATATATTTAAATAAATATTATTTCCTTTAATTGCCTACATTGTGAGATAATCAGATTGAATATTGCAAAACTACAAATATTGCTGCACTAGTTTTGTTATATTCTAGTTTTAGAAATAACTTTAAATTATATTCAAAGGAACGTTTTTATATTAACATGCCCACATACTAAAGATCACTTTCTCTGAAGTGTACTTACTGCATTTGCTATAACAAAGATAAGAAGACCTGTCAGCGTTATTTTTTTCATGCTTTCTTACTTTGTTTCAATTATTATTCTTCTTCAAAGTAAATTCATTTACAACGTTGAGTAATACTTTTGTGCCTAGTAAATAAATATTTTTTCGTTTAAGTTTTATTTTCTCCCTTGAATTCTCAGACATCTATTTTAAGAGTATGTGTGTTTTGCAATGTCTTATCAAATTTACTTTTTATTTTATTATTGCTTTATTTTTATTTTTGTACTGAACTCTGCTGCTCTATGTTTATTTATTTAATTTAATTCCATACCGCTCTTTCTTTTCACAGCTCTCTCTATCTTGTGGCCAAACAGCTCGACGATGAGCGCAAACATATCAACAATATTTCGCAACTTTTTCATCATGACATCGAAGAGAAGCGAGCAAAACTTGTGCAACTCTGCAAACAAATCATCTTTAAGGATTTTCAAAACATTGGCAAGAAAGCGCGCGAAATACTTTGGCGCAAAGGCTATTACGAATTCATAGCATATGTCAAGAAGAACTGGAATAAGGAGTTGAAGGATGCGGCTGGCAATCCAACAGCACAAGAAAAGCTACAGAAACTGGAACGTTTTCTATGCGCTGGTATCAGCAATTACAAACGTATGGCAGCCAAAATGGAAGAAATCTACGATTTGGATTTAAAGTATTTAATAGATTTTACAATAATACACGAAGGTGGTCAATTGTGGCGTGCTGATCTCGATGAGGAGGAGCAACAAAAAGCATGTGGCGATAAAGCAGGCGAACCAACACCTTATGTGGTGGTGGACAAAAGCTTAGAAGCTGTCTCCTTTGCGCTAGACACAATACACTCAGCTCTACTGAGTTTGGGCGATCTACATCGTTATTTCATAGACTTTCGCATTGACTCCAAGCTTAAGATTAGCAAACAGCTCGCTGCCAAGTATTATTTTGAAGCTTTCAAGCTTAATCCAGCTATAGGCATGGCTCAAAATCAATTGGGCACTTTGTACTATGGGCAAAACTACGACTTGGATTCCATCTATCACTATCTCTACTCGTTGGTCAGCATTGTGCCATTTGAACTGAGCGAAAACAATGTCTGCAAGCTATTTGCTTCCCACGCCGGCTACTTGGAAAAGCTCGATCCGGCTAAAATAGAGTTTAGTTTGCAAGATTTTTATGCGCGTTTCTATCTTATAGTGGACATATTTTTCTTTGACAAGGAAGTACCCGACTTCAATGCACTCTGCCACTGCGTATTGGTTGATTTGCGCAAAATTCTGTGCTCCAAGTCGATCAATATAACAGAGACGTGCATTTTTAAAATTGTTTCGATACTCTTCTTTTGTCTGTCTAAGCTTAAAATGATCAACTCGCAGAAGGTGTATTCACTCAATGCTTTTCTGGTGGCAGTTTGCTCTGATCTAATAGATGCTTGCATTGTAAACTTGGAGCAATCCATACTCTCCAAGTCTTCGGATAATGAGCAGTTTCATGCCATGTATGAGCAGCGTTTTGAAGAGTTCGATATGATTGTGCGCAAGTCACGTAATGAGTATAAGAATTGGATTGCCACCGCTGTAGGCGATGCCACTGAAAAGAAGCGCATCGAATTGAAGGATAAGAAACTATCAGCTACCACAAATAAAGCACCGCCACTCAAGGAATGCTCTTCGGACTCGAAGGAGTCTCAACGTTCGTTAGATGAACACGACTCTCACGTGAAGAGTGCTCACGATCATGCTGCCGATCCCATTTCAACGCGTTCCAGCGATGAGGCCAAAGAGAGCGATCTCAAGACACCACTGTCCAGCAAAAGCAAACGTCGCGGTGGCATGAAGTTGCGTCGACGAAGGCGCAAGATTGCACAATCGGATGACAGCTCGTGTTATGATACGGAAAGTGAAATGGACACAGATTTCTCCACAGACGAGGAAGACTACACCGATTTGAGTTCGAATTTCGAAACGGACTTTAGCGATATTGAGCTAGAGCATGCGGGCGAAAACGAGCGCGAAGAACGTGGTGAGTTTATATTTTAGTATAGCAGCTCTCAGTGAGTGAACGAAATTTTAATTTTATTTGGATTCATTTATGTTTAGAAAAGTTCGTTTTTAAAAAATGTTTAAAAATGCTTTGGACTGAAAGAATCACAAGACCGAACATTTTTAATTCGCTAATGAGTTAACAATCCAGCATTAAATTATAGCTTAACGAACGTTGTTTTTTAAAATTTTATTCTTCTTTATTTTAAGTTCAATATTTGAATCTTTTAAATGTCAAAAAATGTTTTTGAAATATTTTACAATATTTCCTCCGCAGTTGAAGAATCTGTTGTGCCCACAACAAACGCTGTCTTACGCTGCACTCTCACTGCCTCTAAAGAGAGCCTTTCTTCGAATGCCGCCAATAATGGTCCCAGTTTTTCGGACAACGAAGACATTGTCATCGAAGAGGAGGAAATTATTTATCCTGGTGAACAGCCTGCACCGCCGCCTCACTCAAATTCGCAAGAAATCGACTCAGAAGAACTACTGCGTAGTTTTGAGATACTTCAATTGAACGGCAGCAGTTGTGCCGCTCTACATTTCAAAGGCGATGATAATGATGATCTAATTGCTGCTCCCAAAACTATGGAATTTCTTAAAACATCTGCAGATCCACCCAAGAAGCTCATCTATCGCAATAAATACAACAAAATCAATCCGAATATAATTGTTGAATTTGCTCAGCAAGAGCCAACCATGCCAGCGCTAAAAATGCTCTTCGATTGGCTACGCATCAATCATGAAATACTCTTTGGCTGTTATCACTCCAATCCAGAGTTTATACATAAAATCATGAAACTTCTCAACTATTGCAACATTGATATTTTTACGCGTAAAGTTTATTTTGAGCGTGAATTCCTTAATACTGCTCATGTGCGTCAGGCACTCGTCGAGCTCTTCGATGTACGCACGAATGTACCGCTTGCCGAGGACTTCATCTTTAAGTCTTTCGACATTTTCCAGAGCTCACAAATCACTTTGGACTGGGAGACCACATTGCGTGAGGCAGTTACCACAAATGAAGAGCATATTTTGCGTATCTTCAAAATGGTCGACTTTGGTTTTTTCATTTGCAAACAGAAAAAGTTCAATTATCGCTTTTGCGTGAAAACGCGTAAATTTACCGAAAACATTAAGAAAAAGCGTGATGAGAAGAAAACTTCATCATCACGCCGACGCGAACGTCGCACTGCCAAGACATCACGCAAGCGTGTAGAGGGACGCACACGTCGTTATTCAGATCGTAAAAATGGTATCGTACGCAAGAGTTATACCAGCAACGAGGAGAAGGATACTGTAGAGGAATGCAAGAAAATACCACGCAAGGGCTATCTGCGTAATCGCAATACTGAAAAGAATGGCGGTGTAAGCGGCATTAGTAATGGTGGTGGCGGTGGTACCTCAACCGTTGGTGGTTGTGGTGAGAAGTTGCAGTCCAGCAGCGGTGCCGATGAGGAACGTTCTGAGGCAATGAATAAAAAATGCGAAATCATGGGCAAATTATGGCTAAAGAATGAGGTGGAGACGTTGGAGGAAGAGGTATGACATCATAAATAAATATAAAATCTTACTATTTGTTGATTTGTTTTTTTTTTTTTTTCATTAATTTTCTTTAGCTACGCAAAGATCCGCTTAACATGATTATGACACCATTCATTGTGGTTGATGCTAAGGCTCTGACAGAATACAATGGCATCGTTAAGAACTTGGTCAAAAGCAAGAAATTCATTGTGCTCATCCCCAATGCCGGTAAGTTTTCACACATCAGTCTAAACGAACTTTCTCTGTTAAGGAGAAACTAATATCAATAGTCGATAAATTTTCCCGGATATCTATTAATCTATATTCCCATTAAAATCTATTCTATCTATTTTGATGTTGATTCCTTTCTGGTGGGTGATCGTTGGTGTTGATTGTTTGAATTCTGTTGATGATCTTTTTGCTCTTAATTTTGGGTGGGTTCTTCTTAAAGATGTCTTCCTTGCGATCTTAATTTTGGGTGGGTTTTTGGTGAATATCTCAAGATGTCCGTCCTTTTGTTAACAATCGAATTGAATCTCATCTTCGGGACCTTTGTACATCACGAAGGTGCCGACCGAGCCGACCTTCGTGATGACTGCAGCGCCCTGTTTGCCACAACGGCGGGTAGATGGTTGGGTGCGGCTGTGTTCAGTGACAACAGGGTTACGTGGTCACGTAAACACTCTGCATATATACAAATGCAGTAGTTTTCTTTTTATAGTTCGCTGTCTAAAATATTCAAAAAATTTGTTTATTTTATATGAATTGGTGTAGGAATTGCAAAGTTTTATTTTTACCGAACCATTGCATACAGCGACAGAAGCAATTATTTTAATTCGGCGTTGAATGATCAAGTTTAAAGTTCACTTGGATTATCATCGTTTTGGTAGCAGTCGGGCATACTTTAATTCTCATCGTTATATTTGCACTTCAATTTCACCACTTATCCGACATAAATGCACTCGGATTGCTCAAAATTTCTACGACTTCGTCGATGTCTTCCTCGTCACTTAGGTCGACTTGAGGTGAAGGGAACAAAACGAAATCAGCTCTAAGTGCATTATGAATTAGAATGTCCGTTTCTTCATCGCCAGTGCTCTCGTTTATCAAATTTTCAATTTCAGCTTGTGTGAGACAGTGATGATATTTAATTATTTTGGAGAGGACTTTTTTTACTCTTTTGTTAATATGATTAAATAAGCTTTTGTTGCTGAGGCACATTTACATTTTAGTTTTTTTTATAAAAAAATAACAAAAAACAATATACAAAGTCTTTTCAAATCCAAAATAACAAAAAAACAATATTTTAGGATATTTCTTTATATTCTTGTAAAAATAACAAAGTTTGAATATCGTCATATGAAATCAAAAAAGCCCCAAGTTACAATTGAAAAATTTTACAGGAGAAGTAAAAAACGTTCTTAATTAAAAACAAAACCACATCTTCCAACATTTTTTCAGGATATTTTGTAAATAGAGTCGTTGTTTTTAGTAAAGGAGTCTTGAACATTTTGCAAGAACATTTATTTTAATGCATCATAATTAATAAAAAAGTCGATTTTGAATTTTTGATATATTTGGGCTTTTTTGACTTCATATGACGATATGATAAATAAAATAATAAATTAAAAGGACAACTTTTGCTGTCGCAATATTGAGAACAAAACCTTAATAATGTGCGACGTTTACTTTTTTGATAGAACTATCCGGAAGTACTTTTTTTAACCAAAAGGAGTTGGGGTCTTTTTGAAATTGAAAGAAGTTAAAAAAGTAGATATCCACTACAAATAATAAGTAAATCCCTGAAGTGAGATACATTCTGCTAAAAATGTTCACTAAATTGCCTGCAAAAACTCATGAAATATGAACACAATCGCAGAGAGAAAAGATACCAATCGTGACAAAGTCAAATAATCTTTTGACAGCAAAAGTTACTTTTCTTTGGTTGAGAAACTTCATTATGAGTTCAATTTTTTCCTCTAAACCCAAAAAATTTGTTTCATGCAATGGTAAAACCTCTGAGTTGCTTGATGTTACCAGCAGCGTTCCAAAAAGTTTGATTTTAGTGTCTATATTTTGTATGTTATATTTAAATGAATTTACTAATTGTCTTGATAGGTCTACTTCTTTCATTTATGCTGATGATATTCGACTAGTTTCTAGTAGTGAACCCCACTCCTCGATTCCCTTTAAGCCGTTTTTCACCACAATCTCTCTAGTATCTCGTGGATGGCGAATAGCTCTTTTTCGCATTAATGCCAATAAAAAGAACGCCATGATCTTGAAACCCTCACGGCAGATATATTTCGATATCTCCATTTATTTAAACAATATGCCAATGGTTTTCGTCAACGAACTGAGATGTTAAGGCCTTATCATTGATAAAACTTTTTGATCTAGCCTCATATAGATAGTATGATTTATTCAGTGAATGTCTAGGAAAATTGCACAGTAGGGAGTGACAATAATATTGTTTCTAATATTTCAAAGTCTCATGTCTTAGAATGATACATTTGATAAAAAAGAAGTTAGAAAATGTTTGACGCAAATATATTAATATTTATTGGTGGCGCAGCACAATTTAAATGTTGACTTAAGCCATGAAAATTATACGATATCATGCTCAATTTTATAATCGGAAACAATATTTTTCGAAAAAACCACGGCAAAGTAAGTCAAAGATCAAGGTCATGTTAACAGTTTTCTTCGGTTATCGTGGTGTAGTGCATTTTTCATTCCTTCCAACCGGCCAGACTGTCTACAAAGAATACTACTTGGGTGTCAAGAATACTACTTGGTCAAACAAGACCTGAAATGTGGAGAGACAATTCTTGGTGTTTGCATCACACACTGCACTCTTAATTAGTGATAATTTAGTCTAAAACTCGACACAAATCGATCTGCAACCACCGTATTGCCTGAGTTAGCACCATGTGACTTCTGGCTATTCGCTTTACGAGTCAAACTTAGGTTATTATGTACTAAGAGCATGTGCTCTTTTATATGTCGAAGGTTAAGCGTACTAAAGTGATAAGTGACCTTTTGACGAAAATAAGTTTATTGCATTTTTCAATCCATCAATATAATATCTACCTTGTGTTAATTTATTGAAAATGCATAGCCAGTGAATGCGTGTCAGTACACAGTTAAAATTAGTATTTTATATTGAGATGTATTGAAATTAAAAAACAAAATCGACGTTCCTGAACATGAAATTTTTCACTTTTCACTTAAGTGAGGAGCTTAACTATCGATGTAGAATTTCTTATGGCTTAGATGTTTTTTCTGACAACTTGTCATACAATATAAGCAAAGTTCGACTATTGCTTAACAGGGTAGTAAGATTTGTATATAAAATTAATTATTAAATACAAAATATTGAAAAAAGAAATATTAGAATAAAAATAATAAAATATTAATATAAAAAATGTAAAACAAAAATAGAAATATTTAAATAAAAAATATATTTAAATAAAAAGATAAATATGAAAAGGTAAATAAAGTAGTAGAATTTCAGAAATGCATATGAAAAACATAAAAAACAGCGGACTCTCAGAATTCGACTCATCTGTTCTGATATGTGAAAAACCTTAAGACATTGTAATAGTTTCTCAAGTTCATCTTACAATTCTTCATTCTCATCTGAAGATTCTATATCCTTAATAGCTTCATTCCTGGTATACTATTATGCCAAAGGGCTATTTATTATATGAACAAAACAAGTGCAAAATTTTACAAACTCAAGAAAATATAATTTTTCTTTTATTTGCAGTCTTCAATGAGTTGGACGATTTGAAAAAGCGCAGCGAAAATGCACGCAATGTAATTCGCTGGCTGGAGCAGGAATTCAAACATGGCAATCGTCATATGCGTGCCCAGCGTGACAATGAAAACATGACGTTGTCCTTATTGAAAATACCTAGGAAGTTGGGTAAGTTGCTATAATTTCATTCTATAAATTGAATTTATTTAATAATTTTCATTATTTCCTTTTTTATAGATCGTGAAGCTACCGTCTTCTTGCAGATTGCACAATTTTGCAATCATCTCGTTGCCAATCACTCTGATCCCAACTCTACAGAGTTTCAATCGAATGTGGTTACCTACTTATCAGGTGATTTACTCTACGAGAAACAACGTTCACAGATCAATTTCAGTTTCACTGGAATACTGGACTCAATACCGGTGCGACACGATCAGATTGCAAATTTTTATGCTAAATTCAAGGTGAACAAAAAATGAAGCGATACGTCGTACGAACAACGCCCTCAATTCGCCCCCCAAACATGTGCATGTGTGTTGGCGGAGGTGGTGGTGAAGGGCGTCGTGTGTGAATTTAGACGTCGCGACAAAACAACACAAAAACAAATCAAAATACCTATTTAGAGCGCAATTTAGAGAAGAGAAAAAGGAACAGACCGTGTGAAGAAGATTAAAGAAGTGAAGGAAATAGAAAAAGTGAAGAAGATCGTGGGAGTTAAAGCAAGCAGAGAAAACATATGTAGCAGCAGTGCGACAAAATCAAATCAACAAAATTCGAATTCAAAGCAAAATCAAGCCCCAAATCAAGCAAACAAATTCTCTTCAACAAAGAATTCACTATTGCAACAACAACAAAAACATCATCAACAACAACAACCAAATATCACACACAGTCCTCATGTCAACATATATGAAATACACAACATTGTGTACATATATGTGTGTGACTGTGTGTGTATTTGTGTAAATGTGTTTATGCTTACAGAGCGGCTCTATTCAGCAACATTTGTTTGTTTGTCTGTTTGTTTAACTATGCAAGTGTTTGCGCAAGCGACAAAACATAAAACAACATGTCCTCAAAAACAAACAAAAACAACCAAAGTAATTTTAAAAATCCTTTTAAAATGTTAACGAAACAAAACAAAAAATATCAAATCAAACTACTGCAACTACAAAATTCAACAGAATTTGGAATATGCAAAATAAATGCAATAAAAAAGCTTTTAAAATTTTTGGAAAAAAATTAAGCCAATATAGCGACGAAACTCAAAATTTCAAAAATATTATTTTTTCCAATGAGTCGCTTGCTTTATAATTGAAAATATTTATCAATGCATGGTTTGTGATGGCGGTGGTGGGGGAATAGGGGGGTTGGGGGTTGGGTGTTTTGTTGGCTGGAGGTTGTGTATAAAATATCAATTTTTCATTAACTGTTAGCGTGGGCTTTTATACTCAAAACGCACATTTTTTATGAAATATTTAGTTCAACTGAAAATCTTCAGCTTGCTTGAAAATAAAACAATTGCGCCTCCATTAAAGTTGTGGCTAACGTCTTCTAGAACTGCTCATAACAAAAAAACTTAAGCCTAAAACGCCAACTTAAGGCTTTCTCAAGAACATAAACAAAAATCGTTATATTAACAGCTTATTTTAGACCAGATGAATGGTATTTTGCAACATGTTGGGCGGTGTCATTGACATTTTATGAGGGTGACACATAATATTGTTTTATCTTTAAATTCATAGCAATTATATCTTAATAAGAAACTTTCTTTGATTGCTCAAAACAATTTTAATTTCTATTAAATAAGTCTTCCCAACTGTGACCGAAAAATAGACTAAATTTCAACCTTGACCAAATTAATCAATAATTAATAATTACAAACAACCTTTTCTACCTTAAATCTAATGTATACAAAATAAATAATTAAACAAATAGCCAAAGTCAGTTCAAACCAGAAAATTTAAAAACCGAAACTTTATAATTTTTATTTAGCCTGCAAATTTATTATCAAACTTTTATTTAGAAATAGACGCAAAATCAAAAGTCAAGAAAAAGTACATCATTTTCTAGTGACTCAGCACCCAACATGCATGTCATTTTGCTCCTGTTAGTTGTAATCTTCCACAACTTGCCTTGGTTGAGCGCGACATAATAATTTGTTTTAAGCTTTGCTTGAAAGTGTTTGTTCTAAATGTTTTTGAAGGCCCACCCCTCTATAACATCAGCCGCAATTAAGTTTCCACAAATAATATATTTTTTTTTAAACCTTCGGTTAATTGTTCTGACAGTTTGTTGTTTTTAATACAGCTTATACAAAAAATATTTCGCTGCTTTTACAACAAACAGTCAGGCTTAGAGAGTAATAAAAAAATCTTTAAGTTAACTGTAATAATTTCATATAACATGTACTTTTTATTATGCATATTAATTTCAATATTTTAAATAAAAAACTAATAAATAAAAATATTAAAAACAAAAAAAAAAATAAAAAAAAAATCAATATATGTACTCATCTTAATAAAACAAAAACAAGCTTAACTCAATATCACATCCGTTACGTTTAAATTAATAAAATAACTGTTTTGGTTAAAAAAACATTGGTTCCACTTTAAAATGTTCAATACTGTTGATTGTTTTAATGTTTTGTGAATATTGCTAAAATTGTCCTCAATAGTCCTTATAATTTAACAAATTATTCAGTCATATGAACTAAACGAAATATTTTTTAAAATACAAATTTTAATTACTTCAAATTATGTTAGTGTTCTGCTTTTTAAATTAAAATTGTATACTTATCTTAATCTTGTAACTGCTTGTTATTTTTGCTCAATACTTAGAACTTATTTATAGCATATTTTGGCAAAATTCACATATTTGTAAAACCTTTCTAAAATTTATAGCAATTTAATAAAATTAAATTAAATTCAGTGCAGTTTTTCAAGACTCATTTATTTTGTGAGCTACATTTTAAAAATATTAAATTATTGGTAACAAAATATTTAAGCTAATACAAAATATCCACAAATTTCAGATTCATCCTCATCAATTTATAAACTTGTTACAATAAAGAAACCATAAGAAATCAACATATAAAATAATAAAAATCAAACTTTATCAAGCAAAAACTTCAGTTTGTTGTCTTACTTTAGCTTTAAGGAATACTTTAATACGTTCAAGTCTAAATAATTCATAATTCATTGAGTTATTCTGATAATTCCTGTGGTTGACAACATCCTTTCCAAACTTTAAACTGGTGTAACAAATTCCTCGTTCAAACTGGCCTGGATGTGAATCCAATCAAGATCGAATTCCTCATTATAAGAGAAGAAAAGCAGACAGCACCACACTGCCGAAACTCAATGGAGTAACTCTGAAACTTTCCACAGAACCAACATATCTTGGAACTATCCTTGATAACAAGCTCAGCTGCAATCGTAACACCGAGGCAAGAAAGAACAAAAACACTATGCGCCTTTATGAATGCCAAAGGGCCTTCGGTAAAAAATGGGACCTGCGACCGCACATCATCCAATAGAAATATTCAATGATCGTCAGACGTATTCTCACATCTAACAGGAGTGCAATGAAAGCATACATAAGAGTAAAAGGAGCCTTGCCGAGTCTAGAAATTACGTTACAGCTTGTTCCCATAGAAGAGTTCCTTAAGTGCTGGGCAACCAAGACCGCGATTCATCTAAATGAGTCACAAGCCTAGAAAAACCACACTTTCAGACATACATCCATTCTAAATCTCTATGGAACTGACTGATCAACATCATACCTAGTTCGAAATTCGGTACGATACAACCATAGAACTCTATAGTAATCTCCATTTCTAGACTGATGTACCCTACGTACCCACACCTGCTTGGCATTGTAGTAAGGGCTCTTTCCGCCACAACCAGCGATTTCGACTCACTATGCAGACGAAGATCTTCTTCAAATAATAATGGTAGGCTCTGACGAGGTGGTGACAATCGTGAAATCTGCGAAGTACGAAAATGCACCATCGCCAGATGGTATTCCTAACCGTGCATTAAAACTCACCATCCTAGAACAACCTCAAGCATTTGTTCAGCTCTTTAACGACTGCCTAAGGAAGGGCATATTTTCAGCTCAGTGGAAGGCCCAGAGTCCCTCAAGCTACAAACCAATTTGTCTGCTTTTTCAAATTAGGGAAAATCTTTGAATGACTGTTGTGCAACCGAATTGCAGAGGCGATCTAAGTAACGGGAGGACTATCTAATCGCCAATTTGGTTTTCGGAAACCGCACTCAACGACAGAAGTCATAAATCTTGTCACCACTATTGCGCAGAAAACTATCGCAGGCACTCAAGGGTGCAACACAATATTGCCTTATAGTAACGCTTGATGTACGCAATGCGTTCAACTCAGCCAAGGAGCAAGATTTTGAAAGTCCTTACGGAGTTAAGAGTACCAAGTAACCTCACGGCAGCTATTGCAAATTAATTCGATGAGAAAGTGTTGAAATATACGATCGATAGCGCAATGACGTACAATGTCACTGGTGGCGTTCCGCAGGGGTCAGTACTAGGACCCCTTCTGTGGAATGTGATGTATGATGGTGTTGTGATGGGTGATAGGTTGTGATAATAGCTAAATATTTAAAAGAAATGCAGGCCCTTAGTAGTGTTGCTATTAACACTATCTACGACTGCCGGGCTTAGTTTAGCTGAACACAAGACGGAGGCGGTGGTTATCAGTAGCCGTAAAAAGTCCGAAATAGCAATTATTAACGTGCTCGGGACAGCGGTGCACTCAAAACCATTTATTAAGTAACTCGGTGTGCTAATCGACTCTCAACTCTGTTTTAAACAGCACCTAGAGTATGCCCACATAAAACCATCTCATGCCTCGCGCTAGCAAGAATGTTGCTAAACACGCGAGGACCAAAGCAAGCTCAAAGGACCCTTCCTCTTAACGTTGTACATCCGATTTTGATGGACGCATCAACGGTTTGATCCGCAGCGATTAAGGTTAAGTCCTACCGACGAGGAGTAGAGTCGATGTATAGACTAGGCGCTATTAGAGTGTGCTGCGCCTTCAGAACAGTGTCTGAGGATACAGCTCTGGTACTCGCTAGCTCGATCCCCATCGACCTATTGGTGAACGAGGCCCAACCTGGAGCTAATGGCGAGTGCGTATCCTCTAGTAAAAAACTGGCTCTACAGAGAAGTCTGATACAGTGGCATTAACTCATCCCTAACCTGTCCGTGTGGTGTGGTCACGGTTCAGTGAACTTCTGCCTCAATCAAATTCTGAGCGGCCACGATTGCTTAAGAGCATACCTGCATAAATTCAAGCATGTAAGTCATTACCCTGGTAGCATTATGAAGAGGACTGCACACGTCCTCCTTGAGTGCCCTACGTTCCACAGTGCGATAGCTGCTGCTTCCGTCCACCTAGGCGCAGTGGTGACAAACCAAAATTTGGTGAACCTAATGTAGAGAAGCGAAACCAACTGGTTAATGGTAAGCTCTTTGTTCAAACGCATAAACGACGAGCTTCGAAGAGTTGAGCTTTTGTAAAATTGGTCAGCGTGAGATAAGAAATAAAAAGAGTTCCAATATGAGGTCCTTTTTTCAACTGGGTTGTTTTGACTGCTGTTATGTGTCAAATGGCTTGTCCATATGACTTTTGTGTATTCAATACGATTCAATCATGAATAGACTTACTCCTGAACAACGTTTATGAATTGTGGAAACTTACTATCAAAATCAGTCATCAGTTAGAGAATGTTGTTAAGTTCTTCAACATGATTTTGCTCATTATGAGCGTACTGAGTGCACTATTCGTAACACCATCACCAAATTTCGAACTAATTTTACACAATTGGACATTAATTATTCAACCAGAGTGCATAGAGCCCTTAATTTTGAGAATATTGCTGCAGTAGCAGAGAGTGTTCGTGAAAACCGTAAACAGTCGATTCGTCGCCGATCTCAGGCTTTGGGCATTTGAGCAAATTGGAACCACAGTATGGAATTTTTAAGAGCTAGTTGTGGGCAATATTTGAAGGAAATAATTTTGAAACATTGAGTTGTAGGCACCGAACTATTATTCCAAATACAGAGTTGCATCAATACATTGATTTTAATGTATTTGTTTTTTAGAAAACGAAGAAGGAAGCTCATTGGATCACCCTTTAAATACGAAATTTAGGGTTCTCCCCAACATCAAGTCAAGTCCCCCATCAAGTTGAGGACAAAAATTTAGGCTCTTAACATGAGAATCCCCCGACAGACAAAATTAGTCCTTCAGTTTTCAGCTTAGTGCTGTTCTCTCATTCCGCGAAGTAATGACTTAAGGCGGTTCCACGGAATTCATACTGGATTGGAGATTCAATGCGGATGTTATATTTAGTGCGTTCAATTCTCACACTCCCACCTGCTTGGATGGGTCTATTTGAAGGTTCCCCTTTCGCAAATAAAATAAATAAAAAAATAACCTGTGCTACAGACAGAAAATGTGTCCTTCATGTAACCTAAGTAGAAATTGCGAATTGCTATCGAGATTACGGGCCGATATAGCTAGGGTAATGGCAATCAGTATGGGTGTTTGTAAAGGGTGATTTTTTAAGAGCTTGATAACTTTTTTTTAAAAAAAAACGCATAAAATTTGCAAAATCTCATCGGTTCTTTATTTGAAACGTTGGATTGGTCCATGACATTTACTTTTTGAAGATAATTTCATTTAAATGTTAACCGCGGCTGCGTCTTAGGTGGTCCATTCGGAAAGTCCAATTTTGGGCAACTTTTTCGAGCATTTCGGCCGGAATAGCCCGAATTTCTTCGGAAATGTTGTCTTCCAAAGCTGGAATAGTTGCTGGCTTATTTCTGTAGACTTTAGACTTGACGTAGCCCCACAACAAATAGTCTAAAGGCGTCAAATCGCATGATCTTGGTGGCCAACTTACCGGTCCATTTCTTGAAATTAATTGTTCTCCGAAGTTTTCCCTCAAAATGGCCATAGAATCGCGAGCTGTGTGGCATGTAGCGCCATCTTGTTGAAACCACATGTCAACCAAGTTCAGTTCTTCCATTTTTGGCAACAAAAAGTTTGTTAGCATCGAACGATAGCGATCGCCATTCACCGTAACGTTGCGTCCAACAGCATCTTTGAAAAAATACGGTCCAAACTTCGGAGAACAATTAATCTCAAGAAATGGACCGGTAAGTTGGCCACCAAGATCATGCGATTTGACGCCTTTAGACTATTTTTTGTGGGGCTACGTCAAGTCTAAAGTCTACAGAAATAAGCCAGCAACTATTCCAGCTTTGGAAGACAACATTTCCGAAGAAATTCGGGCTATTCCGGCCGAAATGCTCGAAAAAGTTGCCCAAAGTTGGACTTTCCGAATGGACCACCTAAGACGCAGCCGCGGTTAACATTTAAATGAAATTATCTTAAAAAAGTAAATGTCATGGACCAATCTAACGTTTCAAATAAAGAACCGATGAGATTTTGCAAATTTTATGCGTTTTTTTTAAAAAAAAAGTTATCAAGCTCTTAAAAAATCACCCTTTACATTGGTGTTCACGCTGAGAGATTTGGTATTCCCTCGAACTGTCGTGGGCTGTAACGACCCCAATACAAAGGAAACAGTGGTACACTTTTTATGTGCTTGCCCATCGCTAACAAGATATAGACTAAGTACACTGGGTAAACCCTTCTTCGACAACCTAAAGGAAATTTCATCTTTTAAGGATCAGCGTTGAACTCATATTTCTTAATCGAACTGGATGGCCCTGAGGAAGCATTCCTCATTCATCTTGCAACACACTCTAGAACACCTTCAAATTAGAGGTACTGGTAACAAAACGGTTCAATAGAGCCAATTGAACGCTGCCCGTAGCTGTATCATTACTCGGATCAACCAACCAACCAACCAACCTTCTTGACAGTGCCAGTTGCGGACTATATGGATTATTCGTTCAAGACGCAGCACCTGTCCAAATACTGCCATTCCAAACCTTAGCTTAGGTCACCTGCTACTTTTCCGGGACCGCTTAGGCGCGACCAACCTCTATTTAGAGGCCGTTTACTATTCAAAACATGTAACCCGTCCGCTGGCCCGTAGCTCAGCCCCCGCAGATTTCCCAAAGAATCCACGGAACCAGATTTTTAATGGTATTTTTGAATTGTGGTGCGGTTTTTTCAATTTTAACCATGGGAGTTTTGTAGCAATTTTTGTTTTTGAAGTAAAAAGGTGATTTTTGTGGGAATTTGAGGTGGCAACCGTGCATTAAAAGTACCATAAAACCCCAGCTAGTCGTCCTTGTCATCACAAATTCTTCTGAAACATTGCTTAAAATGTGCAAAAGTTTCCAGGCGCCCATAACACTGTAGCAGGCTGATACAGAAAAATGTTGCTTAAGATTAAGCAAATGTTGCCAGGCGCCCATAACATAGCCCATAACATAGCAACTAGTTAATACAGAAAAATGTTGGGCAACATTAAGCAAATGTTGCCAGGCGACCATAACATAGCAGCAGGTTGATAAAGTAAAATGTTGCTTAACATTATGCAAATGTTGCCAGACGCCCATAACACAGCAGCAGGTAGATACAGAAAAATGTTGCTTAACATTAAACAAATGTTGCCAGGCGCCCATAACACAGCAGCAGGTAGATATAGAAAAATGTTGCTTAACATTAAGCAAATGTAACCAGGCGCACATAACATAACAGTAGGTTGATAGAGAAAAATATTGCTTAATATTAAACAAATGTTGCCAGGCGCTCATAACACAGCAGCAGGTTGATACGGAACAAAGTTGCTTAACATTAAGCAACTTTGTAAACATGCATATGTTGCGAGTGTGTAAAGATTGCAGAAATGTTTATATGCCATGTTGATAAATGTATCAGATATGGAACAAGGGTATTTCAACAAAGAAAACCTCATAAATTGAAAGAAAAAAAGCAATATTTTTGGGAAAATGGATATATTTTTATTTTAATGCAAAATATAGAAAAACTCAGGTTAAATTATTCAACACATTCTGGCATAATTTTGGTTTATTTTGTGAAGAACATCGCTTTCTGATGTGGTCTTTGAGCGACTGACACATTGTTGGGCGGTGCGAAGTGGTTCCAAATTGGTTGTAATGGTGTTAAATCGTACGATTTTGGCCGCAGAGTTTGAGACCCATGCGACTAGGAAATTTTTTACGAAATAGATGTAAAATATAGCCATTTTTTTACAGCTGTATAGTATGTTCTGTTGGACATAAACTTTGTCTACATTCAAAGCATCAGTTCATCATTGAAAAACGTAGTGCAGTTACTGTAATGATCGCACCAGCAGCATTTTCGAAAAAAATATGGTTCCACAAAGCTGCCAGACTGAAATTCACATCAAACTGTCACTCGTTTTTGATGAGATGGTTGTTCTATTATTTCTCTTGGAGCCACAAATCCAACAATTCTCCTTTTGACATAACCAGACATATTAAAATAAATAATCAGAATGATTTTGTTCGAAAAATCATGGTGTTGAAACATGTATAAAAACTCGAACATGACAAATGTCTTGTTATTAACTGATTTATATTGACAGTTCAAAAATGACGCTTTAAAAAATCTCTTAAAAAAACTTTCGTTCGATTGGAATAGTCTTTAAATACATGTTGCTGCAGTGATTTTAATGAAAGCTACATTTTTGCGAACTATTTACAAAATCCTCTACAAGAGGATAGATAAACCGCGAATCAAAAAAAAAAATACAAAATTTGTTATATTTTCTATTTAGATATATTTTTATTATTTTTTTGTTTGTTTTGTCTTCCAATTTAATTGATTTTGTTTTCTTTCTAATAAGATTACGACATACATACATACATATATATATATATTTATATTTATTTAAAATAGCGCATTGAATAAATTAAATACAGTTAAATAAATTTAAATCGCCGAATTTGTATGTTTTGTCTTAACAAAATTTTGAAATTTTCATTTAATACATTTTGTTTTATTTTTTTTTTTTGTGTGTATTATTTTGTAACTGCAGTTAAGTGTGTTTAAATATGTAAGAAATATGTTTAAATTTTTTAATATATAAATATCTGTGAAAGCGTGTTTTTTTGTTTAAAGATTATCATGCATTTGTAATATTGATTATTTTTTTTGCTTATTATTGTTTGTTGTTCGAATTTTTCGAACATTTATTTTTATGTTATTTTTGGTCATTTAATAGCTTAAGAGAAAAACGAGAATAAAAAGGCTTTTAATATAATAAAGATAACAAAACAAAATTGAATATGAATCAGTGCTAAATTCGAAAATTGCTTTCGATAAGTTGAAATAAATTTCGAACATATAGTATAATTTATAAACTTATATAAAATCCAGTTCAAAAACTCTATCATATAAAGCTTTGCCTATAGCACATGTTCGAAAATTATTTCAACTATATCGTATTGCTACACAATTTCGAATGTTTTAATATATTTTATTTGTAAGCATTTTCTACACAATTAACAAAAGCTTAAAGTTTAACTTTAATACAGCAGATTCAACTAAAAAAAAATGACGCAGAAAAAAACATGGAATTAAATTCGCATAAAACTTATTTTTCAAAAATTTCGACAAAGACGATTTAAAAACAAAATATTTTTTTAAATTAAATAAATTAACGATAACGAAATTAAGCAAGCTTAACAAACATTTAAAAGCTTCAAATATCGGAGAAAAACTTTAAACGAGATTACAGCATGTTTTTTAAAAATTTGGTATAGTAAAAATAATAAAAAAAAAACTATACAAACAATAACTTAAAATTAATGGTTTCCTAAGCGAATGAGGTAAAAATTCATAAAAAACTAACATAATTTTTTTTTTATATAAAAAATAATTTCAACAGAACACAGTGAGTGCGTGAGCTGGTGCTTAATTGTGGTACAGAAATACAAGTTTGCTTAAAATGGTTTAAAAAAAAAAAAACAACATAAATTTCGAACACAAAATTGTCGAAAATTTAAACAAAAATTTACATTAAAAACAAAACAACATTTGGTGCTTTTTAAGTGAAATATAAAATTTTAAAGTAACAGCTTAATTAAAGCTTAGCACTATTTTATTTATTCCTCATATATTAAGTGACTCAAAAAAATGTGCACAAAAGCTTTTCTGCACCAGCTTTATAACAACGTTATTAATATAAAATATGCATTCAAACAAATTTACATAAAAACTTTGACAATATTTTTTGCTGTTTTTTTTTTTTGCTTGCTTCATTCATTATTTCTGGAATATACAAAAGCTCTTAATAAGCATCAAAAATAAATAGAGCATTTTTTTTACATATTTTTTCGTAGAATTATAGTTTAAATGTTCTAAGTTTTTTTTTTCTTTAAACATACATCATAAAATTCTTGTTATAAATAAACATTGCTTCAAAAGTTTACGTATTAAAAACTCAACGAAAACAGCGAATTTATAAAAGAGCTTAAAAATTAGTTAAATTCTTAAAGTGCTAAGCGTGCTAATTTCAACCATTCATCTACTTCAGCTTTAATTAAATTAAAATAGGAAAAAAAAAAACATAATAAAATAGCTCTATGCTGCCAACTTTGTTTAAATGACGCCCGATACAGCCTTTTCATAAGGCGCTCCGAGCGTGTCGCGTCGTCTGGGCAATGTGCCGCTTGCTGTCAGCGGCGCTGACTCAGGACAGCCGAGTGCAGTTAAAAGCTCTACTAAAGCTGTGGTTTCTTCAACACTATGTTGTATAGCTGGTATGCCGCTGCCATTTGTTGTTGTTGCTGCCGAAGAAGCTGTTGTTGTTGTGCCCGCTGTATTACTCGAAGCATTCGATGAAGTGGAGCTGGTATTGCTGACGCTGCTTGAGGAGAGCGTGGAGTTTGAGGCTGCAGCTGATGCAGCTGCTTTGAGCGACTTTGCTGTCGCTAGCGACTGGGCGGCACGTGCATAAGCTAGACAAGTGCGTCCTTCATGATCGGTGTGCTTGATGTTGGCCCCGTTCTAAAAAAAAATCGAAGAAAAGAAAAGCATTAGTAAAATCATTACAAAAATAAAATGATTTAAATTTTAAGTAAAGCGAGTTTTGAGTTCAAGAGTTAATTTTTAAAATTTTTTTTTAAATTTTAAAAGTTTTTAAAAATATTTGTAAATAAAGCGTTTTTTTTAGATTTTTTAAAACGTTTTGCAAATTATTAAGGCATTATTTTTTAAGCTTTTGATAAAAAGCATAAAAATAATATTTTGTGCAAAGATCAACTAAGATTTTAAAGATTTTATCTAAATAAATCGTTTCTTTAAGCCTTTTTAAAGCATTTAGTTTATTTTTAAGTTATTTTTTTATAAAGCTTTTGATGTAAAGCTGAAAAATAATATTTTTTGCAAAGCTTTTATCAAAATTTCAACTTGAGTGTTTTAAAAGCTTTCAAAGGAAATTTTAAAAAGTTTTTGACAAGGCTTTTAAAAGTTTTTTAGCAAAGCTTGGTCAAACAAATTGTGTCAAAGCTTAATTTTAAATAAATTTTAAAATTATTTAAAAAAAGTTTTTAAAATTGATCGATGTTAAAGCTTTTCCTAATTAAGAGTTTTATGTCAAAGCTTGTTAAGAAAGTTAAAATTAAAAAGTTTAATGAAGCTTTTTGACAAATATTGGACAAACAAATGGTGTCCAAGCTTTTTAATAAAGCTTTTGTAAAAAGCTTTCATTATAAAAAAGCTAAAAACAGCGCTTTTACCAATTATTTATGTTTGATAATTTTTGAACTTGTTTTTAAAATTAATTTTTGTTAAAGCTATTGCAGGAAAACTTTAAAAATACAATATTAAAACTTATTTTTAAAGTTAGTCCTTGACAAAGCTTTTCTAATAAGGTATTTTTATTGTGTTTTTTAATTTATAAATTATTACTTTCTGAAGCTTATGAGAAAGTTTAGAATAAAATTTCGGATAGAATGTAATTCAAAAGCTTTTAGAATACAAAGTTATAATAAAGTCTTTTGACGATGATTGGTCTAACAAATTTTGTCAAAGAAATAAATCCTAAATACTGTTAAATAAATTAAACAACTTTCAGAACATTTAAAGAGCTTTTTTAGCTTTTCTCTTCTAACTGAAGTTTTCTTCAAATTTGTCAAAATCTTTTACAGCTTTGTCAAAAAATTGTAAATGTTTTCTTAGAAAAGTAAGCTTTTGCTAGAAGCTTTTACAATATTTTTCTAAAAGCTTTTAAATTTGATTTTAAACAATTCAAAGCTTTCTTAAAGGTTTTTAAAACAAATTTCTAAAGCCTTTTCAACTACTTTTATAAATTTTATAAATTGTAAATGTATAAATAGTAAATGTAAATGAAAATGTAAATGCTTTTATAAATTGTAAAAGCTTTTTGAAAGTTTTTTAAACTTCTAGCAAAAGTCGTTGGAGTTATCAAAGTTTATATAAAAAGCTTTCTAACTATAAAGCTTTTCACAAAATTTTGAGTAAAGATTTTAGTAGAAGCTTTTAAAATATTTTTAAAAAATCCTTCAATGTTTTTAAAAATAAAACAAAAGGTTTTTGTAAAAGTTTTTCTTAAGCTTTCTCAAATCGTTTTATAAATTTTATAAAAAGCTTTATGAGATTTTTCTTTAAATCTTCTGTCAAAAAGCCATCAAAGTTATTGAAGTTAATCAGAAAAGCTTTTTAATATAAAGCCTTTTACAAACATTTTTATTAAAAAGTGCAAAGTTAATTGCCTTTTGTCATTTCTAAAGGCGTTTTTGAATAATTTGATTAATCTTTTCAGCGAAGCTTTTTATTTATTTTGAAGAGCTTTTATTTATTTTTATGTTGATACGTTTTTTTTTATTTTTTTTCTTTTTGAAGAGAGTTTGTTGACAATGATTTTCAAATTACATTTTTTTACATGATAAGACAGCTTTCAAAATTGATGAAATGCTTAAGAGAGCTTTCACAATAAACATGTAGTAATTAACACTCAAAATTTTGTTTTTAAATTTTTTCAATATTTTTTAAAAATTAATCTTTACAAAAGTCCTTTTAAAGCGTTTTATGCTAAAATGCTGGATTGCGTTTTGGAAGATGCATTAAATGTTTTTAGCTTCTAACTCAACGAAGCTTTTTACGCATTTTGAAGAGCTTATTTATTATTATATTGTTAAATTATTTTTATAAATGCTTTTGATGAAACTTTGTTGACAAAGGTTTTAAATTAAAAATTCTATTTGTTATAATAAAATTTCAAAATAAAAACGTTATAGAGAGCTTTCCAAATGCAATAATTTTGGTCCACAATTGTTGAAATTTCTTATTTACTTAAAATTTTTTAATAAATCTTTACAAAAGCTTATTTAAAGCTGCTATTTATGAAAAAAAACTCGATTACGTTTTAGAAGAAGCATTAAACTTTTTTAAGCTTTTACTATAAGCTTAAACTAAAGCTAAAATATTCAACGCTTAAGATGAAAACCTTTCAAAAAGCTTTTAAAATCTATTTGAAAGTTGTTCAAACATATTCTTTGTGTTTTTCTTGAATTTTGTTTTAAATAAAAAATAAAGCAAAGCTTTTTTTAAACGAGCTTGATTTAGAAGTCTGTGCATTTAAAAATTATAGTTTTTGATGAAAAACTTTCAAATATACTTTAAAATTGTTTATATATATTATAAAGGTAAAGCTTTGCAAAATAAAGAAATTTCAAAAAGATTTTTAACAAAGTTTCTGATGAAAAGCTTTAAAATTAAATTTATTTTGTAATTTGAAAGTGTTTAATTATTATGAAAATTGTTTATTATTTTGATTTATGCTAGTACAAGTTCCTTGTCAAAGCTTTTGAAAAATACAGAATTCTCAAAAAGCTTTTTAGCAAAGTTTTTGATGAAAAGTTTTAAAATAAAATCGATTTTGTAATTTAAAATTGTTAACTTATTATAATAACTGTAAATTATTTTGATTAAAGTAAGAGCCCTGGCAAAGCTTTTGCAAGATAAAGAATTATCAAACAGCTTTTTAACAAAGTTTTTGATGATTAGCTTTAAAATGAAATTTATTTTGTAATTTGCAAGTGTTTAATTATTATGAAAATTGTTTTTTATTTTGATTTATGCTTCTGACCAGTTCTTTGGCAAAGCTTTTGCAAAATAAAAAATTCTCAAAAAGCTTTTAAACAAAGTTCGTGGTGACACGAACTTTTAACTTCAAAATAAAATCTTTTATATAATTTAAAGGTGTTTATTTGTAACAAAAATTGTTTTTTATTTAGATAAATGCTTCTGACAAGCTCCGTTGCAAAGCTTTTGCAAAATAAAGAACTCTCAAAAAGATTTTCAACAAAGTTTTTGATAAAAAGCTTTAAAATAAAATCTTTTTTATAATTTAAAGGTGTTTACTTATTATAAAAACTGTTTATTATCTGAATAAATGCTGCTGACAAGCTCCGTTTCGAAGCTTTTGCAAAATAAAGACTTCTCAAAAAGCTTTTTTCTGATGTTTTTGAAGAAAAGCTTTAAAATAACATCTATTTTGTAATTGAAAAGTGTTTAATTCCTATTAAAATTGTTAAATATTTAGGTAAATGCTTTTTACAAGTTCCTTGACAAAGCTTTTCCAAAATAAAGAAGTATAAAAAAGCTTTAAAAAATTTCTGTTGCATGAAGAACAAAAAACATTTTTTAAATTTTAAGGCAAAGCTTTTGTATAAAAAGTTCGTTGAACGCTTACAAAATAATGCTTCACAAATTTATAATTTCAGCAATAATAATTTATTGAAAATTTAAAAAGATTTCACAAAATTAAGATCGTGTATTTAATTAATCCCTCTAAAGCTCTTTAGAGGGATGAATTCTCCCTCTCCCTCTAAAGCTTTTGACACAAATTTGAATAAGGCTTGTTTTTTAATTTATACTTTTTTGAGTTTTTAGAAGCTTTTTTACTAAAATTAGTCAAAGCTTTTAGTATTTTTAAAATATATTTTTAGATTTTTCTTAGCGTAGCCTAAAAATAACGTAAAGCTTATCTATGACAGCTCAAAATTAATAAGTCCGCGCTATTTAGAACTTGCAAACTCTTTTGAGTGCCTGTTAGTTTTTAATAAATAAATAAATAAATAAGCTTTTCAAAAGATTTTAAAAGCTTTCTCGTTGTAATATGAATTTTGTTAAAAAATCTTTTGGCTATTTAAACTTGACTTAAGCTCAATCATAAGTTTATCTATAAAAGCTAAGCTTTCTATAAAAGTTTTCGTTTTTGTAACTTACCCATATCAAAAGCTGTGCTATCGCCAAATTTCCAATTGCACATGCCAGCAGTAATGGCGTTCTCACATCTCGTGGACTGACATTGGCATTAGTCACTTCATGGTTGGCAGTAGCCAAAATCAAGACAATCGATTTCATGTCAGCTCTGAAAAAAGCAAAATATAATTTGAAAATTATAGAACAAATCACTAAAGCTTTTGCATAATAAATAAATATTTACATAAATACTAATTAAGAGAGAAATTGAATTAAGACAGAATTTAAATTTTATTCGATTTAGTTAAAATATAAAAGCTTATATTAGAAAGAAAATTAGCTCAAGTCGTGAATTCTGTAGTTGTGTAGCACTGCAGCTATCCGAGCACTGTTTGGCGTCTCAATGACACCAAAAGGGTTTCTGTACAGTATGAATTTTGGCTAATATCCTACCTGATCACCGCTTCAATTAATTGCTGTCCCGGCGTTGCGTTTGTGTTCGCATTGTTTTGAGCCAAAAACTCTTTAGCCTCATATTTGCTGCGTACCCACAACTCTTTCTCCTCGCGTGATGTAGTCGTTTTTGGTTTTGTGTGCTGATGCGTGTTTGCTTCCCAAACAGAGTTAGCTAGGCTGTTTCCGATGGCAAGCATAACGCTCAGATGGCCAGGACTGAAAAGGAGTCAGAATATTTGAGCACGAAATAAAATAAAAATGCTCGTTCAATACTTACGGCCAATCGTCGAGACCCAATGAGCGCACTTTAGATATATGCGAGCCCAAGTTGCGATGAATGCCCGAACATTCGATACACATTAGCACGCCCAAGTTAAGACTTGCCCATTCGGGATCTGTAAGGCGCGAGACAAAAGATATTGAGAGCATAAATTAAAAAGTTAACTGAGTAAAAGCTTTCTTGCTACTTACTAGGCGCATCGCAGTCCACACAGAAACCATTGCCCGGCACACGCGTTTTTATGGCCACCATAGCCGCCAGCTCACTTGAAGTGGCCGGCTTAAGCTTCGTGCTTTCAATGCCTTGCAGCGACTTGAAGATCTCTTGCTCAATGGCAGCCACCCATTCATCACGCTCTTCTGAATTAGCAGCCTCGAAATGCCATTGTTTGCTATCCAATGAAACAATGTAGAACTCATAGCCATCCGAATCGTCCACCTCATTCGATTTGACGCCGCTGCTCTTCATGCGACGATGTCGCTTCTTGACATTTGGTGTCTGCACTTCTAGCTTGTTGGCTGCATTGACGGCCAGCAACTCACGCTGTTGCTGCTGCGCATCGCTGTTGGGCACTCCGAAAGTCTGCGAATTCGAGTTGCTCATGGCAATGCCTTCATCGCCACTTGTATGCTGCGACGAGGTAGAGCGTCCCGGTTCGCGCAGCGTATCAAAAGCTGTTAGCAGCACCTTTTCTGTTAATTTCTTATTGCTGCTGCTATCCTTGACTATAGTCAGACAGCCAATGCCCTCGCTTAGGCCGCCGCCATTCTGTGCAGCCGCTTTGCCATTTGCGGCAAGCAGTGAAGTTGTCAGCGCGCTGTTGGTGATAATCGATTTGGAGCCGCGTGGTTTTTGGCCTGGCACTTTGACTGTAACATATTGCAGCGGTATCTCTTTGCCATGCACATCGTCCATGTAGTCGTGCAGTGAGGGATGGTAGGTCAGACGACCATCGTCGCAAAGCGTCACATACTTTTTCTTCCACTCCTTATTCAGCGATTTGCTGGAGCGCTTGTAGAGGTAGCCTTGCTTGATAGGTATTGAGCGACCGCTACCAAGCTCACCATTTTTTGAATCTTTATCGCCCTTCTTGGAGGAGGAAGGTATAAAAAGATTGGAACGACGACGCGATTTGCGGCTTGTCGTTGGCGTAGAGGTGGGTGTGGGCAGATCTTTGCCACCACCCCCACCCCCACTGCTATTATCCTTAGACTCGCGTAGCGGCACCAAAGAGAGCGGTGCCAGATTCTCCGCCGCCGCTGAATTTTGCTGAGCCATATGCTGTGCACCATGATGATTAGCGGACACGTGATGAGTTTGCTGCATGGCCTGAAATTTGCCACTGCTTGCCGTAATGCTGTTATTGTTCTCATTTGTTAAAGCCAAGTGCTGATGTTGCTGTTGCTGCAGCCAGGATTTTTGTGCCGTTGACTGTGTTGGCGGCAGGCTATGTTGCTGCTCCGTGTGCGCAAAGTCGGCGCTCATGCGCATCGGTATGTGATGCGATGAGGTCGAGAGCACATGATGTCGATGCGGCAGCGAAAGATTACTGGCTGAAGCACTCTGCATTGTAGTTGTGGGATTAGAGTAGCCATTCGCATTGTTTGTATTGGAATGATGAAAGGAGGCGATGCCTAGTCGTGTGCCCTGTGGCGTTGTGGGGCGCGAGTTGACGGTGGGCGGGAGTGGTAGGCGTTGTTGCAGGATTTTCTGACAGGCTGTTGTAATAAAATTAAAAAAATAATTAAGTGAAACGGTTTATTGCGAACTGTTTGTACAAACTTACCATCTTGAAAAACACGCTCCACATTTAGCCCATAGGTGGCGCAAGTCTCATAATATGAACAGCGCTTCAAGTCATTCGCCAGTTTGCGCGCTCGTGAGTCTTCGATGACGCGTGGATTACGCTCACTGATCGCATCTGTAGAGATGAGAAAAAGAGAGAGAGGGAGAGAAAGAAAAAGAGCTCATTAATTATTGTGTTTATTTTTAAAACTTCAACAAAGAAGTTAAGCATTTTGTGTCTGAGTGTCATTGTCGAAAGAGGTTCTTAAAATATTTCAGCGTAGGTTTGTACAAATTTTGTGTACAAACTTAAAATATTTTGTGTTGAAATTTTTCTCTGATGAGCGTAGGTTTTTCTGCTGAGTGTCATATGTAGAACCGTGTGTTGACCGTGGCATGCAGGTTAAGTGTGTGGCTAAGCATGCTCAGAGCCCGAGATGAAACAATTTTTCTGATTCTCTTGATTTGATTTTGATTTTGATTTTGATTTTGATTTTGATTTTGATTTTGATTTTGATTTTGATTTTGATTTTGATTTTGATTTTGATTTTGATTTTGATTTTGATTTTGATTTTGATTTTGATTTTGATTTTGATTTTGATTTAATTTAATTTAATTTAATTTAATTTAATTTAATTCAATTTAATTTAATTTAATGTAATTTAATTTAATTTAATGTAATTTAATTTAATTTAATTTAATTTAATTTAATTTAATTTAATTTAATTTGATTTAATTTAATTTAATTTAATTTAATGTAATTTAATTTAATTTAATTTAATTTAATTTAATTTAATTTAATTTAATTTAATTTAATTTAATTTAATTTAATTTAATTTAATTTAATTTAATTTAATTTAATTTAATGTAATTTAATTTAATTTAATTTAATTTAATTTAATTTAATTTAATTTAATTTAATTTAATTTAATTTAATTTAATTTGATTTAATTTAATTTAATTTAATTTAATTTAATTTAATTTAATTTAATTTAATTAAACTTAGTTTAATTTAATTTAATTTAATTTAATTTAATTTAATTTAATTTTATTTAATTTAATTTAATTTAATTTAATTTAATTTAATTTAATTTAATTTAATTTAATTTAATTTAATTTAATTTAATTTAATTTAATTTAATTTAATTTAATTTAATTTAATTTAATTTAATTTAATTTATTTTAGTTTAATTTAATTTAATTTAATTTAATTTAATATAATTTAATTTAATTTAATTAAATTTAATTTAATATAATTTAATTTAATTTAATTTAATTTAATTTAATTTAATTTAATATAATTTAATTTAATTTAATTTAATTTAATTTAATTTAATTTAATTTAATTTAATTTAATTTAATTTAATTTAATTTAATTTAATTTAATTTAATTTAATTTAATTTAATTTAATTTAATTTAATTTAATTTAATTTAATTTAATTTAATTTAATTTAATTTAATTTAATTTAATTTAATGTAATTTAATTTTATTTAATTTAATTTAATTTATTTTAATTTAATTTAATTTAATTTAATTTTATATTAGTTTAATTTTATTTTTTTTTAATTTATTTAATTTAATGTAATTCAATTTAGTTCAATTTAATAGAATTTTATTTAATTTATTATAATTTTATTTAATATAACTTAATTTAGTTTATTTTAGTTCATTTTAATTGAATGTAATTTTATTTTTCAAATTAAATTTGAATTAAAATGTAAATGTAAATTTAATTTTAAATTTATTTAATTTTTTTTATTTTTATTCTTAGTTTGAATTTGTTTTATTTTTTTTTATTGAGTTTAATTTTTTTATTCAATTCGTTATGCAATTCAGTTCGATTTTGTTATATTTAATTTTTATTTTCTTTTATCTCTTTGGTAGTCTTTGTCTTTTTCCTTGTTTTTGTCTTTGTCTTCGTGTTTGTCTGTTCTCTTTCTCTTTCTCTTTGTCATTGTCATTGTCATTGTCATTGTCATTGTCATTGTCATTGTCATGGTCATTGTCATTGTCATTGTCATTGTCATTGTCATTGTCATTGTCATTGCCATTGTCATTGTCATTGTCATTGTCATTGTCATTGTCATTGTCATTGTCATTGTCATTGTCATTGTCATTGTCATTGTCATTGTCATTGACATTGTCATTGTCATTGTCAATGTCATTGTCATTGTCATTGTCATTGTCATTGTCATTGTCATTGTCATTGTCATTGTCATTGTCATTGTCATTGTCATTGTCATTGTCATTGTCATTGTCATTGTCATTGTCATTGTCATTGTCATTGTCATTGTCATTGTCATTGTCATTGTCATTGTCATTGTCATTGTCATTGTCATTGTCATTGTCATTGTCATTGTCATTGTCATTGTCATTGTCATTGTCATTGTCATTGTCATTGTCATTGTCATTGTCATTGTCATTGTCATTGTCATTGTCATTGTCATTGTCATTGTCATTGTCATTGTCATTGTCATTGTCATTGTCATTGTCATTGTCATTGTCATTGTCATTGTCATTGTCATTGTCATTGTCATTGTCATTGTCATTGTCATTGTCATTGTCATTGTCATTGTCATTGTCATTGTCATTGTCATTGTCATTGTCATTGTCATTGTCATTGTCATTGTCATTGTCATTGTCATTGTCATTGTCATTGTCATTGTCATTGTCATTGTCATTGTCATTGTCATTGTCATTGTCATTGTCATTGTCATTGTCATTGTCATTGTCATTGTGAATGTCATTGTCATTGTCATTGTCATTGTCATTGTCATTGTCATTGTCATTGTCATTGTGAATGTCATTGTCATTGTCATTGTCATTGTCATTGTCATTGTCATTGTCATTGTGAATGTCATTGTCATTGTCATTCTTCTATCTTCGGTCTTCTATCTTCGGTCTTTGTTCTTCGGTTTTTGGTCTTTCGTCTTTTGTTTTTGATCTTTGGTTTTTTGTTTTTGGTCTTTAGTCTTTGATCCTTGGTCTTTGGTCTTCTGTCTTCGGCCTTTGTTCTTCGGTTTTTGGTCTTTTGTTTTTGGTCTTTTGTTTTTGGTCGTTGGCCTTTGGTCTTTGGACTTTGGTCGTTGGTCTTTGGTCGTTGGTCTTTGGTCTTTGGTCTTTGGACATTGGTCTTTGGTCTTTTGGTCTTTTTTTTTTCTCTTTGGTCTTTGGTCGTTGGTCATTGGTCTTTGGTCTTTGGTCTTTGGTCTATGGTCTTTCGTCTTTGATATTTCATCTTTGATATTTCATTCTAGGTCTTTGGTCTTTCTTCTTTGGTATTTCGTCTTTGCTATTTCGTCTTTGGTATTTCATCTTTGATATTTCATCTTAGGTCTTTGGTCTATGGTCTTTGGCCTTTGGTCTTTGGTCTTTGGTCTTTGGTCTTTGGTCTTTGGTCTTTCGTCTTTGGTCTTCGGTCTTTGGTCTTTGGTTTTTGGTCTTTCGTCTTTGGTTTTTGGTCTTTGGTCTTTGGTCTTTTGTCTTTGGTCTTTGAACTTTGGTCTTTGGTCTTTGGTCTTTGGTCTTTGGTCTTAGGTCTTTGGTCTTTGGTCTTTGGTCTTTGGTCTTTTGTCTTTGGTCTTTGGTCGTTGGTCTTTGGTCTTTGGTCTTTGGTCTTTGGTCTTTGGTCTTTGGTCGTTGGTCTTTGGTCTTTGGTCTTTGGTCTTTGGTCTTTGGTCTTTGGTCTTTGGTCTTTGGTCTTTGGTCTTTGGTCTTTGGTCTTTGGTCTTTGGTCTTTGGTCTTTGGTCTTTGGTCTTTGGTCTTTGGTCTTTGGTCTTTGGTCTTTGGTCTTTGGCCTTTGGTCTTTGGTCTTTGGTCTTTGGTCTTTGGTCTTTGGTCTTTGGTCTTTGGTCTTTGGTCTTTGGTCTTTGGTCTTTGGTCTTTGGTCTTTGGTCTTTGGTCTTTGTAATAAGTCTTAATATAAGTCAAAAAATATAAGTTTCTTGTTGGCAAACCTCAGAAAACATAAAATTATATGTGCGGAGTCAACATAGGTCAATTTCTTGATCACTTGTGTGTTTGTGCAAACATTTAAGGACACGAACAACAAACATTTAATACCATTTATATTAATTTGCACTAGTATTATTCTTTCTTCACTTACCTTGAGTACCAACTAAAATGATGGGAATTTCCTGACTATTTCGAAAGTGCGCCATTTTTGTGTAATAATTGTAGACAGCGTTAAAGCTAGCTTCGTTTTCCAGACTAAAAACAAAGATGACAGCATCAACCCAGGCAGCAAACTGAAAAAGAAGAAGAAGAAGAAGTAGAAAATAAGAAAGGGAAATACAATGATTGCTTAGAACAAAGGCAATAAAAGAAACCTTGACTTTGTAAACATAAAATTCAGACTAAATGGCGTCACAAAAGCGAAACCCTAGACGGTGATAAAAACAAAATTAAGTTGGATTTTAAAAAAGAAATGAAACCAAAAGAAACTCAAAAAATTACAAGAACGCAGAACAAGCAAAACACAGCGAAGCCAAGCCAAGCAATGCGCCATAATAAAAGGCATATCTACGCATTGTTTGACACTTAATGAAGCCTAGTTTTAGGGGGTTGAACTCTTCTTAACTTAGCTGCACTTTAAGTTCAAGTTTATAAGGCAAGTTTAAATGTGACTGTTGTGAAGGTTTTGTATATTTGTGTAGGCTGGTAACAGCGTGCATTTACAGAATGCACTAACGACAGGTACAACAGGAAGGATATTGAACTTTTTGCTTGACTTTTAAAATGCACTCAAAAAAAAAAAAAACACAATTTTTATATGCAGCTCAGGTAGAGAGCGAGTGTTGAAGTAGAGTGCAGCAGTGCAATGCGCAGGTTCAACAACTTCTAGAGAAGCTGGAGCAGGAATGAGAACAAGTAGATTAGGGTAAGTGGTAAAGGGGTAGGAAGTAAAACATATTTGTTTGAAGCAAGAAAGAAGTCTAGCCAAATTGTTTTTCGCTTCAGACATATGACATATACTTGTTTGTATGTGGCGCCATATTTTTTCAAGAGCAATTAGATGAAATTATTTTGAAGATATATATTTTTTTAATTATTTTATTGATCAAATTTTTAAGCATCCACATTTAACACACATGTATATTAAAAATAAATAAAAATCTGTAACGTAAGCTTTTGTGTTTTTTTTTTTTTTTCTTGAGTTAAGCATAAAAATATGTCACAGTTTTTTTCCATAACTAAGTTTTAATTAAAAATCAATAAAATTTTAATAAAAAATATTTCTATTTTGTGCCCTTTAAGTATGCTTGAACAAATAATTTGAATAAAAATTCTTAATAAAATATTTGTTTTGCAATTTTATAAGAAAGTTTTGAACTTACAAGTCAAGCACTTAAAAGTAAACACAGTTCCCAGTGACTTGTTTATGGCAAAGTGTACTTGAATAGTTTTTTTTGTCTTTCTCCAAAGACACCTAAAATTATGCCACACTTTTTTTAGTAAATTTCAGCAAACACAAAAATTACACACAACCGTCTACAACGATAACTACCAACAAACTGTGTTTTGTGCCGGCAACTTATGCGGCAGCAATCAAAATTCTGGCTGACAGGACTCTCACAGGACTCTCTACAGCACTACATATATACATTATATATATATATATATATATATATATATGTATGTGTATGCTTGTCATATTGTCGTCTAGTTTATGGCAAACAACATAAAAATCAACGACATAGCGTTGTCGTCTTTCTCGCCCTCGTTCTCATTTTTGTCGTCATCGCCAATTCAAGTTAAATATCGAATTTGAAAGCGTGGAAACATAAAAATATGGTTAGACATGAGGAGCAACAAAAAAGAAATAAAAAAAACTTTGCTAACAAACAACAACAACATTGAGTACAAATATGGTAATGATGTCCTGAAGCGACTGAGTGGCGACATAAAATGAGTGATGACTGCATTGTGTGTTTGTGAGAAGTTGGTATGGTTGTTGTTTGTGCTATTCTTGTTGTTGTTGTTGTTGTTGTTCTTTGTGGTGGTGGGTGGTGGTGTTAAGGGTGCACTAGTTGTTTTTTGTTTGATGCATGCAAAAGCACTAACATGCTTAGCTGATGCAAACATCTTTCGTAAACATCCCTTCAAACTACACTGGGAGAAATTCAGTACTTGTTTATTGCGCTGAATTATATGTAAATCGAAATTGAGTGAAGTAGAAATCTGCAAAACTTATATTTCTAAGAGCTTTTATTTAACCTTCTTGACTAGCGAACTTTACAGAATAACACAAAATTCAAAACAACTGTTGATATGTGAAAAATCTTTGAAAAATAAAACAATTTTCTGGAACTCAGTCGCAAACCTTTTGGCTAAAATTGTAAATCTTAACCATCTAAAGGACCTTCTTAAACACACATAAAAAATTTCACTAAAATCGGTTCAGTTTTTTAGGATAAGTCCACTGATATAAGAAAAATCATATATTAAAAAAAGTTATAAAGGAGAGTAAATGAACTTCTTCATATGTTTGAGGTAATCTCAATAACTATTGTAAAAATTTCAATGAAAATTTCACCATCAGGAAATTGAATGTTTCTGGATGAACATAGGCTATGTAAAATCGGGGTAACGTATTTAAAAGAAAAGATGTACAAAAAAGAAAAAATTCCATTATATGCACGAATATTTGAAATTTAGAAAATCGTTTGGTCGTTTTTTCACCAAAACCATTTTGAATCATATAATGGATTCACTAAAGCGTCCGAGGGAAGATTTCTCAATTTTTGTCATTTAGTATTGACTGGCTTTGGCGCGAAGGTACCATTTATCCATATGCGCGATTTCTTTTTCTTCAATTTCATTTAAAACAATCATTTTAATAAAGAAATGCTACTCTAAAGCCATCTGTTTGAGGAAACGGTGCGAATTTTTTACTTTACTCAAGACAACAGGACGTGAGTACTCTTTTAAAATAGCTGAAATGGTGTGTACCAACACCTCTGTAGTACAAAACATCATAAAGCGTTAAGGGCAGAGAAGCTAAAAAAAAAAAGTTTTCAATAAAAGCGACGAGTGACAAAGTGTACGAAATGTACAGGCGAACCCGAGACCTTCAGCACCGAAATTGACTTCTTAAGTTTACGCCCATCTTGGTAAACACTGTAGTGTGGAAACTCAACTACATGAAATGAACAAGTGTAACACGTGCTCACGTGAAACTGGAAGCTCCAATTGAGACACAGAAATGTAAATTCCGCTCGATAAAATTACTTAAGAGTTCTACGGAGTTGGCTACTGTTGAGTACGCTGAAGGTAGTCATTGCATCATGACTTCTGACAAACAAAGGTCGACGCTCGTGAAAAAATAGGCACATGTCCTTGTAAGTATTGCGTCGGATAGTATTTTAAATTTGAAATAGGTGGCACTCTTATCATGGCCTCATTTGATTTTGGCGGCCTCATTTTTATGAAGAACAAAAATAGTTCCCTCAAAAAATGTGAGTGAAGTTAGACAGTTGATCGTGATTCTTATTAAATAACTTCAAAAGCGATGGCATGAGTTTTATAAAACTCACATTTAATTGTGAACAAAAATAATTTTCTCTAAAACATGACAAAGGAACGTGACACTTTCCATACAATAGAAAAATCTGAAGAGCGATATCTTCTCAAAGTGAACTTTTGAAATAATTACTAAAGTACACTAGAGTACTACGGCATTTTCAAATGTATTGTAGAAAAAAATCAAATGTAATTTTAAAAAAAATTCCGAAATTAAATTTGAATTTCAGTAAAAAAATCAATTGAAATTAAGAAACTCCATAAAAGAATTTCAGAGAAGATCAAATGAAATTAAAAAATTCCGTTTGAAAATCAGAAAAAATCATTTGGAGTTCAGAAAAGATCAATTGCAATTCAATAAACATCAATTAAAATTCAGAAACATCAACTGAAATTCAGAAAAGCTCAAATGAAATTAAAAAATTCCAGTTGAAATTCAAAAAATATCAATTGAAGTTCAGAAAAACTTTATTGCAATTCAAAAAATATCAGCTGGAACTAAAAAACAAATCAATACAACTCTGAAATTCTAGATAAAATTGATTATCTAGAAAATCATCGATTGATTTTAAAATTCCATTTGAAATTCAGCAAAACTCAATTGAAATTCAGAAAAAATCTATTGAATTTCAGACATTTCATTTGAAGTTTAAAAGCGATCAATTAAAATTTAAAAATTCCATTTGAAAATCATTTGAATAATCACTTAAAATTCAGAACACATCAAATGAAATTCAGAAATGATTAAATAAATTTAAGCAAAAGCGATTGAATTAGAAATTCTATTTGAAAATCGAAAAAATCAATTTAAATTCATAAAACCATTTGATTTTTCAAAAATATTAATTGATATTAAGAAATGCATAAAAAAATTTCAGAAAAGATTAAATAAAGTTTAGAAATGTCTTTGGAATTCAGAAATTCCATTTACAAATCAGAAAAATCTTTGGAATTCAGAAAATATGAATTGAAATTCAATAAACATCAATTTAAATGCAGAAATATAAATTGAAATTAAAAAAAATTAATGAATGAAGAATGAATTTCAGAAAATCTTGTTGAAATTCAGAAAAGATCAATTGGAAATCAGATATAGTGCTTGAAATTTAAAAAAGCGTCACTTGATATTCAGAAATGATAAATTTTTTCTTAATTTTAAATGCAATTTCTAAATTTTCAATGATGTTCTTTGAATTTCAATTAATGTTTTCTGTATTTCAAATGAAATTTCTGAATTTCAAATTGAGTTTCTTATTTTCAATTGAATTCTAATGAATTTCTCATTCAATTCTAATGAATTTCAAATGATTTTTCCTAAATTTCAATTGTTTTTTCTAAATTCTTCAATTTATTTTTAAATCCCAGCAGATTATTGTATGTTCTGAAGGTCGATATCCTAAAAAACTCTATTCGACAAGGAACTGTTCTTTTATTTCTGATTTTGCGTTCTCTTCTTTATAAAGTACCATATATCATATTATCAAGTATTTATCTTTTACAAGTATTGCCAGGGGTCGAAATTCGACCTTTCCACATACATTCTCTTTTGATTCGATACAATATTATTGTCAAAAACAAATTTTTTTCATAAAAATTTCGCAAACAAATCTCCTTATCGGTAAGAATTATCAAAATCGGTTGAGAAACTCGGAAGAAAATGGAACTGTTTTCCCTTCGCCTATTTATTTATAGAAGCGCATCTGTACGCAATTAAAACTGTTTGTTTTTCTCACAGTGTATCATAAGAGAATACTTTCAAATTAGTTTCAATAGCAAGTCATCCCATAAAAATATGCATAAAAATGGAACAATTGAAGATGGGTACTGAAAAGAAATTAAAATTACACCCCGCATGTAGAGAGCAATAAAATAACTTCTCAAAGGAGAACATAACTAAGAAAATAGTAAAATGAAGTCGTAGCTCAGAAGAAAGAGACGACGAAATATAGATGGAATATAATATAAGTGCAATACAGGCAGACAGCGATAGTTGAAACACAAGTGAGAGTAAATTTCATAAGCAGGGGGAGAGGTAGAGGGGCGGATACACCCCTGCCCTTACTAACATGCGGAAGATAAATTTAACACACATATATAATTTTAAAAAAATACTGTAAAAAACGAATTTTGATTAGAAATAGTTAGAAGAAAGTTAGAAATTGGCCAGTAAAAATAGGATGCTTATTAGAAATAAAGTGCATCCCATTTAGTAGAGGTAGAGGTAGAGGACGAGGTAGAGGTAGAGGTAGAGGTAGAGGTAGAGTTAGAGGTAGAGGTAGAGGTAGAGGTAGAGGTAGAGGTAGAGGTAGAGTTAGAGTTAGAGGTAGAGGTAGAGGTAGAGGTAGAGGTAGAGGTAGAGGTAGAGGTAGAGGTAGAGGTAGAGGTAGAGGTAGAGGTAGAGGTAGAGGTAGAGGTAGAGGTAGAGGTAGAGGTAGAGGTAGAGGTAGAGGTAGAGGTAGAGGTAGAGGTAGAGGTAGAGGTAGAGGTAGAGGTAGAGGTAGAGGTAGAGGTAGAGGTAGAGGTAGAGGTAGAGGTAGAGGTAGAGGTAGAGGTAGAGGTAGAGGTAGAGGTAGAGGTAGAGGTAGAGGTAGAGGTAGAGGTAGAGGTAGAGGTAGAGGTAGAGGTAGAGGTAGAGGTAGAGGTAGAGGTAGAGGTAGAGGTAGAGGTAGAGGTAGAGGTAGAGGTAGAGGTAGAGGTAGTGGTAGAGGTAGAGGTAGAGGTAGAGGTAGAGGTAGAGGTAGAGGTAGAGGTAGAGGTAGAGGTAGAGGTAGAGGTAGAGGTAGAGGTAGAGGTAGAGGTAGAGGTAGAGGTAGAGGTAGAGGTAGAGGTAGAGGTAGAGGTAGAGGTAGAGGTAGAGGTAGAGGTAGAGGTAGAGGTAGAGGTAGAGGTAGAGGTAGAGGTAGAGGTAGTCATTGTTAACTTATTTGATATCGATATAACTTCTGACTAATGAGCTTGTACATTAAGGTGTCCCAAAAGAAAACATTTTTTCGAAATTCTTGTTACTCAATATTTACTTGAAAGCTTAGTTACGTTACCAATTTTAAAATGTACTACGAAAGTTACGATAGAGGAAGAGGGAGTACCAGATATTTTAACGTATCGGAAACTAAAAAAACACTCGAAAAAATGAAAATTAATAACACCAAATCATTTCAAAACATTTTCATCCTCACATCTTCTTTCTTGAAGTGTCTAAGTTTACGGTTAACTATTGACAAGCGTATTAAGGGCATTATTATTCTTTGCTTGCTTTTCGGCAGTTGTTCCTTTGTTTTGTTCGTTGATAAATATTATTTGTGGTGATATCTTTCTGAATTGATTATTGGAGGGCCTGATGAGAGTCTTCGATATAAAAAAAGTTACAAAATGCACCTGGTCTGCTTTCAACAGAGTAGAGAAAAGAATGGCTCCTCTCATTATGGCTGAGTACAAAAAAAATCTATAAATTCTCAAAAGAGAGCTTTATGTAATTTAAAATAAATCGGAATAAAAAGTACTGCTCAAAATAATTCAATTTTGAGGAAGCATATTTACAAAACGCTGAACTAAGGTCTGGTTTAGTCTCTATGGGTATTCTCTCAAAGACCAGGCGAATTTCTGTGCATAAGAAATGAGGATACACCTGAATGTGCCGAATCCGTTGAAGAATTTTGTTTCAAAGATTCTCAAAAGTTTTCAGCTTCTTCAATTCCAGTGATTGAGAATCGAAAATGGAATTTTCGACACTTGGATTGAAAATGGAATAGTTTTATTGTTGAAAAGAATTGGTTTTAAAATTGTTTTTTAAATTTATCTGGTCATGATAGATAGCACACGTACTTAGAGCTAGCCAAGATAATAATATTTTTTAAATATATTTTGAAATATTTTTTTATCAATTCATTTTTTATTTCATATACAACGTTACTTTATAGGGGGCAGGAAGGGGTTTTGAAATGCACTACGAAGAGTAACAGAGGGGGAGGCGGGCGTGGTGTGCACAAAAGTTCTGAAAATCTGTCACGTAGTTTACGAATGACCCCTTGGGAAAAGTATTTAAAGATTTTTTCAAATTTTTTTAGCAATTTTATAATCGATACACCAGCAAATGATTTCATGATTCGACCAATGAGACTAATGATTCGAATTTTAAAAAGTTATGAAGCTTTTTTTAAAATTTATGAAAATTTTACTCAAAAATATTATATATGTCACCATAACGACCAAAAAAATTGCCGAAACTTCTGATTTAGGTATATAAAAAGTAAAGTTTGGATATTTTTTTTAAAATGATAATTCAAATTCAAATGATAATTCAAAATCGTAGAAATGTAAAAATCTGCAAAAAACCTGATTTATAGGGAAAATTCGACGAGCGGGACCTCTAAACCAATTTAAAAAATTTGGAAAAAAATTTCAGAAATCTCAGAAACATTCGCAATTTACAAAATTTGACTGATCCTATTGTAATGCAGAACTGTAAGCGTGATTTAAAGCTTTGTTCATAAGCGAAAACCGACTCAGTCGACTTAAGAAAAAGATTTACTTATTGATTCAGCTCCGTTCCATCCATATCCACACAAAGAGCTGGAGCTGGAGCTTTTAGCGTTATTCCAGTCCAAGTTATGACATAAAAGCCGAAGAACTCTTTATAGAACTTATATGGCGATTGAAATCTTGCGTTTAAAGCCAGATTTCTCGAAACATTGAGATCGGAGTTAGGCGTTTGTCGCATATGACCACAGAAATTAACTTTAAAAAAAAAATATATATATTGCTAGTTGCTTAAAAATAAGACATATTTAAAATTATTTAGTAACCTGGCCACCCTTAGCAAGATTGTAACAACAAAAATCTGTGCTGCACAAACTGCAGCTACTGCTGCGTAGCTAATGAGTGTGTGCTGCATTATGTCTCAAGTATGTGTGCACGTGACTTCTGCAAAGGGGTACGGGCAGGTTTTGTTTTTCCTGGTGGGGGTGAAATGTTTGTCGTATAGGTTAGGTGCAAAGAAAAGCATTATTTGGCTAAGGATAGCTAAAGGAAATGGCGACAAATGCTTGCGAGAAAATCTCGCTCTTTAAATCACAGCGCAGCAGCGTTCGTGTACTTTATTTGCTCGGGGGAATGAAATTAAGTCATAAGATGAGGGACGAGGTTTGAGCACAAGACTTGCTTTGCTGACAAAAGGGTGTGTAAATTGCATGAGGGTTTATGTCATTAGAAGACATGCAGCAGCAGCAGCAGCCTGTATGGTGTGAATATTTTGCCAGGATTGCGGAAGTTCTTCGTGCCGGTAGCGACAAGGTTAAAATAGTTAAGTTGCAGCGCATTTTGTGCTGGTGCTGTGAAAAAATCATTATCAAGGTGTGCAGTTTTGTCAAGGAAGTGCATGAGTGGCAGTGTTTTTGTACACTTTGACTTGCTAGATGCTTGAGAAGCTTGTGAAGACTTGATGTAGTGTAGGTTTTTTTGTTTGCTATTCAAAAGGCATAACTAAAAATAAAGTGCTGAGTACTGCGGCATATTGAGTGTTGATGACAGTGTTTGACAAGCGCTACTTTGACAATGTGGTGGGAAAATTCAGGCAGTTTTCAAGTAAAGTCAACCTCAAAAAGAGTCATAAACATATTTTTTGATGATGATGTAAAATTATGGTCAATTCTTGAATCCAAATACATGACTTAGCTAATAATTTATTGACATTATTTAAAAAAATAACACTTGAAAGGTTAAAAATGGTATAATTCAGAGCAGCTCTATCAGAATTTTAAATCTGCCATGCAAATTAATGGCAATTTTTGACATAAAGACCAAGTTTCGACATTGAAAAGAAAGTTCAAGGACCTTTACAATGATATTTTTAACCTTTATTTTGTACCCAAGCCCAAAATTTCAGTCGACAAGAAACGTCAATGAGTTGACAATATGAAGAATTGTTAAACTCAAATCGCAATTCAAAAATACCACTCTTAAAAACACCCTAGAAAAACTTTAATACCAGGGAAAGAGGGAACCAGCAATACAAGTGACACGCGTTGAAAGTAACATTGTTGCAAAAAGGGGATTAAAACATAGCAACACTTACTTTTCCTCACATGACATCAGTAAAACAATGCAAACACCGACTGCTGAGAGAGCGCAAGCAATAAAAAATATTCGCATTGCAAAATGACAACGTGCAACCCTTAAATTATACAACATATAGAGCTGCCAACGCATGCAAGTTTAATGCTTTGCAAATATTTAACATTTGACAGCGGGTGATTTTTTTTTTGTTATATCATATAGCTTGCTCGCAATTTTTAAGCGAAAAAGATTACAGCATATTTAAAGGGGTCACATTCTAAAATTTGGCAAAACAAAAAAAAAAAATTGTATTGTGCAAATATAAAAGTTTAATCGAAATGTGGTGGTGGTCGTATAATTTTTGTTAAATAAGCATTGCTTTTGTTTTCTCGCTGAAAACACCAGCGGCGCTTTTTTGTTACTGCAAATGTCAATATTTGTTAAATGAAGAAAGGATAGAAAAAATTCCGTGCGAAATTCTGATTTAGGCTAAGGGCTTAAATTTTTGTGGGCTGTAAAAATTTTAAATGGCGCTCATATAGTATACAAAAAGATTTACATGATCCCTGCTATGTGGGATTTTAATCGGCATTTGCTAGCTTGAGGCCATGTAAGTAGATTAAAGTAATAAGGTACTTTTTTTTTGTAATTTTAGCAAAGTTGGGTTCTGTTTAGCGCTTCAAATATTTGCGCTTTATTGATGCGTGGCATTAAAATTTACAAAAATTTATGTGCGGATTAGGCGAAACTGACGTCAGTGAGAATCTATCTAAGGCAAAGAACAAAGTTAAAGGGGTGCAAAATTTTTATTTTTTTTTTTTTTTTCATTTTAGTTCTATCAGCCTGGTTAGCATAGTTTATTCGAAAAAAATGTACTATTTATACAAAAAGGCCAAATTTGCGTAGATAACTTCAATTTTATCAACTTCTTCAATCACGTTCCTGTCACAGTCAACTGTCAGCATCACAAAATGCCAGCAAAAGGGATTAAATTATGCACGCCCACATAAAATGACATGATTTTCGAGAGCTGAAGCCAAAGAAAACGCAGCATTTATTTTTGCCAAGCTTCTCTACAAAACAATTATTTGTAAAAAACCTATGCTTTTAACTAGTGCTGCCAGTTTCAATTTTGCCTCATGTTGCAAAAACTTACATGTTTTTTTGTATGTCTACCTTAGTTGCAGTTATTATTATAGCTTGTTGAGGATTAGTGTCAAAACACAAGCATGCTTAAATTTAATACATTTTGACAGCTGTTGTAGTTGTTGTTTTGACAGTGGTTCTGCATAAAAGCAAGCTAAAAACATGTCCTGAACCTATTCTATAACTGACATTTGAAATATATGCATGTCAGAATTATAATGTTGGCAACAGTAGGGAAAATACAAATAAACATTGAAAGGAACCTTGTTGAAGTCATGTTCTATGGCTTCAAAAAACAACTTATGTGCAGCGAAACATATATTTAATGATGGTTAAGGTAAGCTACCAACTAATTTTAATAATGTTACGTCAAATTTTGAGCAAAATAAAAATTTCCCAAAAAATTTCCCAACAAGGGAAATTTTCAAAAACTCTAATTTTCAATAAAGTTGTCTTGAAATAAAGTTTTCTACTAAATTTTAATGGAGTTATGTAAAATTTGGAGCAAACTTAAAATTTCCCAAAAAACGTAAATAAAAAAAACTCGAATTTTCAATCAAAACAGTCTAGAAATATGGTTTAACATTAAATTTTAATGCAGTTATGAAAATTTTTTTGTAAAATTTCATAATAGTCTATGTTTGGTTAAAATGTCAGTTAATATTGTTTAAATTAAAAAGTTAAAATTTCCCTTCAAAAATATTTAAAAAAAGGAACATAAGATCTTTTCAATTTTAATTAAAACATTTTTGTTTAAACGTTAGTTTTGATATTATTGACAACTCCGCAGAAATTTTGCAAATTTACTTTCGAGGGAAATTTTCAAGTTAGCCTATTTTTCTATAAAAATTCTAGAAAATATTTTTTATATTGAAAAACTCTTATTTTCTCTTTGGGGATATTTTCATAGTAATCACTTTGTGATTAAAATGTTAGTTTATATTTTTAAAATTAAAAAAAGTAAAATTTCCCTTCAAAAATAATAGAAAAATACTTAAAACAGCAGATCGTTATAAATTTTTATCTATAAATTTTTGTGTAAACATTATTTTTCATACTTATATCAACAATGCCCTTTAAATTTGCAAATTTTTTCAAATATCCTTTCAAAGGAAATTTTCAAGTTAGCTCAGTTTTCAGTAATCATGTCTTTAATGATGGTTTAGTTAAGCCACAGCCTAAGTTTAATACAGTAATGTAAAATTTTAAGTGAAATAAAAATTCCCAAAAATTTCCCCAGAAGGGAAATTTTTATAAAACCTTATTTTCGATTTAAACAGTGCATAAATAATGTTTTCCATTAAAAATGTTGAATTTTCTTAAAAAGCATATTAAAAATTCTGAACTAATAACATAATTTTTAGGTTCACAAGGTGCAGTAGAGGTTAAAGAGAGTTTAAGTAAGCCAAATAAATTCCCTAAATTAAATATCTTCAAATTTTTTTAAATTTCCCTAAAAGGAAAATTTTTCAAATAAGCTTAAGTGCTTTAAACTACCAATAAATATTGTTTAAATTACAAAACCTTAAATTTCTCTCAAAATATTTAACAAAAATACTCAAAACAGAACGACATGTTCAGTTTGCATCCATAAATTTATATGTAGACGTTATTTTTCATACTTTAATTGACAATTCCAGACAAATTTGCAAATATCCCTTCGAGGAAAATTTTCAATTTAGGCAATTTTTATGTAATAAATTACAATAAATATTTTTAAAACTGAACATTTTTAATTTCCTTTCAAATATAACAAAATACTCAATGAAAATATCAGTTTCAGCTTTACAGGGAACAGGATACAGGTTAAAAGTATAGTTTAGTTACGCCAATCAAAGGTTCTATACAGAAATTAATATGTTTGAATAAAATCTGACATAACTGCGCATTAGTGCACTCAAATAAAAAATTTCCCAAAAATTTCCCCAAATGGGACATTTTTCTAAAAGCCAATATTTGGTTGAAGAAGTCGGTAAATATTGTTTAAAATTAAAATATTCACTTCCCACTCGAAAACAAAAACAAAATACTTAAAAAGAACAAAGTTTTCAGGATAAATTAGTTAAAACGATATTTTTGAAACTTTTATCAACAATTGCGTATAAATTTGGAAATTTTTACAAACTTTCCATTCGAGGAAATTTTTGAAGTAAGCCCATTTAACGATTATAAAGTGTTAAATATTGTTCAAATTCAAAATCTTTAAATTTTCCACTAAAATAAAAAAATTCCCAAAAAGGAAAATTTTAAAAAAAGCTAATTTTTAGTTCAAAAGTTAGTTCAAAAGTTAGTAAATGCTGTTTACAATGAAAAATATTAAATTTTCCTCGATAATATTAAAGAAAATTATTACAAGGAGTGTGTCCTTTCTTAGTTTTTATCAATAATTATTTTTATACCTTTTGTTTTAGATATTGCCGTCCAATTTACTATGCCGTCCAATTTATAAATTTTTTGAAAATTTCACTTGTAGGGAAATTTTTACACTTATCCATTTTAATGATTGAAAAGTCTAAAACTGCTGTATAAGTGATTAGAATGAATTTTTTTTCTATAATAAGATTCAATTCTGTAAGAAATCAACAATTTTATGACACAGAATATTTTTAAATGTAATATAAGTAATTTTAAAGATATTTGGAAGATTTGGGGTTTTTTTTATAAAAGAAATTTTATTAATTTAAACATTTTAAAAATATTTGTCTGAAATAAACTTATGTTCAAAGTTCAGAAGCAAAATTGAATAATAGGAAAATGAATTTTCCGATTGAAATATTAAATAATACTCAAAAAAGAACATTATTTTCACGTATAAATAATAATTGCTTCGCTAATCGGTTAATTTTGAAACTTTTATCGATAAATATAGACGAATTTATAAATTTCCCAAAAACTTCCCTTTGAAGGAAATTTTCAACTTAACTCATTTTTCGATTAAAAAATATCCAAAAGTGTTGTCTAGATTTGCCAAAAATTTTTCTGGTTGAAATTCAATTTCAATTCAATACTAAATTTACCACCACCCCACTCCCTTTTTCAATTAAGAAAGTTGTTGTAATTTTTGCTTTCAAATATTTAGTTTGACAAATAAAAAATTTCAGTTTTAAGACTTCAGTCACCAAGGTTTTGGCAAAATTTCAAAATTGTGTTGCTAAAGGTCAAAACACAACTAAGTTGACAATTATAATCTACCCCTAACCAAAGACCTCAACTTACATTGCAGTGCAATTTTATAAAAGGTTAAAACAAAAAAATCAATATCGTTTTTTTATTGCAGCGCATTGTGCCAACCCTTAGCAATGCATAAACTTGCTGTCAATTAGTTTAATTCTCAGAGTGGAAAAAAAAATCTGTATATAAACTGTTTGACACACATATAAAGTAAAGCCAAAAACAAACAGCGAGAATAACTAAATATGCACACTTTAAACTGATTATAATTTAAAATAATGTTTGTTTGTTAGTGTGTGTGTGTGTTTTTGAATGTGTGCATTAAAATGTCATTTGTAAATGTCAAAATTTGCATAAATATTTGATACGTCGCATTAAAAAAAAACAAAACAGCAAATTGACAAATTAACTCTAATTCATATAAAGCCATAAAATTGTTTATTTATACGTTTTTCTGTCATGAAATCGAAACGAATAAACAACCCTTAGAACATGTGTGACGGCGGCACGACAATGGCAATTATTGAAAACGTCAAATAAATATTTTGAACACTCTATAATTGCACAGATCAAAGATATCAATAAAACGATAATGATACATGGAATAGAAGCACAAACGTTAAAAGGTTAAACTAGTATTTTTTAAAAATTCATTCCATAATTATAGGTAAATCACGGTTTACACGGTCCACCATACACTAACATGCAATATTTTAAGAAGATGGTGATCTTTTTGAGCAGAGAAATGCATGGTTATTATATGAAACAGCAAAATTTACGATTTTTACATAAAAATCGAGCATTGTTAAAATTTCCCAACTAGGGAAATTTTTGGGAAATTTTTTGAAATTACTTAGACTAAAAAATAAAAGTAAAAACTGACAAGAAAAATTTATTTAAAGTAAATTTTTATTTAAAGTCAATATAAAAAGCCACAATATTATCAAGTGCATATTTTCAGAAAATGGTTTTTATATATAAAATAAAAGTGCATAATTTAAAAAAAATAATAAATCCATTTTATTATTATAACATTTGTTTACAGAAACCAAATAATTCTGTGTGTTTTTCAATTTTTTACAAATATATGAGTCTAGAAAAAAAGTGAGTTTCATAATTTTATACAACTTTTATGAGTTTTCACTAAAAAAATGTAGCATTATAAAAATTTTCCAACATGGGAAATTTTTGGGAAATTTTGAAAAATGACTGCATTCAATAAAAATAGTTTCAAACAACTTTTATTCAAAGAAAAAATTGAAAAAGGTCTTTTAAACCATTTCTTAGTTTAAAATTAAGGTTATAAATTTAAACAAATTTTATTAACTATTTAAACCAAAAAACTTAGTATTATAAAAATTTCCCGAAAAGGGAAAACATACAAAACATACAATTTTAAAAGAGTGTGTATAAAATTGTATGTTTTTTATGGAAAAATTAATTTTACAAAAGTTTATTCACACATCCAGACATTTAAAAAAATTTCCCATGGTAGGAAATTGTTCTAAGGCTAAAGGTTTGTGATAGAAAATGTTAAAAAACAGTAGAAATGCATAATCTTAAGATTTCTTAAAGCTTCATACATTTTATTCACATTAAAGAACATTTTCCAAAAATTTCCCATGGTAGGAAATTTTCCCAAGGTCAAAGTTTTGTGATAGAAAGTGTTAAAAAATAGACGAAATCAAATAATCTTAAGTTTTTCTTAGAAATATATAATGATTGGCTCGAATACAGCGAAGTTTTTCTTGTTTATTGAGAAATAAAGTTGTTTCAAGAAATTTTATTGTTATGGTGGAAATTATTCAATGCAAAATTTTTTGATTGAAAATTTTTAAAAAGTTGTACGCAATGAAAATGAAATGAAATGAATGTTTTTTCAAGAAATAAAATTATCTATTATTACTCGAATACAGCGGTGTGTTCTCTTTTATTTTAGTAAGAAACTAATTCTAAGGAACTTTATTGTCATATTCAGTAACTTATAAAATATCCCAAAAATTTCCTATGGTGGGAAATTGTTCCAATACCAAATTTTACATATAGAAAAAATATATATTAACGAATATTAACTCGGGCTGTTTTTTTTAGTAAGATAGTTATATTAAGTAATTTTATTGTTAAATGCAGGCATTTAAGAAAATTTCCCCAGAATTTCCCATGTTCGGAAATTTTTCTTAAAAAAAAATTTTTGCCATTTCAAAAGTTGTATGAAATGAATAATCTTAAGTTTTTTAAGATAGCTATATATAAATGTACTCGAATACAGCGAAGTTGTTCCTCATTTCTTTAGAAAGAAAGTTGTTTTAAGGAATTTTATTGAGTCATTTAAAACAGTTTATTGTTATATGCAGTCAAATAAAAAATTTCCCAAAAATTTCCCACAGTGGGAAATTTTTCTAAAACCACATTTTACGGATGAAAATGTTAAAAAATTATACAAGATGAATAATTTCGTATAACAAAGAAATTTTATTGTTATAAACAGTAATTTAAAAAATTTCCCTAATGTTCCCTAATTTTCTTAAGACCAAATTTTTCGATAGAAAGTGTTAAAACAGTTTTTTAAATGAATAAGTCTTAAGTTTTTAAATAAATTTATCGATTTACTCAAATGTATGCCACTCGGGGGTGATTTTTTTTATAAGAAAGTTATTTTAGGCAGTTTTATTGTTATATGCAGTCATTTAAAAAAATTTTCCAAACATTTCCCAAGGTGGGAAATTTTCAAAACGCTAAATTTTTTCGATTAAAACAGTTTGAAAATCGAAACTAAAGAAAACTAAATTAATAAAATTTGTATTAAGCAAAAAGTCTTTATTTTCCTTAATATAGATAGATATAAATAAATGCAGCGAAAAATAAAAGAAAAAATTATTTTTGATAAGAAAGTTGTTATTAGGTTTTTTAGAAAGTTTTATTACATATGTAGCTATTTTAGAAAATTTCCCAGAAATTTCCCAAAAATTTCCCAAGATGGGAAATTTTCTTAAAGCTGGAATTTTCGATAAAAATAGCAGCTAAACTGTAAAAAGTGATAAATCTTAATTTTTCTTAAGATAATGCCCAATTTTTTGTTCTCCCATAATTTTTGGTTGATTTTTAGCCCTAATTTCTAAGTTCAGAGTTCTTATAAATTTTAATGTTGAGCGTCAGATATCGATACAATTTTGTACTTCTTAAACTACGCAACTAAACATCGAGACACATACAGCTGGATAGAGACGCAAAGCATAGCGGCAGCTTAACAATGTCGCTTTTTAAATCTGTTCGTTTTTATGATTTTCACTGCTTAGGCGGAGCAGTAAAGTTAAGTTTTATTTTAAACGATATAAGTAAAAACGTTAAAACATAAGAGTTTATTCTACTTTCTTTATTCTTTTTCTAAGTAGGCATTAAATTGAAAACTTTTTCTTAAAAGTGGTTTAAATAAATAAACTCTTGCTTTTAGTTATGCGTTAGTGTAACAGACAATTGTGAGTGTGCGCTGCATTTATATGCTTTACTTTTGCTGTGCTTCTTTTTTCAACAACTGACAAGAATTTTGAGTGCTATCGAAGAGTGTAAGTTTCGAGATTTTGCCAGTTCATGAGACGCATACCAATGTATTTTTTCCTTCATTCAGTTCAGATTTAAAACTCAACAACATATTTAATCAAAATTCCTTAAGATTTTATTTCTTTTTTAATTTCCTTTTAACAATAGTTTATACACTAACTTTTAATCTTCCTTGCAGCAAGCTTTTCTTCACAAAAGCTTTCATATTATTTCCACTCTAATAACCAACCACTCAATTTCAATCTCAATTTCAATTGTTGCCAACTTCAGCTTCAAGTTTTATTATTATTATTATTATTTTTGTCATTCAAGCACAAAATACTGTATTCCACAAAGCAGGAAATCGCGCAAAAATACGAAGAAAACTAGAAAACTACAACAATAGTTTTGCTGCAGTTCTACGCCTTGCGTTATGCTTTCATAAAACGCCATAGAAACATTGTTATTTTTTTATTGTCATTGAAGTTGTCTAGCTTTTCTTAACTATTGAGTTGAACGATTGTTTTCATTCGTTTTGTTTTCTTTCGAACAAAAGCATGAAACAAATATTTAAATTGAGGTCAATTTGGCTAAAAGTTTCCCCTTTTTTTCGCCTCCATGATAAACGTTTATTGAAGTCAGCCACCCTCCCAGTTAAAGAAAAAAAAAAAAACTATGCTGCAACTTGCCTCTTGTAGTTGTTAACTTGGAGTGTCATGTTTGAATATTATATCTAGAGAAGGGTTCGGTGTGGGTGCTAGAAAACAATAAAACTGCCTGTCTTTCGAGTGATTCAAATACTATTTATTGAGGGGGTGTTTTTGTCTTTTTTTTTCGTTGTTACTATCTGTGTATTGCATAAATAATAAAGCAACTTGAAATATAGGTTAAAAGCAATCGAAAGAACTTTAACCCGATGTCTAACAAAATTCGACTGACATGCATCCATGCTATAAAATCTTACGATAAAAGACTATAGACACGAGCAGCAAGCAACACAAGTTCTGCTCGTACATCTTCATTAAGGAATATTTTCCTCCTCTTTATATTTCTAAAAGGCGGAAATTCGACCCCTGTTGTGCACTTTGACTGTTTTTTTGTTTTTTATTTTATTGGACGGGAGTGTGGCATGGTAGCGACGGAGGTTTCGCAAAGTTCGTAAACTGAAATTCGTAGCGATAAACAGGTAGCTTGCAAGTGTCACGTTTTGCTGCTGTCACTTTTATTATTACATCCGCTTTTGGCAGTAATTTCATTTCACTAGTCGAAGTGAATGAGGAAAATAGATGTTCTAAAAAGAAGGACTTTTTAAAAGCTGATGTAGTTTTATGTAGGCCAGCATATATTATATGAGCATTTAAGTAGATTTTGCTGTTTTATGTTTGTGCTGCGGATAAAACATTTGGAACAAGAGAAACAATTTAGCATAAAGTTGAAATATACAGTTTGACAGCAGATTATTGAATGTTGTAGTTATACGATAAAAGTTAAAAGATGCAAATGAAAATAATAAATTTGAAAGTGAGAATTTGAAAGACAAAACTTTATACTTTATACTTTATACTTTATACTTTATACTTTATACTTTATACTTTATACTTTATACTTTATACTTTATACTTTATACTTTATACTTTATACTTTATACTTTATACTTTATACTTTATACTTTATACTTTATACTTTATACTTTATACTTTATACTTTATACTTTATACTTTATACTTTATACTTTATACTTTATACTTTATACTTTATACTTTATACTTTATACTTTATACTTTATACTTTATACTTTATACTTTATACTTTATACTTTATACTTTATACTTTATACTTTATACTTTATACTTTATACTTTATACTTTATACTTTATACTTTATACTTTATACTTTATACTTTATACTTTATACTTTATACTTTATACTTTATACTTTATACTTTATACTTTATACTTTATACTTTATATTTTATACTTTATACTCCCAGACTTCGAGATCGAGCCGAAGTGTTTGGACGTATTTTCAAAGCCGAGTTTTCTCTTTTTCTAATTTTCAACACCATTCAATTTAAAGTTTATTTTGCTAAGAACTTAAAACAAAAAACAATAAAGTGATTTTTACGTATAACCATAATCTAGCCGGGATTCGAACCTGGCACCTCTGGAGTGGTAGTCAAGCACGCTACCATTCGATTATTGGAACTTAAATTTTACTTTATCGACTTTCATATAATTTAAGCTTTTGCTAAGTAATTTATTATTCTCATCTTGATTATCATGTTTTCCTAGAGCAAACATAATAATTTCTTAGACAGAAAGCTTTCATCCCAATTTTTCTTCAAAAAGCTGTCTTAATCTGTTGTTAATTAACTGTTATATTAAGTTCTTTTTCATATTAAAACCCAAAAATAGAAATATAACTTAAGGACTAAACATCTTTCTTCATGCCTATCGCCAGTTCTCAAGCTGACGCCACTAATTCAACTGTTGGCCACAATGAACGTCTTTAATTGCGTGAGAGCTTAACGTCTAAGATTTCAACCCCAATTCTTCGTCATCAAAAAATGTTTATGGTAGGAAAAAGTAAAAGCAACTAACTAATTTCTTTACTCGTCACAGTTCTTAACGCTAAAAGTCAGAGTTCTTAGAAGTAATCGGAAAACTATTGCATGCTTTTGGGTGCCTTACCTGTGCAAATGCCATTAACAGAAGTTGGAAAAATCAACAAATAGCTAACAACAACGCATGACCGAATTTCACAGCAATGGAAGAGATTAAGAAAGCATAAGAAAAGAAAAAATAAAACGAGAAGGAAATGAGGCGGAAATCGTCGCCATTGATAAGAAAAAAAAAGAAGGCCGGCCACTGGCGAAATCGGCGCCTTAAAGTGCACTAAGCCAAAGCAGAATAAAACATAATCGCCATAAAGTTCATGAAACTGAGTGGCTCAAGGTTAAAAAAGAAACAACTATTATAGCAATAGCAGAAAAAGTAGCTGATAAGCATGACATTTAACTTTATTATGACGAAACATGCAATAGTTTTGGTTTTTGTGACGCAAGTTTGCCGCTACGCTTGAAAATAGCTTTACAGCAGATGTTATCAGTTTATTTTTTTTTAAAATTTGCTGTAGTTTATAAAAATTTGGTTCCAACTGCAGCAAAGTAATTAAACATCAGCATCTGTTATCACTTAAATGAGCAATAAGTTGTAGTTTGTAAAAATTTGTTTCTAACCGCCGGAATTCTATACAAAAGAGAAAAGGCATGTATGCGCCAGTAAAAGAGCTTAAAGCTCAATTGCATAAGTTAGTTTCACATTGCTGTGCAAATAATTGATAACGGTTTACTGCTACCAGAGATCAGCGTTACCGAAGAATAGTGATGGAGAAATTTCTTTTGATGTAAAGGTTTAAAGAAAATACTTGCTTACCTGCATTTCTGGTGGCCCTCCTTCGTCTCGTATCAGCAGCAAATAACTTTGACCATCTATGAAAATTTCCTTTTTGAAACGACCACCTTCGGGTGATTCTTCTTGCATATAGGAACCGGTAAGATAACGATGTACCAATGCAGATTTACCCGAACTGAGTGAACCCACAATGCCTAGCCGCAGATCGGGTACAGAGCGGGAGATGGTCCATTCCTGACTGTTGACAAAGGAATCTAGTGAAAAAAGAATACAAATAAAAAACGTTTTGATGAGTTGTGTGGAAAAAAAATATATTTTGATATATTTATATATAAGAACGGATCAATATTTAGATTACGTCGGACATCGACTCAAAAGTTAGAGGGACTCTTACAAACTATGTCTGCACAATTTTTTAAGAACTCACCGGTTTGGAAAGAGTTTACATAAAAAAGCGTCAACATGTATAGATTATAGAAAGCTGATGCGACGGTCACTGGAACAACGTTGGCACCATTTGAATTTTTCCTCGAAAAAATATGTAACCGATTTTTCTCAACAAACTATCATACTTAAGGAGGGACATAACATTCGCGGCAGAGAATACAGACCTTTTTTTAAAAATTCATAACTCAATCAAAAACAAACATTTTTCCAAAATTGTTTTTATTATTGAAGAGAATTAAACAAATTACAAGAAAAAAACTTAAAAAAAATTTATTTTTCACTCCAACATGGTTTTATAGAGCTCCAAACTGGCGGCAGAGAAAAAAAAACGATACCTCGTGGTTGCAGCGCTGGGAGTCGCAAAAATGACTTTTTTAAATCTAAACTAAAAATCTAATATAAAAATCTAAATCTAAATCTTTAAATCTAATTTTTTTAATTTTTTTTTAATTTTTGGTTATGTTTCAAATTTGAAAGTGTGTTTTTTCGAAAAAAATATTGACTTTAAAACTACATAAAAAATTGAAAAAAAAATTTTAAAAAACTCGTGTTCTACGATAGCGAAACAAAGTTTAAAAAATACAAAAAAAAAACTTTCGTCAAAAAATGAACCCGCTAGTGCCGCAACCAGTACAAAAACATGGGTTCGAGATAAACGCGTTCAAAGTTTGTGAACAAAGAAAAATGCGCTGTCAATAATCCGGCTGTAACTTTTGAACACGTAGGAATTTTTCCATGAAGTTTTTTTTTCTAAGAATCTTAAGAATATTTACTAAAATACAAATCTATAAAAAAAGTCGATTTCAAAAACGGCCAATGTCATGTCCCCCGTTAATACTTTATTTTTAAGCATCATCAATCATCCCTTTGAATACCAGAAGTCGAAAGATCCTTATTTTTTCTCCTTTTCTTCTTACTGCGATATTTTTGAGGTTGGCGGAGCTACAGATACAAACTTTTTGAAGAAGTTTCGTGCAACCTTTCTCTGTCCTACAAAAATAATAAATATATAATACATTTCAACCACCCGATCACCTAAGCCTTTAATCATATGATTAACGAAGACTTGGTACTTGATCTCGTTCATCGCATTCGGGATTGGTTTGTTTATACGAAGGTATCCCAGCGAGCTATAAAATCTGATCTGTAAAAATGTTATGAAAACAACGATTTCTCAAAAAATCAATGAAAATTGGACCTCTTACAAAGATATATCTTTTAAAACTACTCTTAACATTCAGAAAAAGTAATTAAACGCTTACCCACGATTTTTTTCGTAGCAAAAATAAAAAACAAAACAAATTGGCCATTTCAGCCCTTGAAAGGATTTTGACCGAGCTTCTTATGATCAATTGTGTTGTGTGTGTTATTAAATGTTTGCACACAATTCACTGAGAACTGGACCTACATGTTTTATGCTGACTCCGAACGGCTAAAGTTCATGTTCTCAAGAAGCTTTACATGGCATTATTTACTCTCTGAGGTTTGCCATTGTCTCCAAAGAGGTGGTGACAGATCAGAAAAATTTTTTTTTTTTAATTGAAAAAACTTTTCGCCGCGGCTGGGGATCGAACCTGGGCTCCAAGCATGCTAAGCCACACACTTAACCTGCATGCCACGGTCACCACAAAAATAGGATGCTTTAAATTATGAAATCAATTCCAAGGGTTATTTTGATTGTGAAGACGTTGTTAGGATATATTTTATAACTTAAAATGCTAAAAATTTAAGTAATTCTGAATTTTTACCATATGACAAAAACTTCTAAGAATAAGACTATATGGAAGACTACTGGGGTCTAACGGGGACTATTGAGAGACTTTTTTGGGCAGTAAAAAGATTTGCATTTCGCTTCTTCGCATTATGTACACTATTCCAAAAATTAATATCCATTTAAATGAAATAAATTGAATGAGTTTGAGTTTGAAGAGTTAGAGAAAAATACCTTCATAAGAAACGATAGGGATGGATGTTGTGGGCCATGTAATGACGTGACCCATGTTATGACGTGGCCAGTAAAAAGAAAGCGTTGGTTCCAGATGGTTTAAGGAACTTTAATAGGTTCTACGGACTCTTTTGCAATTAGAGTTAGAAAAAAATGGATTTTACTAGGATTACCTAGGGATCAAAATGGGTCATAGGAATTTCTATGGGCTGCATGGACTATCTGGAAAAAAAATTGATGATGCTTTGGCAAGTGTGCTACTATACTGGGATAATAGGATTATGAGCTTATGAAACCCGATGAGTAATTGCGGTTTTTTCTGGGTTTCTCTGTGGATTTTTCTATGGGTTCCTTGGACAAATATCAATGATTCAATGTTTAAAACGTTTTACTACGGGTAACTATAGACTTCATTTAGTCACTCGAATATTTGAGATAAGTGCTTGAATTGAAGAAATTGCTTGAATAAAATTGTTCTACGGACTCGAATATTCTATGGCAAATAGATATTACTGCGAAATTGTTGGGAACTACAATGAGCCATTGCAACTCTTAAAGGTTCAGTGAACTCGTACTTTCCATGGAACTAGGTGGGTGGTCATAGCAAATTTTTATGTTATAGGATTTCTTTGACCAAACATATATTTTTTAAAGCTACACGTAAACTTTTTATTCTGGCCCTCTTCATAAGAACCCATTGTAGGAACCATGTCATTTTAAATAATATTGATTTTGTTGAACAGTGTTAATAAAACCAAATAATACGCATTTAAAATGCGTATTTTTAAAAAGAACGCTGAAACTAAAATTTTTGCACATTCAACAAATAACACAGTAAGAAAAAAAAAAAAATATTCAAATATGGTATTCAATCCTGTTCTTCAAGGTCAATTAAGACATAAAAAAATAATAAATAAGCCAAATTAAGCAAAGATTTTGCTAAAATTAAATGTACATTTAAAATTATATTACTTAAGCATGTCATAAACAAAAAGTGGTTTTTATGCAGAAATGTCGAATATGGAGGAATCAAATGTTACAGCGACAAAAAGCGTTCAATAAAGCACGTACCTGTTAGCCCACATAAGCTACGTTTTACTCAATGTAGTAAAAAAAAGTAGTTTTTAAAAATTTATTTAAAAATCAAAGCAGTTTTTTCACTCACTATCTCTCTTTTTTGCTCTACCGCTCTTTGAAGCGAACAACTTGATTATGTCAAAAATTCTTAAATCGGTGCATGAATCATTGTCAAAACTGACATTGACAGCGCCAAAAGAAGCGTGTTTCGTGTATGACGCCACACAGCAAAGCATGGTAAACACCCGCTGCCTGCCATTATTAACAATAATATATTTGCCATAAAGAAAATGAAACAGAAAAAAAAAACATAATTGGAGGCACGTTACCATTTATGGCAGCGCGTGTGGATTTTAATGTTGTTCAAGCAGATAATGATGTTGCTGAGGTTTTATGATGAAATAAGTGGTGATGTTGATGATGATGATGGTAATGATAATGACGATACTGATTATGTTGTTGCTGTCGATATTAATGATGTGCACTTTGTTGTGCTCACTGTGCATTTAACTGCTCTGAGTGGGTGTTCTGGCACGCTCTCAAGTTAATTGTTGTAAATAATAACATTGTCTTAATTTATAACTGTCCATAAGCGTAATTAATTACTTGAGCTATTTAATTAAAGCGCCCACATAAGTTCAGCTTTAGTTCGCCAAGTTGTCAATTTTGTATGCAAATGTCACTTTATATACTTTAACTATTAAGAACTAAAGTTAAATCTTATTTGTATGGTACAAAATCACAGCAGGCGCTAGTTGACAGCTGTCAAAAGAGATGACAGTTAATCAAAACTGTCAGTTGTTTGCGGTAAAAGAGAGTAAACAAAACATTGAGACACATATGTTAACATAAGCTGTCAAAATTATGCAAATAACAAAAGCCAAACATTTGTTGGTTTGGCAAAAAAAACATATTGGACTTTACTTTTGACAGTTCATTTAGCACATTTGATAAATGTGCCCAAAATGAGAATTTGTCCATAATAAGGTGATGAAATTAAGCTGTTGAAAAGGCCGCACATATTTGTGTCTAACATTAATTTTAATTTTCCTGCTTTGGTGACGTCAACTGACGCCGAGGTTGACTCGAAGATACAAGTGATTTTTCTATATTGGTACTTTGAGAGTGTCAAAGTCAACAAGTGCCAGATTTCAATGTGGCAAGAGGTATCTCAATCAACATTCATTTCATTTTCATTTCATTTATTTTGTTTTTCAAGTTAAGCTCCAAACAACAGACTCAAGGGAAAGGAGTAGAACTGGTTATTTGGCTTTTATAAAGCATTATTGGAAATAGTAGAAAAAATTTAAGTAAATTTAAATAACTATGGTTTGTTTTTTAATTTACATGAATTAAACTCAAATCATCTATTACTGAGTTTCCATGGCGAGTTAACTCGGTGTTTACTCGGGGTTAACTCCCTATGGAAACGCGAGTTGAGTTGAGTTTCGCTAAATCTATGAAACTCCACGAAACTTGTAAGATTTAACTAGGTTTTATCTGTCAAAGTGATGACTGTCATTAATATTAGTGAGTTTCCATGGCGAGTTAACTCGGTGTTTACTCGGGGCTATCTCGCTATGGAAACGCAAGTTGAGTTGAGTTTCGTTAAATCTACGAAACAACACGAAACTTGTAAGATTTAACTAGGTTCTATCTGTCAAAGTGATAGCTTTCACTAATATTGAAAAAATAATGAAAATTTGTATTTTAACAAAAATATTAAAATGTCGAATGCAAAAATTTTTTGGAGTGCCGCAGAAACTAGTCAAAAAAGAATTGACAAGTTCAACTCGCCTCGGTGTTGTGTATGGAAACACTATCGAGTCAGCAAAGTCATTTTGTCAACTCAACGAAAACCCAAACCCAGAGTTAACTCGCCATGGAAACTCAGTATATATTTAATTATATAAAAAACTTCGCACGTATCTTCGGTGATGTTAAACTCAAGAACTACTCGACCCATTTTTATAATTCTTTCACTTATTGAAAACTACATGTTTAACTCAAAATCTGGCGACCTTCAATTTTTTAAAACAACTCTTAAAAATTATTAGAATTTAGTTTTATAAAGAAGCCAATACATTTTTTATTTTGATATTTAATTTATCAGTTGTATTTTGCACACTCAGTAATTTTTAAACATTTAAACATTATATGTATAAATTTAGACATATTGGTGATGGCTTGGGGTGTGTGTGAAGTACTTGCCAAAGAACCACGGCAGACGTGGCGGCTTCGAATCATCCATCTCACAGGAATTTTTTTTCAACAGAAATACATTTTCTGATCAGTCGCGCTACCTCTCTGTAGACAATGGAAATCCCAGAGACTAAAAAATGTCATGTAAAGCGACCTCTATCGAATTTTGCGCTTGGACTTGAAGTGACACCCATATAAAGTCCAATTGACGCAGCAGCTGTTGCCTTGTGACCATGCATAACGCCGTACATCCGCTGATTGGGCCCTGCAAATGATGATGATTTTCCCAAAAAAATCACATTTTCGAAAATCACAGCGCTCATTTCCACCTCGGCGGTTATGGTAACGAGCAAAACTGCCGTATCTGGGTCTCGGAAAATCCATAACTGAATGTGGTGAAGCCAATGCATCTACCGCTAGTAACTGTTTGGTGCGGTTAATGGGTCGCAGGACTCACCGGGCCATTTTTTTCGAAGATGAGGACGGAAACACCGAAAATGACTATTTTGTGCCGGAGGTTGAAGCTTCGGGTCTGGACGATATGTGGTTTCAACAGGACGGAGCTACACCACACACAACTTGCTTCAATTTTGACTTTTTGCGTCGCAAATTCCCGAACCGTTATATTTCTTGTCACGGTGATGTGAATTGGCAGTCCAGATCATGCCATTTGACGAAGTTCGATTTTTTTCTGTGGGGTAAAGGATAAAGGATGAACGATAAGGCTTATGTAAATGAACCAAAGACGATTCCAGACTTGAAAAATAATATTACATCGGTTATTGGGGCCATTTCTGAGGCCATACTGCAAAATGTCATCGAAAATACACTGAGAAAAAAACACATACCTTGCTCCGGTAAAAAATTTCTCTATTTATGATAAAAGCAATTTTCTCTTTTTCAAATAAAATTTTCTTCAATTAGAATAAATTTTCACATTTTCATAGAAATATTTCTTTACTTCTAGGAAATGGAAATATTTCAATGTCTCTAATAATGATAAGTATTTTTCTCGCACAAAATATTTCTCATTTATAGAGAAATTTTATTGGAAATGAAAAACTTTTCTTATATTTTGATAAAAAATTCACTATGAGAAGTATTTTCTTCAATAAAAACAAATATTTTCTCAAAAAAAAAAGTATTTTTCTCTAAAAACGATATACTTTTCTTTTTCATGGAAGCTTTTTATCATTTTTAGAGAATTTTTAGTATCGCAATTAGAGAATAGCATTCTCTGGAGCAAAGTCTATACCATTTTTTTCGAAATATGATGCCTTTTTTATCATATTCCGAGACACTTTTTTCTGAGTGTATGAACGAAAGAGTGAGATATCTACGGAACAGTCGTGGTGAACACATCCGTGAAATAATTTTTCACACATAACTTTATTGTGTAACCTTTCGAACGAAATAAAATTTTTGGAAAAATTCCGAACCATTTGTGTTTTATTCAAAATCAACGTACCATACATCTTAATGGAACCCCCTTTGTAATTATATATTAAGAAAATGTACTTTATGCGTCAAGCAATTAGTAATTTCACTTGAATGGGAACCAAGCTTTTAAGAAAATAGACCAGAAGCATTGGTTCTTCAAAACATTTTTATTTTGAAGAACCAATTATTTTAAATATTTTTAAATCAATGACTGACAGGCTCTAGATGACACATCTGGCCCATAAAAGAGATATACTTTAATACAATCACTAGCTGGTACTCGGCGCGTGTTCCAATGCCTATTCCAGTTTGCCAATAGAAGGCCATCAACAAATAGTAACTCCACTATGAGTTTCAATATCTTTTAACCATTATTTCCAAACCTATAAAATATAGAAAAATGTATTTTATGGGCGAAGTTACACCCTTTGCCTACTATTCGTTTTAGTTTGCGAGTATTTTCGAGTTGTACACTGAGGGAAAAATGTGTTAAAATTAAATGAAATTGTGTTCATATCTAACGAATTTGTTTTTGAAATAGAGCTTGAAACAAATTCATTAAAATTAAACACAACTGTTTTAATAGTTCAATTCAAAACAAAAGTTTTTGTTTTTAAAACAATGTTTTTGTTATGAAAAACAAATTTAAAACACAAATGTTAAAATTTAAAACACATGTTTTAAAGCACATTTTTTTCGATGCCATTTTTTTAGCTTTTCCTAGTTTTTAGCACCAGATTCACAACCAGCTACCCGCGTGACCCTCTGAATACCAAATTTTAACTCCATTCGATGAAGTTTGCATTTGAAATATATCAATATTTAATTAATTAGTTTTTCTATTCTATATTTCTATTGAATATTTCTATAGTATTCAAATTTTTGCTTGGTTTTTCAAAGAAATAATAAGAGAAAATAAAAAAAAGAAAGGAGTTTATAGGTAGGTGAAAATTAAACACACTTGTTTTAAATTTTGTTTTGTAGAAACGTAAAGGCGTTAAATTTCTATTTTAAAATTTTTTGTTTAATTTTAAAGTACGTTTTTTTTCTCAGTGTAGGATATCACCAAATAGTTAATCCAAAGCGAATTTCTTTGACTACTATTCTGTGAATATTTGTGAATATTATCTGGACCATTAAAAAGCGATTCAATTTAAATAATGTGTCTTATGTGGGCGGACCCACACCCTTTGTACAATGCCCGTTCTAGTTTTCCACTAGCAGGACACCACCGAATAGTAACTTCATTCTGAGTCAAAATGTTCTGTGTTTTTCTTACTATCATAGCTATTCTATATCGAAAATTTGAGTTGGAGTTGCGGAGCCAGTTTTCCAATGCCTGTGTCTTTTTTATAATTGAAAGTCCTGACCAATGAGTTATTTCATACTGAGCTCCATTGTTTTACGACATTTAGTTCCAAATCTATTCGATATCATTGTATGGGTGATGTCATGCCTCCTTTCTAAAGATAGCTTGAATTTGACAGTCGAAGGACACGTCTTAATAGTAAGTTCGTATCGAGTTTCATTGTTGTGGGATTAATAGAAGAAAGTAAACCCGCAAGTTTGTGTTCTTGAAAAAGTGATACGCCCCTCGCAGGTAGGAAGGTGAAAAATACTTTACGACCTATTCTCATACTTACCAAATATACAAAAAAATTTCATTAAAATCGGGGCAGTCGTTTCGAAGGAGTTCAAAGAACACTAAAACCGTGACATGAGATTCTTATGTATTAAATACGTTGATCGTGTATTACGAATTTAGTCACCAAATTTTACAGGATAAGGTGAAGAAGAACTGTAATCCACCTATTAGAAAACTCAGCCAGGCCTCTTTCTTCAGCCAGGAAGTCAGGCTTAAAGAGTAAAAATTATCAAGCCTTCATTTTTAAGCAGGCATTTCAGAGCAGAAATTTAAGTCTTTCAATTAGGCCGTTATTATTCTATTCAATCATTGAAATCAGAACTACGAAATTGTAGGTGAACATTTAAAATGGAAGTATGAAATTCATGAAATTATATTTGAAGAGGAGTAGATTTGTATGAAAATGTTGAGTGCTGTTTTAAAGGAAGTGTCCCGCCTCAGTCATATCTATTAATTCTGAATTCCACTCTGACCAGCCATTAAGTTTTTTTTTTGGGAGGTGTTGCCTTGATGAGTCTATAAGAAAAATATCTTAAAAGAAAAAAATATTAACACTAGACAAGTGTACATCACCAGAAAAGAGCAACGATAAAGCCTCAAGCACTACTAAGGAGTTCGAATGGCGACCTACTTATCTCTAAGACCAATATAAGCCTTAACCTTTCAGTCAAACATTTTCGAAATGACTTATGAGAACCAAAACTTCCCAAAAGTTGAGACTATTTAAGAAATCTCATCGTACATTTCCCAGACTTGGTACAGGACTAAAATTCAGGAAATCAATTGAAAGGGCTTGGATCTATTAAATATCCAAAAGATTTAATATTAAAAATGTACTGGTAAGACTTTAATTTTTTGAAGGTCCAAAAACGTCAGTGAGATCGAAAAAATTCAAAACTAAGCACACACCTGCATACAAAATTTTCTAACAAAACCAAAGTGTGAAGTACAATTTCTGCTTCAGTTTTAAAGAACTCAGGTTTAAAGAAAGGTATAAAAAGAAACAAAAAAGAAACCCTTACTTAAACAGTTTATAACTAAGGTCACGTGCAATTTAATTCGTCCCGCAATCATTTCAGTATCATAAGTGTGCCTAAAAATAATTTCTCAAAAAAAAAAAAACAAATCAATCGATTGATATCTTACAGCTGTCATCATGACAGGTCATTGATACAAATAGCCGCTTACATTTTGCAGTAGACAGACATACTTATAAACATGCAATATTTTTGCAAACTACAGAAAAGACTTGATAAGAAATCAATATAAGCCGAGGCAAAGCTTTTGCACAGCAACAGAACAGCTGTCAGATTTCAATATCAACAAAAAAAGCTTCGAGTAAAATAGCGCTTGAAAGGAGAAGGGAGCAGGGAAGAATGAGCGAGAGGTTTTTCTGAGAGAAGAAAGATAAACAGCTAACAAAACGTTACTGTTCTAATTTTGCAACATCAAGTTGTCAACATTGGCTTATAAAGCGCAAAATTATACAATTCGATATTCAATGGAGAGTTGAAAGACATGACATGACAGCAGTTCATTGCATACACTTGAGAATTTTCTATGGTCTGTACAAAGCACTTCAGTCGTGTATGAGCCAATTTAAATCACAAAAGTGTCCAGCCATTAAACATATGCAAGAACATGACAAAAAAAAAAAAAAAACACAACTAACGAATAATAAGAACAACCGAGAAGAAGATACACAGACAGACAGTTGAACTGTCAATCAAATAATTGTGAAGACATGTCAAAAAATTGTATGCAAGCAAATGTTGCAAACTGAGTTCAGGTGAGGACGACTGTTGGTATTGTATAGAATTTTATCTCTTCCAAAATCGTCAAAAGCATGACAATTGTCGTCATGCAGAATAGTTGAATAACATCTTAGCTCAGAACATGTCATACAATTATTTGAGGGTACTTTTTACAATTTAACCTCTTTGAATAGACAGAGAAAGCTGAAAGGAAATAAGTAAGGAAGCAAGGACAAGAAGCATGGCTGGTTGAGCTAATTAAATGCAATGGCAAGCATTTTTGTTTGCAAGAAAAACAAGTTCCAGGCGCAATTGTTGAAATTCTCAAGTGGATGCTGATGAGTCGAAGAGCTTGACCAACGAACCAAAAACATAACAATAAGAAAAAAAAGGATTTTTTGACCATTCTATTCTATTTGACAAAAGGTACCCTTGAAAATATTTTACATATACAAATCAATACAAAGACACTTGCAAAGTCTATGTACAGAGTACATGATAAGGTACTCATATCAAATAACAGCTAATTTTTCTCTCATTAAAACACAATAAAGTTTACTTCCAAAGTTTCTATTTATTACTCACATGCTTTATAAGCGCTACAGCTGATATGTGACCTATTTTCATTTTGAGTAAAAAAAAAGAGAGAGAGGCGTTACAACCTTTAGTTTTGACTACAAATGCTCACTTACTGTCAATAACAGTATGTCATTTTGAATTTGACAGCTGTCATGATGTTTAAAAGAGCGCATGAGATGAGTAAGCAATATATAAACATATAATTAAGCATTTACAACAATTATCTGTGTATTTCTTGAATTATTTTTTAAGGAATTTTTACTTGAAACCATGCCTGATGTAGCTATTTCTGATGTTGACATTGTTAAACATATGTTGACAGTGTCTGCTGGCCCTTAAGAACTTTTTATCATTTGTGTTTTGCATACTAATTTATTTAAAAATTTGTTGAATAGAAATATGAAAATAACCAATTTTGCTTTAGGCACAATTTTGTTACATAATGCTTGTTGACAACTGTCAAAAATATGCTAATATAAGGTGCGGTCAAGTACATGGATATATCATACATGTTGGCATGCAGGAAGTGCAGGCTGACCATCAATGTACAATAAGCAAATGAAGAGAAATGTGCAACAAATATTGTTTGTCTTCGGAATTTTTAATAGAAGAGATTGTTACTAATTCTAACTGACAGATTATTGAAGACCGATATTTGTTAACGAATTACGTAAATATCATATAAGAAAAGTAAATGTAAGCACAAATGGTATTTTATCAAAAAAAAAAAAAAAAAAACAAGAATTAATATTTAGCAAGAATCTTATATATTAATACGTGAACATTAAAGTTTGTCGTAAGCTTTTTTGGTATTAATTAAAACTCGAAATAAATGAAACTTAGATCATTCGAAAGGTTATGTTGCCCAGGTGTGCAGAATGTATATATAAATGATTTATCTGATAGAGGGGGTTCCCAACCTTCTAAGAGAGAAATTAAATTTTTGAGAAGCAACCCGCTCTTTGATTAATATGAAATTTGGTTGAGGCAGAGTTTTTGAGTTGGTCGAATTTGAATTTTTTTTTAAAAGTAAGAATTTCTTAAAAAATGTAGTTTTAGCCATTCGTCAATTGTAAAATTTGTAAAAAAATGTGTGTTTGAATTCAAAAATTTGACTTTCAATGTGAATATTTTGATCGGATTTTAACGGTTTTTCAATTTTTCTAATTTTTTCTAAAAGTTTGTTAAATTTTCTTTCAAATGTGGTAAAAATTACAGCAAAGTTCTAAGCAAAAGTATTTTTAATGAATTTTCTTAATATTGTCGTTAGTTATTTAGCGTGTGTTTCAACCAAATGCCAAGGCGAGAAAAAAACTGTCTCAAATTTAATGTTCTAAATTGGGAAGCCAATATCTCCGCCATCTGTGAATAGATTTTATTTATTTTTTTTTTTAATTTAAGTCTTATCAGTTAGCTTAAAAAATTTTTTTAAAAATAATACCGTTTTATGTTTGTTTATATTTAAATTATTCCTTTTAAAAAAAGACCATACAATTTGATTTATTCTTAAAATATGAGGTAAAAATGATTTTTGTTGTAAAAAAACAAAAACTCAAAATTGCATTTTTAATTTGCTTTCAAAGTCTTTACTGAATTTTAGGTGAATTTATTTTGTCTTGACACTAAATAAATAAACTGTCCGTGCCATAAAAAAATCAAGGCTACCGTCTATGATTTCTCTGACAAAATTAAATTTTTTTAAAATGTTGTTTTTCTGTTTTTGAACAAAATAATAAAATAAAAAAATAATTTTTTTGAAGAAAATAGCTTAATATCTCCAATCAATTAAGAGTTATTGATTGACTTATTTTAATCATCTCGCATATATAATTATGAATAGATTATCAATAAATTGGTCGAATTTCGAACCCAGGCGATACTAGTTATATATTAAACATGTCTTCAAAACGAATCAATTACATATTAAATTAAGGAATAGTGGTTATAAAAAACAAATATTTGAAAAACTTCAAAATTGAAATAAAAATTGTGAATAAACTCACACTAAGGGAAAAAGTTATGTAGTCAGTACAGAGACAGCTATGTAAAATCTATGCACTTCAACTTGTATGAGAACGCAACAAGAGCAGTATTTACTGAGTAAAGGGAGCGTGTACTGACTACATATCAATTTATTCACTTTTTAAAATGAATAAAAAATGTATTCAATACATCATGTTATGTGTTGAATACATAGCAGACTTCAATAGATACAAGCAACGTGTACTCAATCAACGTGTTATGTAATTTTTTACAAAAACTTTACTCAATACATAAAATATAGACTCAGTACACGTCCCCCTTATACGATTGAAGTGACACATTTATTCAGTACATAACATATGGACTCAGTACACGTATCTCTTGCACTTCGGCACACGATTTTGCTGTTTTATGACATTCGTTTCTTGATTTTCAAATAAGCAACACCTCTAAAGCCTCTAGAAAATCAGAGCGGGAATGAGTTCATCCACTGTACTCTAGAACAAAAGCGATGATTGGATAAGAATTAAATGGCTGGGTTTCTATAAGTAATTGCCAATTATTTTGTGAAATCTAGTCATTTCTTTATAAAATTATTTATTGCATTTGTTGAGAGGGTGCTGTAGGCACAGGCATGAATTGTGTATATATTCAATACATGGAATTATGAACAAAAAATATATAATGAATACATTATGCATGTACTCATTGCATAAAATTTAATTTTTAACATATGTAATGAGTAAATGATGTATGTACTCATTATATAAATGTATGCACTAAAAATATGTAATGAGTAAATTATGTATGTACTCATTACATAAAATTATGCATTTAAAATATGTAATGAGTAAATAATGTATGTACTCATTGCATAAAATTATGTACTCCAAATATGTAATGAGTAAATTATGTATGTACTGAGTCAATAATTTATGTAATACGCACATAAGATCTTTACTCATTACATAAAATTATTTGTAACAGTTTGCGTTGAGTACATAAAATTCTTTATTGACTACATAACCGCTTGAAAGCATTATGTAGTCAATAAAGATTTCAACATGTACTCAATACATGAAAAATGTAAAATTTTTGTGTGCAGAAAACTATGCGATGAGTACATAAATTTATGTATTGAGTCCATAGGTTTTTCCCTCTGTGCAAGAGCCTCCATTGGGCCTCTTTGAAAGATTATGCAAAACATATTTAAAATTATTAAGCAGAGACATTCGTACTCACGGTTGCATTTAAGAAATATGAAAACGTACTCTTAACAGAAATTTGCGTACGTTTGACAAACATTTTTTGTGGTGTGGAAGAGATATTGAATGGAAATGGAATTTCATTTTCGTTTCATAAAATAAAATACACTTTTTTAGAATAAAAATGGGATTGCTGGAAAAATTTGGTACTCAATTAGTGCTTTTTAAAATTCGAAAGTATATTTTACAGGTAAAAAAATTTTAATAAACAATATGAACTACCAGTGGTTTGAAAGTGTATGTTGTCGAGTTTATTGACTTGTTTGGGAAAAATTTTACTCCTAATTCCGGCTTCAGGATTTAAGAGTATATAAAAAATTTTTTCTGATGCTTTCTTTTCATCTGAACCAATTTTGACATTCCCCGAATTGCACTGTTATTAATTTTTGAGCTACATTTGCATTGAGTTTAACCTTGAGATCCACTAATGATTGATTTAAAAAGAAAATCATGCTAATAATTAAATTCTTTGGAAATAAAAATATATATAACTAGGGATCAGATTCGAAACACTCTAGTGTCTCCTCTAAGTTATGTGCTACTTCTCAAGGTTAGGATCTTTTTGGTTTTTATTCGTTGAGTTTATTCAAAAATAGGTCTTTCTGATATTATTTTATTTTTGAACTACGAAGTTATGAACAAAAAAATTTTTTTTGGACCTACTCCCTCCGTTAACTCAAATTTCTGATGAACCGCCGTCCTAAAAATATGCCTACCTTTCCAATGGATGTAATTTTTGAGAGAAAAATGTTCTCTTATTGTAGAATATAGGAAAAAATCTATAGTTGAAGAGGTCGAATAGGTTTTTGACACACAACTATAGCTGCCAGGTTGCGATCTCCATGCGGGTTGTCTCAATTTTCTATTTTTTTTGTGTTTTGACTTTAAGATATCATCTAGATATATCTAGAAAACATGAAACCGAGCGATATGTATATTATATTTGTCCCAATTTTTTAGCATATGTCCCAATTTTTTTTTGCAAAGTCCCGATACTTTAAAAAAAACCCTTCTTTGCTTTTGGTTCGATCTATGATATTTTGCATTTTTTCACTTTGACTTTCAAATTGATAATGAAAATCTTTACAAAAACCTGTAATATTTATACTTGGTGAAGGTAAGAGCCTAAACTTTGAAATTAAGACTATTTGGTTAACCAAATGTAAACTAATTATCTACCTGATACGGTGGAATTGAATTTTATTTGAAAAAATGAAATGGTGCTAGTAAAGTGTGTATCTTAAGTTATGTTCAAAATGTGCCAAATTTCATGGTAAAATATTAATTGTCGGGCTTGTACCTACTATAAACCCACAAAAATGAAGGTGGTGGTTAAGATGATTTGCACATATTGCATCCTTTCAGATATATAAGAAATTATACTGAAAAAACTTTGTCACAAGATCAAGAAAATTTATTTACTAACAGAATTGAATGTTTTGCCTACTAGATCCTGAAGTCGATATGATCATTTCCCTTTGTTATACATTAATCAGTCACCGCATTACCGAACCAAGGCGCACTTGACTAAATATGTATGTGTAACACCTGAAATTTTTTGTTCAAAGTTCAAAAAGCAAGTTCAGTTTAAAACGATCTCAGTTTAAAAACGATCTATGGCAGTTTTTTGCATATTTTGACTACGTGTTGATTTTTCAGCTGAAACTGTTGATCCCAAGGGAAAAAGATTTTGTGAATGTTTTGGAAAGATTTCCTTCTAAGAATATTTTTTTTCTTAATTTTAAATCAGTTGAACTGTTAAGTGCCATATCAGATATTGATCGTGTCTAATACCCGATTAGGTCCGATTATGAAATATGAATTATGATGATATACGGTATATTCATGATATAGCTTGTACCAAAATGGTTGGTGCTTCAATTTCTGTCGAAAATGTTTAGGAGCCACGGTAGTCGAGTGGTTAGCGCGATTGATTGCCAACCCAGAGGTTCCGGGTTCGAATCACGGTCTAGCTATGGTCCTGCGCTTTTACCTTTCTTTAATTATTTTCTTATTTCTAATGAATTGAAATTCAAAATTCATCAATATATATAAATTTGAAGGTTATAGTTGATCGTAGAGTTGTTTGTGGAGTGAGATTGCTAAATAACTCGAATTGACTGAGGTCAACCCCTAAGACTTGCCTCACATTCAAATTATAACATGCTACACTTGTTTCTCTTGATTTCACTTTCTCTCCTACTTATCTATCTCCCCATTTCCGAACCAAGGTAGACTTGTCTGAATAGGTTTGACACCTGAAATCTTTGGATCAAAGCTAAAAAAAATTACTTTAGTTAAAAATTTTTTTTTCTTACATGGAAAAGTTATTTTTGCCCTAGAAATAAATATTAAATATTTGGATCAACAAAAGTTTGGCGATTATTAAAGGAGTATCATTAATACATTTGTAATATAATTCACGTACTAGCAAATCTCTATTATAAATTGTTTGTACAGTGTTAAAACCTCTATGATACATTTAAAAATAAGCATTGCCTGAAATAAATGTCAGAGTTATTTAATTAAAAAATAAGTTTCAAGCAAAAAGAAACAAGCTATTCGATTAATAAGCCATAAATCAACTTTGAAATGAAAACAAATTAAACGCCATTTTGAAATTTTAAGTAAAACAATAATTATATAGCACATTCCTAAAAGCTGTTAACGAATTTTAACTTAACAATTAACTTTCTTGGCTTTGTTGCAAGCTGTCAACAAGAACTGACAGCTGTCAAATAACAACTGTCATCAATCAACAAATAAAGATAAAGGCTTAAAGAAACTCAGAAAATAACAGCAAAGTTCAAAAGTAATGAATTCCTTTCTGTTTCAAATACAGGAAATTCCAAATTGGGTCAGTTAAAATTTGCATATTTCAGAGAAAATTACAAAATTTCTGACATTTCTAGCACATTATTAAAACATTTGTCAGGAGATTTTGAAAGAGAAATGTCAACATGTTGTTGACATAATTTCGAAAGTGAAGAAATGTAGCATTATTTCCCAGGCGACTGGAAACATGCAAATGGTTCTTAAGTAGCTTTTAATTTTGACATATGAATGTCAGGAATTTTTGTCTAAAAAAACCTGTTTGGTTTAGAAATTTCCTTTGCTTGATATTTTAAGTATGGAAAAATACTTTAGAGTGTTTGTGCAGCAAGCAAATCCTTGACCCCATTTTCACACAATAAAAGCAGCAACCGGTTTAAATAGCTTCGAATGGGTGGGTAAAACCAGCACAATGTTAACATTAACCAAAAAACAAGAAGAAAAGAAAGTATGTAAATAAAAATTGGAAAAAAAAACAAACAAGACTATAGGTAAATGTAATAGATAAACTCTCAAATGTTTGACCCTTAACCCTTGCTGGCATAATCTGCTTGTTGAAGAAAAGAAAAAAAAATTGTTGTAATTGAAAAACATGCCTGTTGTTTTGCTACATATTTTTACGATGAGCATCAAAAATGTCTTGCATGTAATATAACCTACATTGTTTGCATACAAATGCCGACATCAACATGCTTTATCTGTCAAAGAGACAGCCCTCAATAATATTTTTTTTTTCTTGCTACCACATGACAAAAGTAGATTTCTTATTGGCAACATTTGCTTGTGGCTTGACATGAGCATAAAAATTGTTGTAAAAAAAAAGGTGTGAAAATTGTGACAGTTGTTTTAAGTTTTTTTTCATGTCTTTGTCTATTTGTCAAAATCTATTTAATCGCGTTATTTGCGCCAATTAATATTGCTCACACGTCGTTGTAAATGTTTATTTCTTTTTTATGTAGAGTAATCTTAAGAATCGCTGCTTGATGTCGAACCCTTGACATTACTTGGCCTTCTTTGACAGCAGCTGTCAAAGAATATGCTGTTGCTGCTGTTTGACACTTGATTCGTTGCGGTGTATTTGTCTTTCTTGATTTGTAATTTCACAGTTATTTGCATTTGTTAGTCGTATTTAATGTCAGCGCAGATCTAGATAAATGCGAGGTGATTTATATGAAGGCAGTCTAAAGATACAGGCTTGAGGAGTTTGAATGCTAAAGTTGGAATTAAGAGTAAAGCTGATGTTGGTGGAGTGATTTTTGAAGACAAGGCAAAGAGGAGTTTAAAAAAAAAAAATAGTAGAAAAAAATAATGAAAAGAACAAAATTTGTAAATTTTTTTGTACATTGAACACTTTTTTAAAAAAAGGCTACCAGGATTGAGTTCTGGAAGTTACAAGAAAAACACTTTACAAATGTCAGTCAGTCTGACTGTGTGTTGAGAATTATATAGGATGTGAAAGGTTTATATAGCGCTTAAAACAATCACAGCTGCCATTACTTTTTTGACTTTTATATACAGAAAAAAAAAAAAACAAAACAAAAAAATACATATCAACAACTCAAAAGCAGTTTCTTGCTTTCCGAAATAATAAATCACTTTTTCGATCTCAAACTGCAGTAGCTCTGAAGCTTCCTTTAACATCCCGATAATTGTTTTTTAAGCCTAGTTTTTTTGCCGCTAAAGCCATAAATTATGCTTTGCCAAAATAAACATGCCCCAAAAAACAAGAGTAGACATAAATATTATTAAAAACTGGCAGCAACATAAGAACGAAAAGCACAACTATGCTTCACAATAAAGCTCTACTACTCCCTTAAGGCATGAAATTAACAAAATTTTTATAAATGAAAAATTTGCATACAAATTGCAAAACCGCGCCAAGCTAATTTCAAATATTTCTACCAAGCCTACGAAGACTATTCTTTGTATTACTTTTCTTTTTGCCCCTTTCTCTATATTTTATACATAAATACTCAAGATATACGCTTGCCATCTCACTGTCTCAAACTTGACCATATCATGTTCAAGTCTAAGATTTGACCCTTCTCATTCCCGTTCTCGTCAGATAAGCTACATTACCACCCATAGGGGTAGCTTTTGGCAAACATTTTGCCTAAGTAAATTATTATCAACTCTACTTTAGCTATTATTATTTAAATTTTTATGATTTCTTTTAACGATCTTTTAACAGCTCATAATACAGCAATTTTCACGTGTTCAACTCTCAGTTGAAGTTGAAAAAACAGAACTGAATAAAGAACTGGTTCAACCAGTGCAGCTTGTCTGCAGCGAAGTGTGCTTTAAAAAAAAAAAATATTTTATATAAAATGTACCCTAAAATATCAAGGGTTATTCATGGCTTTTGTTTGAGTATTTGAGGCGGTTGATATCGCTCCAAAGGGAGTGATTTTAAGAGCTGACCAATATTGAAAAATACTGACTGTAGGCTAAGCATGAAATTGATATCTAGTTATTAGAGACATAATAAATAATAAGAGGCGGTACGCAATTCGTTTTGGTTGTGGGTTTTATTGAGCAAAAAAAGCATAATAAAAAACATATAATAAAATAAAATACTTGTTTACCAATAAAACTTATCTGTGTATAAAATATGAAATTGACTTAACATCAAAACATAGCACTGATTGCTTCTAGAAAATCAGCATAAAATTGAAAAGAAGTATTTATCTTCATTAATATAATGAAAAAAGTGGTAAAAAGGGTAATTTTAGCATTTTGACAAAATTTACCAAAAAGGGAAATTTTCACTTAGCATGTATTTTATTGAAATTTCATATTTTGTCACACATTTAATAGCAAAAACATATTTTTCGAAAATTTTTAAAATTTCCCAAAAAGGGAAATTTTCAAAAATCTAAATAAATGCGATTTTAACTCCTTTTATAGCAAGTTTGGTTATATTAAGGTTATATTAGGTTTGGTTATATTTATTTTTGAAATTTCCCAAAAAGAAAATTTTTAAAATCGCAATTTTTGAATGAAACTTTATAAAGTACATATAACAGATTTAGAGCCGAAGGCCCTGGCATCTATTGCCAGTCCTTTTGCTATTGTAAATTTGTGATTTATCACACTTTTTCTTATATGATTTATCTTACAAAATATGTTCAAGTTTCTAAAGCAATATATTTCAGTTTTCAATCCAAAAAGTATTTTAAAACTAAAATTTTTCAAATATCTAAGCATAACTCTAGAAGAACAACAACTTATAATTTTGGCAAAATTTCTCAAAAATTTTCATTACGCATGTATTTTTATTAAATTTAATTTTTGCCACACATTTCAACATAAAAATATATTTTTCAAAAATTTTTAAAATTTTCCAAAAAGGGAAATTTTTCAAAAACCACAATAAATATTATTTTAACTTTTCTCATAACTAGTATAGGTATATTTTGTTGTTTTATCAAATTTCCCAAAAAGGGAAATTTTTAAAAACACATTATTTCTATGAAACTTGATAAATTATAACAGATTTCAAAAACAAACGCAGAACATATTTATTTGAGCAATATATTTAAGTTTCCAATCTGGGAGTAGTTTAGTAAGTATTTTGAAGCTAAAATTTTTCAAATGTCTTGGCATACGCCAGAAAACCAGTAGAACAGAACTTTTAATATGAACAAATTGTCATATTTTCGTCTCAGATGTGAACAAGTGTAATTGGAGCATTTTAACAAAATTTCCCAAAAAGGGAAATTTTCATTGAGCATTTATTTTTATAAAATTTCATTTTTGTCTTACATTTCACCATAAAAACATATTTTTCGAAAATTTTTAACATTTCCCCCAGGAAATAACAGGTTTGAGTATATTTTGGTGGTACATCAAATTGCCCAACAAGAAAATTTTTTAAAAACATTTATTTCAATGAAACTCTATAAATTAAAAGAGATTTTAAAAGCAAAACACAAATTATTTTCGTCTGAGCAATATATTGTAAGTTTTTAAACCGGAAATTATTTTGATAATACAATTTTACAATATCTTGGCATAACGCCAGAAGAACAGCAATTTTTAATTTGCATAAATTGAGAAAGAGTTGCCATATGTACGTATCATATGTAAAAAAATGTTAAAAAGCATAATTGGAGTATTTTAAAAAAAAATTCTCCAATAGGGAAATTTTTATTATGCATGTATTTTTATGAAATTTAATTTTTCCTCACACAATTTACCACAAAAACATATTTTACGAAAATTTTTAAAATTTCCCAAAAAGGGAAATTTTCATAACACCCCAAAAAACATGATTTGAACATATTTTATCATTAGTTCACTTAAATTTTGTTAGTATATTAAATTTCCCAAAAAGGGAAATTTTTGATATCGTCTTTATTTTTATGAAACTTGATAAATTTAAAACATAATTTCAACAAAAATTTTCCAAAGTTTAAGTTTTCCCTTTTTTTATGTTTTATTGCATTCTTCCAGAAGTTCTTCACTATATCTGCCCACATCTAAGACACCATCTGTACTCGTTTGTAACCATAAAATTAAACGCACCTCAATAAATTTGTGCCGAAATTTCTCCTAAAGCAAGTTTTTTCTAGTTTTATTAAAATCGTAAATATAGCAGCTGTCATAGAAAACCATAAAAACCATTAAGATTTGTTTTTTAATTTTAAATTTTCTACCGCTACCGGTTAAAATTTATTTTATTAATCTTCCAGAAAAAAATTATCGCTCTTACATAAGCATTAAAGTTACCACTACTACTATTACAAGCCTGCTGACCACAACAATTTTTAATTTTTGTGCTCACATTTGAAAGTATGCCAATATACAGTTATAAAGGTGGTCACGTTGCAGATCAAGCGGATGACTATGGCAAGACGATGCCGCCAACGTCTCGTAACATAAAAATCAACAACTTCATAAAATTTTATTACAATTACCTATCAACAACGTCTATTAAAAGCAAGTATATTTGTGTGTGTGTGTAGTGTGTGTGTGCTACTGTTTAATGTGGTTTCTTCCTGTTGACAGGAATCTAGTTTTTGTCCATTCTGTAAGCAATACTCAGTAACCCGGCATAAAATGTCCTTTATAGGGTTATATAAACGTAAAACTTCAAGCGCGTGATTGTCGTGGGTTACGGTAAGCAGACAAAAAAAAAAATTTCAAGCATCATAAAAAATAATTTTATCTTTATGTTGGCGCAAAAGATGGTCAATAGTGGTGCCTGTTAAAATTTTCGACAAACTTGCTTTCAAGGCATTTCGCTTCAAACAAGCACTCGTAAAAAGCGAAATAATAATAAAACAAATAATATTAATTAGTTTAATAAAACTGTGTCATAAAACATGCTAGATATTTAATAAAAAGCGGGCATAAAAAAATGTGCTTTGGAATGAAAATTTATTCCACGTGGCATATGTCCGCGACATGATATCAAACGATTAAATGATGTACTTTATGTAAATTATTTGGAGAATTTTGTTTGCAAGAGTTTAAATGCATTGGCTTTAAGAAAGGAAAATGTTATTTTGTCTGCAATTTCTAATACTTCTATGAGGAAAATAATTATTTTTCGAAGTTTTAATAGAAAATCGCATAAAATAAAAATTTCCCCAAAAAGGGAAATTTTTTTTTCACCTGTATTAATGTGCCCAGACGTTCTCATAAGCTTAAATTTGCAAAATTTTATTGAAAGAAGCTTCTAAAAAAATTTCCCTGAAGACGTTTCATAAAAAGCGGCCATAAAAATGTGTACTTTTGCAGAAAATTGATTTCAATTACAAAATATTCACACTTGGATTAGTTTTTGTATGAAAAATAAGAAGTTTTTCTTGAAAAGATTTTAAAAACAGTAACTTTAAGAAAGGGAAATTAAATTTTGTGTGCTCTTTTTTAAAATTTTCTTAATAAAACGATCATTTAAGGAACATATAGTAGAAAAGCACTTAAAATAAAAATTTCCCTTTTTAGGGAAATTTTCATTTCAGCTACAATAATATTTCCCGACAATGCCTAGAGCGCAATTTTAAGATTTTTCATTAAAAAAATCTGCCACAAAAATTTCCCAGCAGACATTTGAGAAAAGGCGGGCTAGAAAATGTATTTTTGTAAGAAGTTTGTTTTTACTGAAGTGTGTCACATTTTATATAAGAAATTATTATGTTCAAATTGCTTTATGTTAAATATTAGCTAATCTTTTGATGAAAAGAGCTTAAAATCGGTGCATTTAGGAAAGGGAAATTTTGTTTTAAGCGTAATTTTTAAGAAATTTTTAAATAAAACAAAAATTTTAGGCATATTTAACAGAAAATAACTAAAAAAAAAATTTCCCTAAAAAGGGAAATTTTTATATTACCGGCATAAATATGCCCTGAAATTCCCTGAAGCTTAATTTTGCAAAATGTCAGCTAAATACGTTTAGACAAAAAATTCCCACAAGGAAAATTTAGATTTTGAGTGCCATACCCATGCTTTTGCTGCTAAATAATAAAACCACTTCAGCTGCACTAGTAATATGCTACAAAACTATAAAAAAGTACTTTTGTTGAATACTTTTATGGCCTAAGTGCAACATTCATGCTTGAAACCGAGCAATAAAATGTAGCACCTACGGTCAACCTCTATAAAAACAGCCATAAATCTTAAAACAAACAAATAAATTTTGTATGCAAGAACTAATGCAACAAGAAGCATTGTTGTAGGCCATTATTAATATTGTTGTTTTTGTTATTGTTGCACTTTTTGTATGCATTTTCAACTAATTAGACATGAATTATGTAGAAATTATCGTATAAATTCTATAAAGAGGTTTTTTTTTACCTTGCGTCAATTGTTGCATGTGACTTAAGGGCGCGAGCAGATGTGTATTTTATATAGATATTTATGCAAATAAAAATTTTGAAAGATTTTCTGGCACTACGGGTGCCTCATTAATTAGCTGGGAAAATTCTTAAGTGAAAATTTTAAATATGTATATTTAAATGCAGAATATGAGTAGAAAAACTTGAAGACTGAAAATAAGTCATCTTTAATTTTAAAATGGTTTACCAAAAAATTCTTATAACCACTTTTATATTTGATAAATCAAATGCCTTTGATGGCTTTTTCCAGCACACAATTCATTATTTCTTTTTGTAATTCTTGCTTCAAACTGACTTACGATTTTGGTCTGATTCTGTTAATCATGATTCTTAAAAATAAGGTTTAACTTCTTAAAGTTACTGATTTTTCAAGCTATTCATTAATAATTGTTGTCGTCGTTCTTTCATTGCCTTCTGTTTATTTAGGTAGATCGTTCGAGAGCAATAAATCTCTGCAACGCCTTTTCAAAATACGTAACAAGCAGCAGAAAAAGAAAAGTAAATCTGCGTTGGTGTATTAGTTGTTGTTTTTGCAAAGATCACTGATCTGCAAAAAAAAGGCGCGCACATCTGTCTCTTCTTAAAATAAAACCGACTGTTTGGCTCTTCACAAGGGTTTTCTGTCAAATTAAAGAAGAAGAAGAAAAAGAAGAATTGAAAAGATTGTTCAAATTAGATTAGCTAACCTTGTGAACAAAACTAAGAAATTGCATTGAATGCTTTTTTTTCTTTCGCTAAAACAGGAACAGCCGGTGTTTGGGAAATTTTGCCAAGAGCAGGTATAATTCTTTTGTATAATTTTTAAAAACATGTTTTCAAAATAATTTCCAGTTAAGCTAATATATGTATTTGTATGGAGAATGTGCCATTGATAGTACATTTTAATATACTACAGTATATATTATAAAAATTTTGTAGAAACAAATATTTGAATGTCATTAATTAGACGTCGCTACAAGACTATAAAAAATCAATAGCATTTAAAGCAAATATAAGGGTGCTATTATTGTACGGCCACGGTATTCATATGTTCCCATTTCAAAGTACTCAATACATACATAAGTGGCAATTAACAGTCACAAAAGTCAAACGATATCAGTTTTGTTTTCATTCACTTTCTATGTAAACGCTATAAAAAATGCGAATAAAATCAATTTGTTATTTATGTGATAGGGTAGTTAAAATATTTCCATAAGTCACATTGATATGGTATACAACGTTAAGCTTAAACAATATAAAAAACGTTGTGCACGACCAAACAAAAAAGAAAAAAAAAACAAAATGTCAAACCAATCAATATAATACGAACTGTAAACCTTTAATTCTGAAATAAAAAAAGCGGAAAGCAAGAACTTTATGTTAAAGAAATTCTATGTTACTGTTATACATAGGCATATAGCATTTACTTAAAGTCAAAATAAGTAATTTTGTGAGCTCTATTAAGTTAAATTGAAGAAATACAAGGATGATGAGCAAAAAATTCCCCGAATATATATATTTGAATAAAGTTTCAATATAGACCATTCTTGGCAGCAAATATATTATCCTTGAAATTTTCTTAACGGTTTTCTATTTAATATCATTAAAGTTAGTTTTGTATAAAATTTCCCTGAAGGAATATTGAATTTAATAGAAAAAATAGAAGAAAAAAATATTGAAGTATATAATTTTGTTTTCTTTTAATGCATACCAATAACTCGAAATGCAGAAACAGAAGTTTAAAACTCTTCAGAAACAGCTAGGCATGAGGGAAATTTTACTTAAATGGTTTTTAGTGGTGTTGAAAGCTTTTCTGAGCTCTATTTTGTTTAAATTAAGTAATAGCGGCATCAAAAAAAATTTCCCAAAAGAGGGAAATTTTGCCAAAGTTTGAAAAACCAATATCCAATTCTTGTTTTAACTTTATGATGCAAAATTTGAGTGATTTTGTTTTATTAGAGCATACAAATAACTCGCAATGCAGAAACAGAAGTTTTAAACTCTTGAGAAAATACTAGTCATGAGGGAAATTTTACTTAAGTGGCTTTTAATAGTTTTGAACACTTTTCTGAGCTTTAATTAGTTTAAATTTGGCTATAGCAGCATCAAAAAAAATTTCCCAAAAAGGGAAATTTTACCAAAGTAAGATAAACAAATGTTCAATTCTTCTCCTTTACCTTTATATTGCAAAATTCAAGTAGTTTTGACTAAAAAAATTGTGGCATTTTAATCTAATATATAAAAATCTCGTGTCACGGTGTTAGTGTATGAACTCCTCCGAAACGGCTGGAACGATTTTAATGAAATTTTTTTTGTGTATTATTTAGGTATGAGAATAGGTCGTAAAGTACATTTCACCTTCCTTCCCATGATGGGCGTGGCACTTTATCAAGAACAGAAATTTTCGGTTTTACTTTTGTCTATAAATAACATGTCAATGAACCTCGGTACAAACTTACTTTTGAGACGTACCCTTCGACTAACAAATTTGAGCAATTTTCGGAAAGGGGGCATGGCACCGCCCATGCAATTCAACTTTTTGGTATCGAATAGATTTGGAACTAAGTGACGTATACCAATGAAGCTCAGTATGAAATAACTGATTGATCACCTCTTTCAATGATAAAGCTGACACGGGCATTGGAAAACGGGGAGTGGATCTACAACTCAAATTTTCGATACAGAATAGCTATGGAAGTAAAAATTACAAGCATTTTAACTCAAAATGAAGTTTCTATGTGGTGGTGTCCTGCTTTTGGAAACTCGAAGGGGCATTGTGCAAGGGGTGTAGCTCCGCCCATGCAAGAAACATTTTTTATATTGAATCGCTTTAGAAATAATATACACAGATCAAGGAAACTCGGTTTGGAGTAACTATTTGCTGATCTCCTACTACTCGAAAATACTCGAAAACTACACTGAGTATTGGACAAAGGGTATGGCAAATTTTGGAAATAATGGTCAAGGAATATTGAGACTCAGAGTGGAGTTACTATTTGCTGATGATCTTCTATTGGCAAACTAGAACACGCATTGGACAAGGACGGCAGTAACGCGCCGGGTACCAGCTAGTTGTTTATATTAGTTTATAATTAAAAAAAAAAAATATTTTTCAAGAATTATATTTAGAGCTTGATGCCAAATAATTTGTACAGCCAAACAGGTTGTTTTTTTAACGCATACAAATAAGTCGCAATGCAGAAACAGAGGTTTTAAACTCTTCAGAAATTATTGGGCATGAGGAAAATTTTACTTAAGTGACTTTTAGTAGATTTGAAAGTTTTTTGAGCTTTATTTAGTAACAATTTAGTAATAGCAGCTTCAAAAAAACTTCCCAAAAAGGGAAATTTTGCCAAAGTAAGAAAAAACCAAGATCTTATTCTTCTCCTTAACTTTATATTGTAAAATTTAAGTGAAAACAGGCTAAATAAAAATTTCCCAAAAGGGTTATTTGCATAAAGTTCTTATATCTAAGCTTTTACAAGTTTTTAATATTATTATTTTATTTAATATCTAAGCAAGTGGGTTTCTACAAAAAGTTTTCAGAAGGGAAATTTAAGTTGAATGTACAAAAATGTTGCTCTGCGTAATAAACAATGAAAATAATGATTGTGATAAGAAAAAAAGGAGCTCAACAATACCTTTAAAGGAAGTTGGCAAACTTTTCTTTAAATTTTTTAAAAGCAAAATGTGTTGAATTTAATAATCTTGTTTATTAATGCAAAAGAATTACCCCTAATGTAGAGCCGTACGTAGGTTAAAACTGTTGGGCAATAAATAGTCATGTGAGAAACTTTACCAAGGTGCTTTCAAACATTTTGAACACTTTTTTGACACAGCTTTAGATAGAATAGAGGCTTTAGCAAAAAATTTCCCAAATGGAAATTAAGTAAAAGAACGCATAAAACTTGCTTTAATCCAAAAGATGAAATTTTTATTGAAGCAAATCTAGCCAATGTTGAAGACATTGTCATATTTTGAAGACTAATTTTGTAAAATTGTGGCAAACGTGGCTTTAAAAAAAATGTCCTTAAAGGAACATTTTGTTTGATTTGAGTGAATTTAGTCAATTTTGTATGCTTTATGCAGTTAATAGTGTATTGAATAAGTAAATATTACCATTTTGTGTTGTTATGCATTAACATAACTTCCAAAGGAGAATCAGCAATTTAAAACAGTTGTGCAACTACTACTTATAAAAAAAAATTTCGCTAAATCCGCTTTGAATAATTTTGGAAACTTTTTTGAGCCAAATATGGTAAAATTTTAGCAAAAGTAGCTTTAAAAACAATTTCCCAAAAAAGGGAAATTTTAAAAAAAGTAAAAAAAATAAAATTTGATCTTAAATTTAAACTTATTTTGCAAAATTTAGTTAAAAATAAGTTAAATAAAAATTTCCCAAAAAGGGAAATTTAGCATAAAAGCATTTCTACATAGAAGGCATTATTAAAAACAAATAAAAATTCTATAAACAGCAGTTAAAAAAATTTCCCAAGAGGGAAATTTAGTTAAAGAGCACTTTAACATTGGTTTAGGAAAATAAAAAAAAGGATTCAATTTAAATAACATTTTTAAAATGAGACTGAGTGATATTTGTATGTAATGAGTGGTCCAAGAGTTGATAAAATTGGTGATCATTTAAGCATTTATAACAACTGCCATGCAAAGTAAGTATTTTGCAACAAAAAATTAAGGAAATTTAACTGAAGTACATTTGGCTAGTTTAAGAAACTTTTTTGAGCAGAATTTACTTAAATTTTAGCAAAATTAGCTTCAACAAAAAATTTCCCAAAAAGGGAAATTTTTTAAAAAAATAAGAAAAAATAGTATTTGAACTTAAATCTAAATAAATCTGGCAAAAATTGAGTAAAAAAAAGTTTAATAAAAATTTCCCTGTGCATAAAGCCTTTAAAACAAGTGCCATGCAAGAATTTTGCAACCAAAAATAAGAAAAATGTTACTAAATTCACTTTGGATAATTTTAGAATTTTTTTTGAGCCAAATTTAGTTAAATTTTAGCAAAAATTGCTTCTATAAAAAATTTCCCAAAAAGGGACATTTTGAAAAACTTAGAGAAACACAATATTTGACCTTAAATCGAACAATTTTTTTGCAAAATTTTAGCAAAAAAAAGTTAAATAAAAATTTCCCAAAAGGGAAATTTAGCATAAAAGCATTATAACATAGATAAAATTATTAGGAACAAACAATAATATATCTATAAGATAAGTCGGATGAATAACAGTGTATAATTAAGAGCCCAGGAGTTGATAAAACTACTTTTAATTGTTGTTGTTGTTTTTTTAAAGGATATGTTATTATTTTGTGGCTAAGAATTAAATTTTTGTCATAATTTGTATGTATATAAAGTTAGACTTCAGCTTTTCAAATGTAATAAAACCGTTTCAAGCTAGCAATTTTAATTCATTGAAAACAAAACATAAGTTATGATGATTATGCCAACCTAGAATGTCAACTTCATAAAATATTTTTTTGAATTCAATTTTCTCTATATGGTAAAAACTTCACTTCTCTTCTTGCTTTGGCAAAAACGCCTCTGTAATGTTGGCTCATTACCCAAAAGATCGACATGCTATGAAAAATACGCGCAAACGTGCATTAAATTGAAGGTTATGCCCTCGCCCACACTCAGGATGACTTCATTAAAAATATTCGATAAAAGCTATCATAATGAGCTGAAGAAGAATATAAAAAATATGTATACATCATTAAAATTAAAAATGTTACAAATAAGGGGAACTCTGTCAACAGCACGGAAACAAATGTCAAAACTCACACATGTTTACTCATTTGTTAGCTTAGTAAGAGCCACATGTTGACGTTTCTTAGATGCACATTTTTTTGTCATAATAACTTTTTTAAGGATGGTTAACGTCAACAAGATATTGGTTAATGACAAAGCAATATGATACATAATAATCAATATTTTTATATACAAGAAGTATGCCAAAGAGGGTGGAATGTAGGTTGCTTTCTGACTAAAATACAACTAACAAGCTTTGTAAAATAATATAAAAAAAAACCAAAACTGAAAAAGTAGCTCAAGTGCGCACTTTAATTGTCACAGCAGTGAAAAGGTAGTTGTTCTAAGTACTTTTTCAATTGCTGCATCGTAGTTCTTGTATATTTTGCGAGGTAAGAGTTCAAAATCAACATTTATATTGTTTTCAACATTTTAATGCATGACTGTTTATTTTTGTTGCTCTATAAAATGTTTGTTGTGGTACCTTTTAATTGCGTCGTTATTTTTAGGGTTTGACGGCGTTACTTTAATGTTGAATATAAAAATTATTTGTGTGTTTTTGCCAGGGGTTGCTTGCTTGGTTGACTGTTGGTTGTTGCCAGCAACGGAAGTTGACTGCCCTAAAAGAAGGCAGTAAAAAAAAAAAATATAAAAAATAAGTGGAACAAACATTAAATTGATTTTTGATTGAAAACAAATGGCAATTTCGGAAATTGAAATTGAACAGGTAGCTTTGGTTAACAATCGGTTTGATTGCAGACATACGTTTTTTAGAGCAGGTGAAGGACAATTTTTGGCAAGAACATTAAAGCAAATGTTAAAAAAAAAAATTAATCATCGTTGCAACAAAAATCATAAAATTAAAGAGAATGTGCTAAGGGAAGCATATTTTTGAAATAAAGTTTATTTTTTTAACTTTATCGTTCTTGCCGTGGTTGCAAAGTGGGCTGATATTTAAAAGGTAAGCACAATGTTATATAAAGTATGTTATAAATTTGATTTTTTGAGTTTATTCGATAATAAATAAGAAAAATAAAAAGGTATGAAGTCACTTTAACTCAAGATTTGGATTTAAGGATTTGAACCTAGGAATCTTGGCTTGTTCGACTTCAGACTTCAAGGCCGGTAAAAAATTTGTACAGTTTTTGAAGATAAAAGGAAATATTTTTTAAATCTTTCATGAACTTCTTTATTATTCGCTATTTGCTTTACTTCGAAGAAGACAGAAGTTATAAAGGAGTTATAGAGGCAGTTTCCTCGAGGGCCTCTTTAAATAAAAATGTATTTCAATTCTACAGTTAAAAGTCATTCTTTGCGATTCTTTCTAACATTGCATATCGAATTGGGAAGGAGCAAACGTGTTAACCCTTAAGTAAAGACGTGAAATCTTTTTCGCACAAACAAGGACGTGGGGTCTCACAGGCCCCTCCATTTTATTGCTTAGTTTTTCAGTAAGCACTAATCAGTCTTTAAAAAACTGCAAACGGTAGCTAATATAACTAAAATTAAAAGAATCAATGTGTAAAAAATAATTTTTTATTTTTATTTTCTAATTTTGATGAAAAATAAACATGAATCATATCCATGTGATTCTCGGAAATCATGAATATGTAGAGGTCTCAGAGACCCCACGCCCATACTTAAAGGTTAAAATCACAAACTTAGTTTAAACATTTGCTTATTCCAAAATTTTTAATAATAATACGTTAAGTCTCATAATTTTTGAGACAGTGCCTCCATTAAAAAGTAATATTTAGGCGCACCTTTTGGGCATGGAATCCAATAGGGTCTTAGAAACCTTATCTAGTATAGAATACCAAGCTTTGTTTTCTTCTTCCTAGACCTTCATCTCTTTTTTGGCTTAATGGGTTTCTACTTTCACAATCAGTCTATCGAATTTAAATCCGACGACTAGTTTTTACTGCTACTTTTTTGATAAAACTTGAAGTATGCTCTGCGAGATGACAATTTTGCATTGGAACCGCCAAATTAAAGAGGCATATTCCATTCGACGTAAGGTAGCATTACATATTTGAAAATTCTGACATAAAGTAGTCGGTTCATATTTTCATTCATTTATACCCAAATCATTATGTTCTTCTAAATGATTATATGATTTTGTTATCTCTTGGGTTAACTTCTACAATTTTGTGGGCGTCAGACCTAGTACTTTCCATCATTTCCTATCATAGAGTTTTTGTTTTTGGTTTCATCAGAGTAAATAATTTTTCGTCAGACTTTTCAGGTTTGTCATCAGACATAGTTGATTGAATTTTTTCCATTTACATATCCAAATCATGAAAGAAATTTGCAGAGATAAAAGCGTAGGACCATAACATGGCCGACATTCGAACCTGGGGCCTCCGGATTGGTAGTCAAACAAGATTATCACTGGAATACCAAGGCAGTTAGGTAAGTTCAAGTTAGTTAAGTTAGCTGGTATATTAATTTATTTTCAACTTTTTTGTTTTATTGTTCTGTATAATAAAAGAACTGAAATTTGAATTCGAAAAATCCCAAATATCGGATTAAAAACGTCGTTCTATAATTGTTTAAAGTTTACTAAAAATGGAATTTCCTAGCTCAAACCTTGATACGCGGCGGTTATTGGAGTCTCTTATAACAACTCTGAAGTCGCAATGAAGTTTATGGCCCCCAATTTTTGGTATGCACATGGCATCATCACATGCAGAAGGGAATAACAATCACAGAAATGTATTTCGCAGCATTATGGGACAAACTGAATGCAGAAATAAAGAAAAGATTGCCACATATGGTGTAAAACATGGTGCTGTACCAGCTCAATTCTATTCGAATTGGTTACAGACCTAATGTGTTTTCCAGACTTGGCTTTTCTCCAGCGACTACTATCTGTTCCCAAACCTCAACTGGTGGCTAAAGGGAAAGAAATTCGGATGAAATAATTAAATTATCACCGAAACCGAGGAATATTTCGTAGGTTTGGGTATTTCGTACTACAAAAAGGGCATCGAAATGTTGACCAATCGGCCAATTGCCAAGAGAATCGCTTTCAAATGCAACTATGTTGAGGATTTTGAGTTTGAACTTTGATAACGCTTGTTTTTCTTAAAGATCCCGAGACTTCTCAACCCATGTAGTATTTACCTTTCCACTAATAACTGAAGAATAAGATTCTGGCATAATAAGCCCAATTTTTGTTGGAATTGCCTTTTTAGAAGCCAATATGATGAAAAAATGTTCAATATAGCTTGTACCAAAACAGTTGGAAAATCCGTTGGAAAATTTTTTAACAGTAAAAATTGCTAAACTGACACAATTGGAAAAAAAACAACTTATAATTCGCACAAAAAGTAGGTTTAGAATAGTATTTCATAGTAACGCTAGACCGACTTTAGAGTTTTCCTACCTGTTTAAAGGTAGTTTTGTATAAAATAATTGGCGGTTAGTATTTTGTCAGTTAGTATTTTGTCGGGTATCCTCGCCGTTTAATAACAGCTTTCAAGTATCGTTGCAGCTAATGTATCAATTTTTCATTCAGGTCAGGCGTAATTTTATTCCATTTCTTAAGCAGGACGTCTTTCAGTTGCTTTTTGTTTCTTATGTCATGTTTCCGAAATTTCTTTTAGAAAATAGACCAAAGGTTCTCTGTGAATTTATGTCTGGAATTTGCGGGGGTGTTTTTGAAGAAATTCAGATAGGCCGTAAGGAATCCACAGGCGAGTATCAAGATCTTGCTGGAACATATAATGACTTTTGATAATGACCCAAGCTAATATACCCTGTTGTTAATACTTTCTTGTATTTCGATTCACTTCTTGGCATTCATAACTCTTGGAATATAAGCCAAATTTTCAACACTATTCGCAGCAAACGAGCCGCAGAACATGGCAGATCCTCCACTGTGGCTTAAAAGTTTTAAGATTTCTACAATAGATCCGTTTTTTTTCTCTCGCCATATTTTAATTGCACCATCTTAGAATTAGAGATTAAATTTGCATTTATCGAAAAATATAATACTTACATCTCCAAAAGCGGAAATCTTTGTAGAGGTACTTTTTCGCAAAGTTAACTCGCTTTTTCCGGTTGATCGCATTTATGTACGGTTTTCTCGCGGCAACTCTCAAAAGCTGTTGGCGTACCGTATTTTGAACTGTATATAATCACCATGATTTTGAAGTGTTTACCAACATATCGGAAAACATTATGTGCCGTCACGATAGTTTTTTCTTGTTCTCATTACGATGATAACGTTTCACATCTCCTCTGATTTTATATGTCCTTACTATATATAGTACTGTAGAGTTTCCGTTCAAGAACACTGCGCAACAGACATTTTGGTGCCGAAGTTTTTTCAGCTGATTATAGACAAATTGGGTTACTGATTTCAAATATCAGTATCAACTGCGTTTTTCTCCATCAGCTCGAGTTTTTGAGTTATAGGCCAAAACATGAAACTTTTTTTTTTTCTTGATAGAAATTTTTTTTGGGATTTTAATAAACATTTTAGTTTTTTTATTGTCTTTTTTTTCAAAGAAATTAAAAACTAGTGTCCGACCGAACGTGAATTTTTGCCGAAGCCGAAGCCGAAGCCGATTCTTCGGCAAAATGGAAATAATCGGCCGAAGTCCGAAGCCGAAGCCGAATAAGAAACAAATGTTTTCAAGTAAAAAAAATTATAAAATTAATTCTTTGCTTTTGTTAATTGCCTACGTTGAGTGTGGACCACACCTAAAGTTTTTTCTGCATTTCATTTGGCATTTCTCAATTTCAGACTAACTCAATTTGAACCATGGAAAGATAGATAATCGAGCCACGCTTTAAAGTTATTCAAGAAATGGCAACAGTGGATGATCAATTTTCGAAGAAAATCATCTACAGTGATGAGGCACATTTGTACCTCAGTGGATTCGTCAATAAGCAGAATTGCCGCATTTGGGCGAATGATAATCTAAGAGTGATTGTCGAAAAACGGCATCATCGGGCCGTATTTATTCCAAAATGAGGCCGGTCAGGCAGTTACTGTGAATATGGTTCGCTATCGTGAGATGATAACGAACTTTTTAAGGCCCGAATTAGTAAATATAAATGTGCACAACATGTGGTTTCAACAGGAAGGTACCACTTGCCACACAACTAACGAAACAATGACTCTTTTGCGCGACAAATTCAATGGCCGTGTTATCTCACGTGGTGGTGATGTCAATTGGCCGCCAAGATCATGTGATTTGACAATGTTGGACTTCTTTCTTTGAGGTTATTTGAAAGAAAAGGTGTACGTCGATAAGCCAGAAACAATTCAAGAGCTAAAGGATGAGATAATTCGGCACATTAACGGCATAGAACCTCAATTATGCCTCAGCGTCATCGAAAATTTAGACCATCGGATGGAGGTGTGCCGCCGAGTTCGCGGCAGCCATTTGGCCGATATTTTGTTACATACATAATTGAACATACATAATTGATGTCAGTAATTTTCTGAATAATTTGTGTTTTATTCAAAATCAACATCGGCCCTTAAAATTTAACCACCAGTACAAAAAAAATTACTGAAATCATTGAATTCGAGTTAAACGCAAGAGTTTTTCTGCAAAATTCGGATTTTTCTGTAATCGAATTATTGACATTAAGAAAAAGTAGAAAAAAATTTAATTTATTTTGGATCCAGTCGAAAAAAGCTACAGAAATGTAATACTAACTGAAATCTGGCAGAAAATTTCTAGCGTTAACTCGCATTTATCATTTGAATAAAATTTTCACAGAATGAACACCAACTCATGAAAGAACAGAAAAGGAGAGAAACACAAAGCGAACAATGAAAATGTTTGAAATGTTTACTGAATAATTCAAAAAAATTTAAAAAACTTATAAAAAAAATTGTTAAGCTAAGCAAAAACATTCGGCAAAAATAATCGGCTATTTCGGCCGAAGCAGAAGCCGAAGCCGAAGATCAAATTATCGGCCGATTATGCCGATTACCGAAGCCGAAGCCGAATAATCGGTCGGACACTATTAAAAACATACAATTTTTTAAAAATCCATTTTATTAAAATTCAAGTAGGTACAATTGATTATGTTTTAACAGCTTATTTTAGAGTATGTTGAATCAGTTAAAGCATCATTTATAAGTTGGAGTTATTTTAAAACTCCAACAATAGTCTGCTATCATATGTTTGTCCCTGTTTAATTGGTAGCGGTCTTCTATTATTTTCATATTCTGATGGCAACGCTCACCTTGTTCCTCACTCGTGTTTCCTAAATTTTCAGTTAAGTGGTATAAATGGTTGTGCTGATAGTGAACCTTGATGATAATATTACATCCAAGATTCCTTAAACTATCAAGCATCTTCATCACTAGTTCCTGAAAATTACTTACTTTGCAATTGCCTAAAAAGTTGTTCACAAGTAATTCAAATGACACCTTTGCCTTTCACTCAAAGTTAATCAGCGAGGTTTTGAAATGAGGGTCTTAATGAATCTGCCTTATCTGCGGACCATCCATAATACTAGCTTTAAGCTTTTCTGAACTCATTCCTGTCATTTTTCCATCTATGTAAGCAACACATGGTTAAATGAGCAATTGGTGTTGAAGTCTGTATATTTGTTAACGGCAGAACGTTATTTTTGTTCTAGGCCTCAGGACGTTTTTGTTTTCCAATATAGATGCAAGTAGTTCACCACCATCCTTCGACAGTCCAATATCTCGAATTAAATCGTGTAACTCTTCTTGATTGAAGCATTGTGGAATTGTTGGTATTTCTACAAAAATACTGTCAGAGTCACGATTACTATTGAAATCACAGACTGCAGAACATACTTAATCCATAGAAAGTTGTGGAAGCTCCTTTAATGTTGGAATCGGAATTTCACTGGAATGAGCAACAGGTCCGTTTTGCTGAATGGATATCAGATTGCTTCCATAGTCGAAAGAGATCTCCTGTAATTGTTTCGTTAGATGGAAACAGCTCATTATAAATAATACCTTTCTGGTCCCACCAAGTACAGCGCATGAGCTTGGAGCCATGGATATTCGGCTGTCGTCGATGTTGAGCTTGAATGAGTTCGATGTTGAGGCATTGCCTGGGTAACTGTATGATTTTTTTCGCTTTGAATTATCGTAATGGATTCACTTTTTATTGCTACACCCGATCTTATTATAATTTTGTTGTCAATTATATGATTGAAATTTCCACACTGAAAGCCCGACTCTTGTAGAACTCATTCTATGTTATAAGAATGGTTGCGCTTCTTTCAATAAAAATAAAACATCGTTGGGAAAAATTCCGTCTGAACGATAGAAAAAAGCATTTTCAAAAACTTTCAACATTAAACATTGCTTTCTAAATTTCATAAATAAGGACTAAAAGTGTATAATTTATAAGATTGTAATATCTTATCCTCTTCTTAATTGCTTCTAAATTCTGCAGTTCATGCAATGTTAATTAACCATAATTTTCTACATTTTTTTGATGAATGGTTTTGTAATTAAAAATTGGGCGGTTTTTAGCAATTCAGAACAACTTTTTAAGTTATATAGAGAAAATATGGTTCATATTTTAAAAGAAGATAAACACACACTTGAAAAGCGGTTTACTTTTTCTTTTCGCTCACAAAAGAGTGAAAAAAATACAAAAAATAAATCATATTCAAAAACTTAAAAAGGGTTGTGTACCATGATACTTTGCTATGTATATCAGTAAAGTTATGAATGTCTGTCTGTCTGTCTGTACATGCAAATAAACCGTCTATCACTAGAGCACAAATTTAATTGTTCCAGATTTGCAAAGAAACATGTTGTTGCTCTTGTTTTCACAAAGTCAAGCTCTTAAGCATGCTTTTACGATGCTGTTGCTGATGATGATGATAATGATAATGATGATGCTGCTTAAGTGAAAACACGCCCATTTAAATGCTAGGTTCAACATGAAGTATCATTGGTCAAGGGCGGCTTAAAAGAGGCTGTAGATCTGCGGCAACGTGGCTACGAACACACACGGCTGCTGCTTTGAATATTATTACAAACTAAAGAAAACTTACTTTGAGGGTTAAAAGATACCGAAAGATATATGCAGATTTATTTTTGAAGGGATTTTGCGTAACATACCTGAAATGAAAATAAGCAAGAAAGAAAATTAGCATATATGAAAACATTGAAATATAACTGCATATAATATATATTTAAAAAAATATGATGTGGCATGATATGAGTTGCAAGGCAAAATATACGCCTGAGAAGTGCTTGAACGAAAATGTGCTGCATGCAGCACATAATGTATTAAATAAGTAGAGAAGAATTTCAAGGTTATTTTGTATTTTTTTTTTTTGATTCTAAGTAAAAATAGCTTTATAAAATACCGGCAAAAACAACATATTGGCTTCGGTAAATTGCGCCGCAAGTGCAGAAAATGTAAATTTTCTTAATTAAATTAAATGCAAAATAAGCTAAGTTGATCGATGAACTGGCATGACAATGTAAGTGTACAAGGTGTGCACGGTGCAAAAGGGTCGGGTGTACAAGTTGGCATGCTAAAATATAGTTGCAATTTAAAATTATCATTAGAACGCTTGTAGTAGTATTTATTTATAAAAATAAAAGTTGAACAAAAACAGAAAATCTGTGAATCACGCGACGTTCAAAGTAAAAGTAGAATACAATTTTTGAGTTTTGATTAAGGAAATGCCAGAGATAGTACCAACAAAATTTATTTAGCGGAAAATATAATAGAAATTTTTGAAGAAGTATGACTTTATAAATAACCTAACCTTGACCATTGGAAGCACGAGTCATAAAAACATTACAACATTTGAGAATTTGTAATACTTTAAGATAAAAATAGTCTGAATTGTTGAAAGTTTAATGAGACGTTTTATCAAAAGTGTCAGTAGTACAAAATTTGTACCTAATTTCGATTTGATTCTGATACTTTGGGATGGTTGATTATATTACAATATCATTTTTAACTTTGATTTTTGACTTTTTAACGGTGATTCTCAGAAATAACTTACTTCATGGTCCTCTATAAACTTCTGAATTTTAAATTGTGACAGTCTGGCACAACATAAGCGATATTTCGTAACGAAAATCTGCTGTCCTTTCGTAAAGCAAAGAACAAATTTAAATTTGTTAAAGCATCGTTAAGTTAGTTAGTTAAAGTTAGTATTTCAATATAAAACCTCAATTCACTTTCGATTTTCTTAATATGTATAAGATGCTCACTATTGGAAGACCACTCACATATGCTTAACTAAAGTTATTTTATAAATACTTATTACTATTTAACCTGAATCCTGTCACCTTTACTTTCTGAATCCAAGAAAAATTAATTTTATTTATTTTCGCTAAAAAGTTTTACAACAACATAAAAATACTCTCCTAAAACCGCTTTTATAAAATTTGGTATTTGATTACATCTCCTATCTTTAATTTTTTAAACAATTATAAGACTTTAAACAAACCTGCATCATTACTTTTTTTCAAATGCATTAAGACATGATAAATTTAAGAAAAATGGGTCGTACGTAGAGTTTCGTCGGCCACTGTATATGAATAAAAGCGAGTTTAAAGCTTTAAACGCGTTTTTCTGAAAACTATGTTTTGGAACTCATCCATGAAAAATCTCGAGATCTACTTGATGGATTTCAATACACAAAAGTGCATATTATATGTATACAAATTGACACCGACTGAACCTCTAAAAACATGCAATTTGAGTATTTTTGTTTTCAACAGACTCAATTTTGTCAAAAAAAAAAGGAAAGAATTAATACTTTTTTTGAAAATATTAAACAATAAACATTAACATAATCAAAACAGTTATAATTTTTCGGCCGGTATTCAGGCGTCTAATGAAGTGATTCCATTTTGATCCCATGAAATGTAGATCCCATGTTGATCCCATCATTTTCCGGAAAATCATGGATGTCCTAAAAATCAACTTTTAGAAAACGCCCTCTTGTGTCGCCAAGGGGAACCAAAAGTAGTCAAACTTTATTTGTTTTCTTTAATATTTGATTCTTACTTAAAAATGTACAGAAAAGCTATTTTGAATAAATGTAATACTTTTTTAAAAACAAAAAACAAAAACAAATTGGCCATTTCAGCCCTTGAAAGGACTTTGACCGAGCTTCTTATGATCAATTGTGTTGTGTGTGTTATTAAATGTTTGCACACAATTGACCGAGAACTGGACCTACATGTTTTATGCCGACTCCGAACGGCTCATGTTCTCAAGAAGCTTTACATGGCATTATTTTACTCTCTGAGGTTTGCCATTGTCTGCAGAGAGGTGATGACCGATCAGAAAAATTTTTTATTGAAACAACTTTTTGCCGTGGCTGGGGATCGAACCCGGGCTCCGAGCATGCTAAGCCACACACTTAACCTACATGCCACGGTCACCACAATACTTTTTTAACCGACTTCAAAAAGATGGAGGTTCTCAAGTTGGTTGGTTTCTCTGTTTTTTTTTTTTTTTTTTTTTTTTTTGTGAATGTTTGTACATCGATTACTCCTAAAGTACTTGCCCGCTTGCCGTAATTTTTTGTCAACATATAGAGACTATAAACGCGGAGGTGCTCGTCTATGAAAGTGGGCGGCATTCGGCGAAGAGGCGTGTCTCTATAAGAAAAACACTGTATCTCAGTAAATATTGACACTAGGGTAATGAAATTCACAGCAAAATTACAAGGGCAGGCACAAATATTAAAAATGACGATCACTAAAGTGGGCGTAATTCTATAAAAGGGTGTGGCAATATTGTAAGAACTCTGTATCTCAAAGAATATTGACACTAGAGTACTGAAATTAAGTACAGAGGTAGGCACAATTATTGAAAATAACTAACTATAAAAAAAGTAGGCGTTATTCGACAAAGGGGTGTGGCAATATAAGAGAATTACTGTGTCTCGAATAATATTGATACTAGGGTACAATAATTTATTACAACGGTAGGAAAAATAACTAAAAATTTTTGTAAAAAAAAATGGGCGTTATTCGAGAAGGGGAGTGGCAATATAAAAAAAAAACACTGTATCTTGATTACTGTTGACACTACGATACTAAAATTTAGTACAAAGGTAGGTACAAATATAGAAAATTACTGCCAGTAATGGGGCGATATTCGATAAAGGGGCGTGTCACTATAAGAAAAAAAATACTGTATTTCAGTAAATATTGACACTAGAGTTCATAAAATTCACAGCAAAAATGAAAGGGTACGTACAATTATAAAAAATAACGGTCAATTCAGTGGGCGTTAGTCGACAAAGAGGTGTGGCAATATTAGACAAACTCTGTATCTCGAATAATATTGACACTAGAGTACTAAAGTTAACTACAGGGTTAGGCACAGTTATAAAACAATTAATTTCAATAAAAAGGGCGTTGTTTGATAAAGGGGTGTGGCAATATATGAAACACACTGTATATCGAATAATATTGACACTAGAGTACTGATATTTAGTATACAGGTAGGCACACTTATAACAAGTTATTGTCAATAAAGTGGGAGTCATTCTACAAAGGGGTGTGACAATATTAGAAAACACTAAATCGAATACTGACACTATAATGGGTATAGAAAGAGGCGTGTCACTATTATAAACACACTATATTTCAGTCAATATTAACACTGGGTTACTGATAAAAACACAAGAGTAGATACTGATAAAGATACTGACAAAGAACAGAATAAGAAAGGACAGAAAAGTATTTTGCATATTATGAGCATAAATAATTGGTGTTTAATTAATTTTTACACTTTTTTTAAATATACCATTTTCTCTAAAAAGAAAGAAATAAAAACTTTTTAACAAAAAAAAACCTACTTCAAAATCACTACAGAGTAAAAAATAATCTTAAATTACTTTTACTATTTATTTTTTGGTCAAATTGGATAATTTATTTATATTCATTATTATTTTGGAAATCTTATGTTATCAATTATTCTGAATTTTTTTTATTTTTATCATAAAAGTATTAATTTTTAATGATAATAAAAGCTTCGAAGTCGGCGCAGCTGCAACACACATATAGCATTTTAATTGAGATTTAAGAAAAATTAAGATTACAAATTAATACAGCGTCACCTAAGCAGGATATTCACAAATAAAAAAAGTCTTAAATAGAGACTTAAACAAGATGGCAAAAATATAATGATTTTATGTCAATGATTAGCGCTGACTAGAAGCTTTTATAATCATAAAAAATTAATATACTTATGATAAAAATAAAAAAAATTCAGAATAATTGAGAACATAAGATTTCCAATATAATAATGAATATAAATAAATTATCCAATTTGACCAAGAAATAAATAGTAAAAGTAATTTAAAATTATTTTTTACTTTGTAGTGATTTGGAAGTAGGTTTTTTTTTTTGTTAAAAAGTTTTTTTTACAATATTAAATTTAAAAACCTTAATTTTTTACGATTTAGAAAGTTAAGAATACCTTAAACCAATTAAACCTATATTCGCCTAGGAACATTAATCGCAGCCTATAAATCAGCATTGTCTTGGGCCGACAATTTGCCACTTCATTCTTAACATTAGACCAAAAATCTTCGATTGGGTTCAAATCTGTTGACTATAAGGTCAACTCATCACATTGGCATGATTGTCTTGACATCAATTTTTTTCTGGTATGCTTCATATAGTTACGTGTTGCAGGGTCCAAATAGACATGCTGATCCTCTACAATTTTTATCCAATGGATATGATCAACGCCACAGTATGAAAAACACGCCCACGCCATTACACTAGTTCCACCGTGTTTTACCGTTTTTACCCATGCTTAAGACTTCTCGTCCCAACATAAAGAATAGTTTAAACATGAATTAGGTAAAACATGAAAAACTATCTCTAACAAAATATCATCTAATGAAACTGTTGATAAGATTTGCAAAGTACTATAAATACTGGTTTGACCAATACCAATCATCTTCACCAAACATATTAGGAGATCAGTTCCTTTAATGGAAGACAGAGTTCAGGTGGGCTTAAACAAGAGATGACTGATTTATCGTCACATTGAGCTTAAGTAATCGTTGTGATAGCATAAGGTGAGGTGAGTGTAGGAGCTATTAATGAGCGGACTATAAGAAAAAGGCTGAAAGAATCATTCCTTAACCCAAGAAGGCTGGCAAAAGGCCTACAACTGACTGCAAAACAACGAGAAGTCGGTCTTAAATTTCCTCAACAGTAAGCAAATAAGAGCTAAGAGCAATAGAATTCTCTCTGATGCGTCCAGACACCGTCCAGACACCGATGATGAAAAATCAAATTTATACAGTATAAAGAAAATATAAAACTATAAAAATACTTCTATAGAAATTAAAGAACTGCAGAGTAAGAAGTCTAAAACTTAATTTAATTCGCTTACGTTGTACCTATTATTGTTTATTTGTTTATACTTATTTAATGTTGAAATCGACGTGAAAGAAACCAAAAAGTCAAAAAATTTGTAAGTCAAAAAATTATTTTCATTTTAAATCATTTAAACTCTCATTCATCATTTAATGCCAAACACCGACACGAGAAAAAAATTACAGCCACTCATGGTGAACGCATGAAAAAACACATTAACTTGGCACAAATGAGTTCATTCAACCATGAAATTATAAAAAATGCTAATTGTTAAGTTGTAGCTGAAAAGCTCTATAGAACAAAAAAAAAAAAGAAAATATATGCACACGTCAGCTAGTTTTACCAATTTTGCCTCATTTAGAGCAGTTTTTGTTTTTTACTTTTTTCAGGCAACAAGTTTTGGCTCCCACCATAAAATTTTGGAGATGTGGTAAGCCTCTCCAGGGTCTAGTTTGTAAAGTTGTTAAATAAATTCACACAAAAACAGTTTCCCATAGCAAAGTTCAAGGTTAAAACATTTATATAAATTTGTATGCGTACGCAATGTTGAGTTTTATTGTTGCTTCTTTTATTTTTGTATTTTTTCCCCAACGTTGTTGTGACACAGTCAAAGTTTTTGGCATAATTTTCATGCTTACGCAGACAACAAAATGATGATAATACAGAATTTTTGGTAAACATTTGAGCAGCACGTGATGTTATTTGGCTGAAAATATTCAAAATTGTTTGCCAAAGTTTGAAAATATTTTGTTTTTTTATTTTAAACATGATTGTAGCATGCTAAGCTCTAGGAATTTTGTATGAATTATTTATTGACAAATAAAGATGTTGAGGGATTTATCATTATAATTTTGATTTATTAATTTTAAATACTTCTTAGAGTCGAAAAATGTAAATGCTGGAAAAGTGTTTTTATTTTTAAAAATGTGCTTTAAATATATACCGATTTCAGAAAAATGTGCTCTTCTTATAAATGTGCTACGTTAAACATGTGCTTTTTGAAAAATGTACTGCTTATCCAAGATATGAGTTCTGCATTCAACAAAATGTGCTGCATTCAACATGTGCTTTTCTGCAAAATGTGCTGCTTATCCAAGACATGAGCAGCCATGCAATAGCATTTTTCACAGAGATATATTTTAAGCTGCTATCTAGGCACATTTTTTGTATAAATGTGCTGCATAGCAGCACATTCTAATATAATCGTTATTTAAGTCGAGTAAGTTTGCATTCAACGCACTTTTTTTATGCATGATAAGCCAACATCGAGTAAGTCACATATGCTCATTTCTTTGATTGACAAAAATTTCTTGAGCTATGATAAACAGGATCTTGAAATTGTTTGAATTAATAATATTACTGAGCACATTTTATATGAAAATGTAATTTCTGCGAAAATGTAAAGTAAAAATGACAATTTTTTGTGAACAAAAACACATTTTAAACTTTTATAAAAGCTTTTATTTCAGAAAATCTTAAATGGACTTTAAGCAAATTTGCTTTAATGTACATATACAAAAAAATACAGTAAGTATCTGAAATTTTGTCTTTTTTACCACTTTGAGTGTGAAAATAGTAACCCTAGAATGCTTTAAAATTAACATTTTTTCGTATTATTAAGGTCTTACAGCAAAAATTGATAGTATGTGATGCGAAAATCTATAAAAAAACAAAGAAGAATCATATATATTTTCATGTCAAAAAATATTTCATTATGTTTTATAAACAAAATGAAATCAAACATTACTGTTTTTACCACAATTTTTTTCTTTTCAATAAAATTTAATAAGAATGGTTGCAAATTGTTTGTAAAATTCAAACGGCATTGCAATCCTCGAAAAAATACACTACAAAACACATTTTCTTTACATCCGTACTTGCCAAAATTATGTAATTTTCATTAATTGTAAGTATTAAAAATATTACGATACTTTGGTGCGATAGCTAGAAAATTTATAGTTCTTGATTATCTTTCTAGTATATTATTTCTGTGTCACATACTATCAAATTTTTTTTATGTTAGACCTTAATAATTCGAAAAAAAGAAATTTTTGAAGCACCCTAATCTACCCTCTTTAATGATTTGAAGCTGAAGCGATGAAGGTCCGGGTTCAATATATTTTGTAGAAGAGACAATGAACAATGAACAATGAATATATGTATTTAAATGAAAACGGACAATGAATATGAACGTAACACAAAATTTTCTTTTGCCTTATATGGACGGTCCAAATTGTACTGCAGATGGCTACACTTTTATACATTAGAGCACCATAACATACTTCCAGAAAAATCCAAAATTTCCTAACCAACATTAATAGTGCCTTATATCGAAGGTACATTAGCCAGAAAAATTATGCGTACAAAGCAGTACATTATTTACTATAGTTGACAATTCAATTCTGTGTCGACAAGGAATAACCGCTAAAGTCGAGTTAGGACAAAGTGAGGTCATTCCGCTTTTTTGTAACGAAATACACTAGTACGCAAATTTGTATGGTTGTACTCTGAAAATTAAATGTTTAAAGCCATCAAATCTAAACAGCAAAAGGCAGAGTACCCGATAGTAGGTTGCAATTTTAATATTAAAAATTCTCTGCTGAAATTTTGAAAATGAGTTTAGCTGTTATTCCTTGTCGACAGAGAATTATCTTTATAGCAAAAAATTTTGTATTTATTAACATTTCGTTAATTGACATACAACTAATTCTTAAATACTAATTTTTAACTCAGAAATCTGGCAACATCTTCTGATTATTACTGCTTAAAAGACCCTACCACAGTGCAGAAAAACTTTGCGTACATATCTAAAAACTGTAATTTGGAAGGTTTACAACAAATTTTGCGCGAAATAGGCAAAGCAGTGGGAAGAACAAATTTTGTAATTCAGAGAGTGATTAAAAGTTTTCAATCGATCGGAGGCTTTGCACCAAAGCGGCGTTCTAGACGCCATCCTTAGTTAACCACTCGAGAAAAATGCTACATTATTCAATACGTGCGTCAAAATCTGAAAACAACAGCATCGAGAATTGTGCAGGATGTTCAAGTAAGGTGTCAGAAAATCATTTGTTCTTAAAAACATAACTATTGTAGCCGTATTGCCCAAAGAAACGAATCGCTTTCGCAAAAGTTCATAAAAAAACCATCAGAGTTTTGAGAGCAAGTGATTATTTTAAGGATGAAAGCAAATTTTGCTTTAATAATTCCAATTTAATTGGAATAAAGGTACCTGAATAAGTCTGGAGAAAATACCGCACTGCTCTCAACAAAAAAAAAAAAAAAACTGACGATTACAGTAAAGCATGGAGGCGGTGGAATCATGATTTGATTTGATGACAAACAAGCTTATTTGGACATTCTCCTGGATTTAAATCTTCAGCATAATATATGACCTCTAAAAGTATGCTTAAACATGATCTTCTAGAGGAATGGAACAATAAAAGCCGATTAGAAACATCTTAGCAGGTTAAATCTATGACATAACGGTTAGCAGAGGTTCTTAAGAGGAAAGGTTTTTAAGAGGAAAAAATAGGAATTTACAACTTTTTATAAATAGATTTTTTTCACTTTTTTTCAATTCCTCACTTCCTCACAAAAACAGCTCATCGAATGCCCAGATGTGAGCTGTCGGAACAAATATTAAAAAACCGAGTTCAATTCTCAGATCTGACGAAAAGTTTTTTCAATAGAAATAATATTTTACTTAGGGGCCGGGCCGTAACTGATAAACCTCAGTGTGTTAATTTTTGAATGCCATTTACAGCTTCTTGAGAACAGGAACATTATAAATTCGGAGTCACACTCAATACAATTGACCATAAAAAGCTCGGTAAAAGTCCTTTCAAGGGCCAATTCGTTTTATTAAGTTTTCTTTCATATATTTTTTCATATTTTTTCATAGAGTTCTGTGGTGATTCACAAATAAATATTTTTAGTAAATTAAGTTTTAATTTTTTTAAAACATTTTTTTTTTCTTACAACTATTTTTATTGAATACAAAGTTTATAATGAATTAATATATGATTGATAATATTGATTTCTAAAAAATGACAATATTATGAATTCTTAAATAATAGTTTTTAGATAAATGTGTAAGTGAATATTTTATTAAGTGTGTGTTTTGTATGTTGTGATGTTGGTGTTTATATGTGGTAGTATTGAGTTACCACAGTTCTATGCAGCAAGTAACCATTATTTCTGATGTGTGCGATCTTAAGTGTTCAAAGAATCGTCACTTTAAAGTGAGAGAATTGGAAGGGCCTTGATTTAAGATGAAGTTAAATTAACTCTTGAAATTAAAATACATTTTTCTGTATAACAAACATCTTCAAAAAAATAATCTGAATTAATTTTTTATATACGTCATATTTCAACCAAGTGAAATTTGTTTGTCACATATTTTGTTTTTTTTTTGCTCTACTCCTTTTTTCTGCTCTACTTCATTTAAAATTTTAACAAACAAAAATAATTTTATGCCAAAAACTGACTTTACAATCCAACATCTGTTACGACCAAATTTTGCTTAACCACACTTCTCTTGAATTTTTCTACCTGCACCTATTCGACGAAATAAAAGAAATCATTTGAAAGAAATGACTAAAAATCTTTGAAAATCACCCTTAAAATGCTATGCTTTTGAAATAGTTGCTATCATAAAACGTTCAAAAATAATAATAATCGTCAAATTTATGACATATTTGCTGTGATTTTCTTGAGTTCTTGCTACAAATTTCAAAATTTTGCAACGGAGTTTTTTTTTTTGTAGTTTCGGCACATAATTTAAAAAAAATTAACAAACAATTAAATGACTGACAGACCGCTACGAAAGTGAGTATAGAACTGGCTATCCCTGGTTGGTGTCAATCAATGCGCATAAAAATCATGCTCATAAAATTTTGACATATTTATGAAGTGCAACAATAACAGTAGCACATCATAGAAAAAAAAAAAAAAATAAGAAGTCCTTTTTGCTATTATGTCTGTGAAAAGTGTCGCTCGTTCTTTTTCTTTTATGAACACAACAATTGTAAAAGCAAAGAAATTGTGCTCATTTTCAGCTGGAAAAATATGCATTTAATTGAAAATTGATTTCATTGGAATCGAGTTCATATTTTTGAAGGGTCGATCCGTCCTTAAAAATTATTATTTTCTTTAATGATTTCTTTGATTTTGCGCGCCTTTGTTGGTTGCCTAGAGAAGTTCAAACCACAGACGTCAGGCAGCGGTTTTGAACGAAATATTTTCTACTTTTTTTTTTTTAAATTTTCAAAAGTCAAAAATTGATTTGATTGAAATGCTGATTGAATTTGATTGCATTTTAGTTATTTATTGCTTGCAGCTTGTTTACAGCCTTTAGTTTTATTTAAATTGAAGGAAATTTTTAAAAAGCTTTTTGAAATTTATAGCGCTTTATAGCAACTTTGCTTGCTCATAATAAATAGCAGGTTAGAAAATTGTTCGAGAAACTTTTATGATGTCGAAAAACTTGCTATGAATCATAATCTTATATAAAGCCTGAATGTTAATTAATAAAATAAAGCCTTGGCGTTACATTTGAGCAGCATTTTATTAACAAGAGCTAGTATTTCTGGCACCTAAATTAAAATTTACAACGCATTTTATGACATTAATTATGAGCTCGTTAAGGCTTAAAGCTTTATTTTCAAGAAAATTTCTTTTATTTTAAGCTTAAAGCATAAAATGCTTTATTAGTTTTTAAAATGTGCCAGGCAGGCTTTTTTCTGCAGACAAGTGCGAATAAAGCTCAAAGGAACACCTACATTATAAGACTTGAACTACGCAATTGCCGAGATTAAGTCGCTACCAGCTACCAGAGATATAAAAATAAAGAATAATGAAAAATATATTAAAAAGAAAAAAAAAAAATACAATATTATAAGAGAATTAAGTGGGCTGGTTTAATGACTTTTTGCGCCAGACAAGAAGGTTATTTCTTGTAAAAAAATAAAAAAAAAATATATTGCTTTTATTTTTATAAAGCAAAAAATTTAAACAGGTATGAAAAATTGTAGGAATAAAGATACGTGAGGTGTTAATAACGATCATAAAAATATATTTAAAACATGTTGCTTCAAGTTTAACTATAAAAAGTTGTGGCTATAAAAGAGCTTTACTTGTTTCAGGTAATGAATTATTTTTAAATTTCAAACTTCCAGTAGGAAGTTTTGATTAATTTTGCATATTTGGCAACTATAAGTAATTTTGAGCCAATGAGAGAAAAATTTCAAAACATATTCAAGCGACGTAGCTATGCAAGTTTCGAGTTGATAGAAAACCCAGCTACTGGCAACTCTAGCAAATCAATTTTGCTCGACTCTAATTTGTCAACTATGCTAAATGAAAAAATTAGTTTCAACAATAAAAAATGTTTACCAGATGGCAACCCACGCACACATCAACACTCACTATAGCTTTACGCCGATAATCATATGCCCACTACCGTTCTAGTAATGCATTGTTTTCTTTCTATGTCGCAGGCACAGGCATCAACTTCCGCTTTGAGGGCAACACGTTCTTTTGATTTGAAAAAACAAGTAAAAAAATTTTCAATAAAACACCAAACAACTACAACATATATATAAAAAAAAAAAACCAAAATAAACACAAATAGTTAGCCACAAACAAAAAAAAAACTTCAAAACATACAAATTAAACAAGTACAAAAGGGAAATTTTTTCCTATATAGACAACAAGTGTGTTTTTTCTTTTTTTATTGGTATTACGTGAGGGGCCAATGTTATGCCGCTGGCATCAGTAAATTGCATGGTTCGTCTAAATAAGGGGGGACGTGAGGGTAAGATCAGGTGGCATGTATTTGTGCGTTTTATAAGTGAAAATGGTATTGAAAATGGCAGAAAATGAAAATTAATCGAAGTGAAAAAAAGGGCAGCGAACCATATGGAGGTTTTTGTTTTAAATTTTTTTTTTATTTTTTCGTATCAGCGCTGCTGTGGAAGAACTTTTATTTTTGCTTACAATATATCCAAAAGTTAATTGAGGAAATTACAAGGTAGCATTGCTGATGACAGAGTTAGCGAGTGAATAGTTTAGGCTGATTAAAAAAAAAAACAAAAAAAAGTGTTCAAAGCTGTTATTAGCTACACATGTGATGGCTTTAAAAAAGAGAGCTTTTTTCCTAGAGGCACTAAAACTAAGACGAAAAAAGCTTAATAGAATAGAAGGCGCTATGACGAACATGCCGTGACGAACACGCCATAACGTGTATGTCATTAAATTTGAAGCTTTTAAATTAAAAGCTTTCAGCAAAACGACTTCAGTTTATATATTTTAAAAACTTTAATTGTTAAGCTTTAAAATTTTTTATGATAATATGTTTCTTACATCATTATATTTTAAGATTTTTAATGTTAAGGCAGCATATTTAATGTGGTTTTTTAAAATTCCATAAAAAAAACCAAGAATATTTTTATCTGCCATTTTTTTTATGAGAAACTAGGGATGTTACTCGCAATTGTGCCTCGAGTACAGAAAAAAAACTATTTTTAAAACTGCTCTCATTTTAACATTTTAAATTATTGTTTTTTTTTTTTGGGTTTTTCAAGAAGTGTCCAGTCAACAGTACCTGCCGAAGATGATTACAAAAACAAAATGACATCTTCCACTTCTCGATGTCTGGTTTCCGAGGAAAATTGTCACAAAGTTTGAAAAAAGTCATTTCGAGAAAAATGCGTTTAAATTTTTTCTTAACACGATACAATAAGCTTTTTTATCTCAGAAAAAATTCGAAATTTAAAAATCATTTTGGGATTGATTTGATTTTTGTATTGTCTTCGTTCAACATCAGTTTTGGTCCGTACTGTTCGGTTGATTTTTGTTCATCTTTATGTAGCTTCTGCTCGTATTCGTCGAACTTCGTTTTTTTTTGTATCGTTAGTTTTTAGTCTTTGGGTATTGACTTCGTTTGCCTTCGGCTCATTGTTTGATTTTTTTCGAAAGAACTTCTAAAGGTATAGGATCTATTTCAGTAACACATACACATGCTTATCAAGTTTTATAGAAATCGCTTCATCCCTTTTGACATGAATGAGCCAGACATGGTTGATTGCATAAAGCGCCAACTTACGGAAGTTTTCTGAAATTTAATTAGCCTCAATTCATACCCGTGGTGATCATGGCATGCAGGTTAAGTGTGTGGCTTAGCACGCTCGGAGCCCGAGTTCGATCCCCAGTCGCGGCGAAAAGTTTTTGAAGTGAAACTTCTTTGGCGGCGAGTGAAATTTCAAGATCTCTTATTCGTGACGCTAGGCTAACGTTTTCAATTCATATGAAAATAAAAAAAAATTATTGCCACTGCCGAGAATTGAACCTCGAACATCGTTGCTTAAAAGCCGGAATTTATATCTTAACGCCACGTAGACACATGATAATCAGCCAAACAAAATGTAATTAAAACTGAACGCGTAACATACTGAAAATAACATAATTAACATTAACATTAACATTACATTATTAACATAACCGTAACATTAATTTTCATCTTACAAGTATGCTCGGAAAAAAATAGAAAAATAGCTAAAACAGGAGCGAAACGCGTTCGTGAATATAGAGAGCGAATTAGAGCTCTCAAGAATACAGCCGCAGCTGGGTCTGCAACTAATGATGAAGGTAAGGTGATTGCAACAACGGCTGAGTTTCAAAATGCATTTTTACGAAACATCAGTGTATTGTGGTGAATCTACAAAGAACCAATCCCCAAAAAACACACTGATGCTTTGTTAAAATGTATTTTGGAACTCAGCCATCATCTCAACAAAATTTTAAAGCCAACCAAGTTGATACACTCAACAATCAACGTTCGCTGCTTTATGAGGCCCTCTATCAACATAGCAATTATTATGATGAGGAAGCAGGAGGTAATAATGAACAAGATTTGCCTCTACTTTCGGAGGCTCCTTCAACGAGTACTATGCAAATGCAATCTAACATTCAAAAAGTGACAATGTTGAGAAGACATTCGAAAGCAATTTACAATTTTACAATTTTCAAATGCGAAAAATTGTCGAAAGACTTTTTCAAATAAACCATTTGTTACAAATGTCCTCAGCCTTACGAATATTAAGTCGCATTTAAATTTGAAACTGATTCTTTAAAATTTAATTTCTTGCCTAGTATATTTCGAGGAAAATTAAAGGTTACTTTTGACTTTTATTTTATCGGTCAAAAATAGCAGTTATTTTGTGACTTTAATTTTTCTCGGTCAAAAATATCAAGCAATTTGTGTTTTCTTAAAGGTCGCTTGACAGATTGAACTGTTGACACCATGTCTCACCGATGAGATGAAAATAATAATATCAAAATTTTTTTATCGGTAAAATGACTTGAACAAATATAAATAACCTGATATTTTTGACCGAAAATTTTTGGCAGAAAATAACTGTTATTTTTGCACAAAAAAAAACTATAAGGCACAAAAAACTGTTATTTTTGTCGGAAAAAATAAAAATTAAGAGATAAAAGTTAATATGTGACACTTTCGACAAAAACCATAGCCGATACGGTCCCTGGATGCAAATATTGAATCAACAAATTATTATTCCATTTAGTATTGATTGAATTTTTTTTCAGGTACTTTCTCTCTCTATTTCACACTAAAATCTCTCTTATTTCTTACTGTTAAAGAAGTTTCACTTCTGCCACGTGTACGTTGCTACACGCGAGTTTTTTTTCAATAAAAAATTTTTCTGACCACCTCTCTGCAGTCAATGGCAAACCTCAGAGAGTAAATAATGCCATGTAGAGCTTCTTGAGAACATGAACTTTGGCCGTTCGGAGTCGGCATAAAACATGTAGTCCACTTCTCTGTCAATTGTGTGCAAACATTTAATAACACACACAACACAATTGATCATAAGAAGCTCGGTCAAAGTTCTTTCAAGGGCTGAAATGGTCAATTTGTTGTTTTTTTTTTTTCAGTTCATACCAACTTTTAGCAAAATCGGTCAAGTCGCTTAGGAGTTATTGCGTCTTAAAAATGCACTACCTAAATCGCCCTCTTGCGGAAGTTTTTGGAACTTTTTATAGCCTTTGTTTTATCTTGGGTGCATTCTTTGATCCTTTATATCAAATATCATTGAAATCGATCAAGGCGTTTAGAAGTTATTGAGTCTTAAAAATGCACTACTTAAAGCGCACTCTTGCATGAGTCTTTGGAATTTTTTATAGTCTATGTTTTATTTTGTGTGCAGTTAAACCTTCATATCAAATTTTATTGAAATCGGTTCATTAGGATCATCGGTTCATCGAGTGTAGGAGTTATTATGGAGTGCCACGACTTCTGCCCTTTTTTTACACCGCCTTTTATCTTCCTCTCTTTGAAACGTACTCAAAGTAACCGGTGTTCAAATTTTAACTCAATCGGACAAACGATGAGTTAAGACTGTTTACAAACAGACATACAGACAGACAAGCATTTGATTTTATATATTAAGAAGAAGAAGATTAATTGATGATATTTTAACAATACAATAAAATATTAAAAGAAAAATTTTTTGAAAATTTTTTAAATATTTTCGTTTCGAGAAAAACGTGTTAAAAGATTTGAAAACGCATTTTTCTCGAAACCACTTTTTCTAATAAGTCTGACATTTTTCTCGAAACTACTTTTTAAACCGATTAACTTGACATTTGGTGCGCACCTTCTTTATGCAACCCTCTATGGTTGGAACTATAATTATGTAAATATTTTGTTACATACTATTTTTAATAACTTGAAAAAAAGTACAAAAAATCACTTTTATTTTCAAACAGCCGCCATTTTGTAAAAAATATTTGTTTTTAATTACCGTAGTTCAGACCATAGCGACATTCCTACAAATTAAAAATCTTTTTGAGTTGGAATCATGTCAAGAAGAAAGCACCCATATTTTTCACACCCTCACTTTACCAGCCTATATTTTTTTCAAGTATCATAAATTTTTTTTTGTCTTTTTTTTTGTATTGTTAAAATATCAATTAATTTTTTATAATATAAAAATTTTTTTAAAATATAAGTAAATATTTTTAAAAAACCCCCCAAAATTTGCCAACCTAGCCTAGAATGCTGCATTAAAGCTTTAAGATTTTTTAAATTATAATTTTTTTTTTAATTGTAAAGCTTTTACAGTTTGTAGCTATGCACTTAAAATTGTTTGTTGTTATAAAGCTTTTGAAAGCTTTAATTTGATTGAAAGTCTTCTGAAAAGCTTAATTAAGCCGTTTGAAAAGCTATATCAAGCTTATTTTTAAAAAGTTGATATAGCTTATAGTTAGCTATAGTTAGCTGATATAGTTATTTTTGAAGTTTTTAAAAAAGTTTGAAAAACTTTTTTATAAGCTTGAATAAGCTTGTCATCCAGTTTGAAAAAGCTTTTCAATAAGTTTCAAAAAAACTTTTCAAATATCTTGAAAAAGATTTTTCACGCTTTTTTTAAAAAACTTTTCAACTTTTTGAAGAACTTCAAAACTTGATGTTATTATATAAAGTTTCTATTATTTTTCAATATATTTGAAAAGCTTTTTCAGTGTTTCATTGAAAAATTGTTTTCAAACTTTATACGTTTATTTAAGCTTATTAAAAAGTTTGTTCAAACATTTTGAAGAGTTTGTTCTAATTTTTTGCAAAGATTTTCAAGATTTTCTTGAAAAGCTAATTGAAAAGCTTGTTCTTTCTGATATTTCTTTCTGTTTTTACTTTATAAATTATTCGGAATAACTTACTGTTTAAAACTTAGCAAAAGATTTAAAAAAGTAAAACCTTTTAAGGAATAGGTATATACAAAATTATGAAAGATTAAAAATCATATTAACTTCTCAGCTTTTGCAAGCTTGTTGAAAATCGTATTATTAAATTAAAGCTTTTTCAAAATATTTTAAAAGCTTTGAAATATTTAAGTGTTTAAAAGTCTTAACAGTTAATGACAAGATAATTAAAACTTTTTGTAAAGCTTCTTTGAATAGTTCTAAAAGCAAAATAAAGCTGTTGAACGCTTTAATTTGTTTAAAAGTTTAAAAAACTAATGACAAGAAAATTAAAGCCTTTTGGAAAACTTCTTTAAAAGGGTTTAAAAGCAAAACAAAGCCTTTGAAAGCTTTTATTTGTTTCAAAGTCTTAAAAGTTAATAACAGGAAAATTAAAGCCTTTTGAAAAGCTTCTTAACGTTTGTAAAAGCCGTTTGAAAAGCTTCTTTAAGCTGTTTGAAAAGCTATTTCATGCTTTTTGAAAGCTTTGTAAGAAATTTTAAAAACTTTTGCAAGCTTTTTAATATATTTGAAAAGCGTTTTCAAGCTTATTGATAAGCTATTTTAAAATTTTCTGAATAATTTTCTCAAATTTTTCTTCAAAAACTTTTTTAATATGTTTGAAAGCTTTCTATATGTGATATTTCTGTATTTATTCACTTGTTTTAATATGTTATTCTGTAACTTACTATAAAAAAAAATATATATATATAAAATTGTCAAATCTAAAAATGCAGCTTTTAAAGTTTTTCAATTTGCAGCTTATCAAAAACTTAAAACTTTTAAAAAATTTTCAAATTGATTAAATTTTTTGAAGGTTTTATTTTGTTTAAGACTACAAAAAGCTGATGAAAGAAAGATTAAAGCTTTTAACGGTTTTTTTAAAGGGTTTAAAGTGTTTAAAGCAATTATAACTTAAAAGTTGTTTGAAAAGCATGTTTCAAGTTCAAAAACAAAAATGCTTTTCAAGTTGTTTGAAAAAAAGGTTAAGTTTTCTAAGATGTTTGAATTGAACAAATTACAAGAAAAAAAATTCGAAAAAATATATTTTTCACTCCACATGGTTTTATAGAGCTCCAAACTGGCGGCAGAGAAAAAAACGGGGCCTCGTGGTTGCAGCGCTGGGAGTCGAAAAAATTGTCCGATCTGGAAAAAAATGACTTTTTTAAATCTTAACAAAATTGGTTATCTTATGACAGGAGCTTTTTTTAAAAATTTTTTTTTCAATTTTTCGTGATGTTCCAAATTTGAAAGTGTTTTTTTGAAAAAAATATTGACTTTAAAAATTCATAAAAAATCGAAAAAAATTTTAAAAAAGCTCGTGTCACACGATAGCGAATCAAGTTTAAAAAATAAAAAAAAATACATTTTATAATTGTACTAAAATACAAAATTATAAAAAAGTCAATTTAAAAAAACGGCCAATGTCATGTCCCCCGTTAAGAGAAGCTTTTTCTAGCTGTTTGATAAGCTTCTCATATCTGATACTTTTGTTTTTATGTTTAAACTTAAAGTTTAACACATAGCAAAAGCCTTCAAAAAGCAATAATGTTTAAGAAAATATTTTAATTTTGAAAAGCTTAAAATTAAAAATCAAATCTATAGTTTAAAAAATGGCAAAAACTTTCAAAAAAGTTTGCTTTTTAATGAAATTATTTAATTATAAATTATAAAAAAATTAATTTATATTAATTAAAATGAATTAATTTATTATATTAATTTAATTTAATTTAATAAATTTATATTAATTTAAAAAACCAAAAAATTCATAATTAAAATTTTTTTCAGATTGCAACTGAACCAAAACTTAAAATTTTCGAGCAGCTTTTTTTTTATTTACAGGTTTTGAAAATCTTTAATTTGTTTAAATCTTAAAAAAATGTCAAGAAAGTGAAATTTGAAGTTATGTTTATTTCAAAGCATAGAAGTTTATTCATTGTAAGCCTTAAAAATTTCAAAAAAAATGTGTCTTTAAATTATTTTATATAAAACATGTTTTTATAAAATATAGTAGGTTTTTCAAAAGGCTTTTAGTGTAAATAACTTAAAGCTCTGAAGTAATTTAATAACTAAAATAAAACCCTTTAAATCTTTTTGAAATTCGCAGTTAATAACAAAAATCTTATATATTAATACGTGAACATTAAAGTTTGTCGTACGCTTTTTTGGTATTAATTAAAACTCAAAATAAATGAAACTTATATCATTCGAAAGGTTATTTTGCCCAGATGTGCAGAATGTATATATAAATGATATATCTGATAGAGGGGGTACTCAACCTTCTAAGAGAGAAATTAAATTTTTTAGAAAAAACCCTCTCTTTGATAAATATGAAATTTGGTTAGGGGAGAGTTTTTGAGTTGGTCGAATTTAAATTTTTTTTAAAAGTAACAATTTCTTCAAAAAATTTAGTTTTATCCATTCGTCAATTGTAAAATTTGTAAAAAAATGTGTTTTGAATTCAAAAATTTGACTTTCCATGTAAATATCTTGGTCGGATTTTAACGGTTTTTCAATTTTTCTAATTTTTTCTAAAAGTTTGTTTAATTTTCTTTCAAATGTGATAAAAGTTATAGCAAAGTTCTTACCAAAAATATTTTTAATGAATTTTCTTAATATTGTCGTTAGTTATTTAGCGTGTGTTTCAACCAAATGCCAAGAGCGAGAAAAAAACTGTCTCAAATTGAATGTTCTAAATTGGGAAGCCAATATCTCCGCCATCTGTGAATAGATTTTATTTATTTCTTTTTTGTATTTAAATCTTATCAGTTAACTTAAAAAAACTTTTGAAAATAATACCGTTTTTTGTTTGTTTATATTTAAATTATTCATTTTAAAAAAAGACCATAAAATTTGATTTATTCTATAAATATGGGGTAAAAATGATTTTTGTTGTAAAAAAACCAAAAACTCAAAATTGCATTTTTGATTTTCTTTCAAAGTCTATATTGGATTTTAGGTAAATTTATTTTGTCTTGACACTAAATTAATAAACTGTCCGTGCCATCAAAAAATCAAGGCTACCCCCCTATGATTTTTTTGAAAAAAAAATTAAATTTTTTTAAAATGTTGTTTTTCCGTTTTTGAAAGAAATAATTAAATAAATAAATAATTTTTCAGAAGAAAATAGCTTAATATCTCCAATCAATGAAAAGTTATAGCCTCGAACTTATTTTGATCATCTCGCATATATTTATAAATAGGCAATCAATAAATTGGTCGAATTTCGACCCCAGGCGATACTAGTAAGAATAAATATTCAAAGGCTTCAAGCAAAAGTTAAAAAAAATTAAAAATTAAAAGTTTTTGTAAGTTTTTTGAAGTCCCATATAAAGGAAAAGCAATTTAAGTATTTTTAATTATTACGCTTTAAGCTTTTTTACAGCTTTTAATAAATAATTATTTTATTTTTAAAATATTGCTTTATAAAAATAAGTAGTATTTTTTATATTTTTTATTTATTTTAAAGTCAATTGTTGGAACAGAAGAGCTTTTAAAAGCTTTACGTTAACATTAACATTAAATTTAAGCTTTAAAGTAATAAATTAATTAAGCTTGCACGATTTAGATATTTTTTCAAAAGTTGCCAATCAATCATTATCGGAGTTTATTCTCAGACAAAAAATAAAATAATGCGAAAGCTTAACTAAGTTTTTGACAAGTTTTAAAAAGCTTTTAGTTTTGGTTTGCTTAAAAGGCAGTAAATAAGTTTTTTTTTATAATTCGTATATCATATTAAAAGCTTTAATCCAAAAGTCTTAGGAATGACAGACAATTCAAAACCATTTCAATTAACAGTTGAAAGCTTTTCACGAATTTTAAGTATTTTGAAAACTCTAAGCTATTTGAAGTGTTTTGAAAGCTCTAAGCTATTTTATAAAAACTTTCAGTTTCTGATATTAACGCTTAAGTTTATTACTAATTGGTGCAACATTAATAATATTATTTATTATTAAAACAGCTTAGCACATGTAAAAGCTTTTTTAAGCGTTATTAGCTGCTTTTAACATAAGTTGCCCTATCAATCATTATTGCAATTAATTCACAGACAATAAATAAAATAATACCAAAACGTAACTAATTTAATGCCAAGCGTAAAGAAGCTTTTATGTTTTGTTTTTTTTTTTTGCAAAGCTTATAAGCTTTGAAATAAATAGAAAACTTGTTTGTTTATTCGTTAAGTAGCCAAATTTTCAAAAGATTTATGATAAATGTTGTTAACGCTGTTGTTGCTGCTGCTGTTGTATTGTAATAGTTGTTGTTATTGTTGTTGTTGTTGTTTTTGTTGTTGTTGTTGTTGTTGTTGTTGTTGTTGTTGTTGTTGTTGTTGTTGTTGTTGTTGTTGTTGTTGTTGTTGTTGTTGTTGTTGTTGTTGTTGTTGTTGTTGTTGTTGTTGTTGTTGTTGTTGTTGTTGTTTTTGTTGCGCTACTGTTGTTGCCGACAAGACAGTCAAAATAAATAAACATAAATACAAATTAAATTGAGAATTTTTTACAGCCACCAGTTTATAAATTCAACTCAGAATTTATGCATAGAATTGAAATTAATTCAAATATTTTTTTTATTAGATTTGAGAGATTGCAGAATTTAATTCTGCGTAGTAGATAAGGTATGCCGGCTTTTAAGCTTTGTTGTTTTACTGGTTTATTGAAATTGCTTTAAAGTTTAGACTGAGTCAAAAAAAAGGGGATATTAAAAATTTTAAAAAAATTTAAGAAAAGCTTTCTAATAATTCTGACACAGTTGGCACAAGAAACATGCACATTTTTTTTTATAAATTTTGTTTTAACGTTGCGTTGCTTTTCAAGTTTTTTTAAGTTGTGCAAAAGCTTTCCTCAGGTAAATTTCAGCTTTTAAAAGGCATCAAGAAATTCAAATCAACTCTATGGAACTGCTTAAAAAGCATTAAATTTGCATGTTTAACAGCGACAGTTGCTGTATGTCAATCTGTCATGCTGTCTGTCTATGTCTATGTCTATCTTTCAATGTTTTCAAATGCCCTAAAACAGGCTAACTTGCTGCCATAGCTTTTCTCTGCTTTAACCACAACCCATTTCATCTTAGTGCCGATGCCCCAACACCAGCTCGTCCAAGCTTTCAAACAAGAGTTCAAATTCAAGCAAGAGGATATCGTAAATAATTCAAATTGTAGGTATATGTATGCCGCTGATCTAAGCCAAGTGATATCTATTTTGTTGGCAAGAACAACAATAACAACAACAACAATAAAGCACATAAACTTTTTATTTCTGCAGCATTCGTGTTTACTATAGAGCATTGTGGCTTAAAAAACAAAAAAAAAAAAAAAATGGCAAGAAACTTTTTGTTGTGCAACTACAACATATATTAAAAAGTCACAACGAACAAAACAAAAAAAAAAACCAAAAAAAAAATATAGAAAAAAAAATATATAGCAAACACAATAAATGTGCTATAAAAGCAAACATTGAACCTTTACGAATTGATAAACTTGGCTCTTAACATAAAGGTAGGAAGATAAACATGCAACATGGAGCACGTGAAAACTGGCTGCTCTTGGCATCTCGAACGAGTTTTAGCGGTTTTCGATGTTGTTAATGTTTTTGTTTTCGATGATTTTTTTTTTGTTTTTTTGTTGTTGTCGTGAAACTAAAGTTTGCTTAAAGGCTCTGTTTTATTTTAAGCTTTTTGGCTTTTGTGTGGGTCTGAGTGCAAAAGGATGCATGACTGTGGAAAATTTTAAGATTTTCAGCAAGTTAAAAAAAAGTCTGAACTTTGATGAACATTTCAAAATATAACTTATTATGAACTAATCAATAATAAACAATAATAAATATCTACAATAATAAACTTTATAATTTTTTCGAACCTCAACTACACATATATTGCATTCACGAACTACACGTAAAGTTCGCATGCACGTGAATAGCATTCACGTACTTTAGGCATGAGCCGATCTTTTAATAGTTCTTTTGAGTTTCTAAGTAAATGTTTTTAAGAAGACTACCAGCTGCTTTTCTATGATTTTTATGGCTTTTGTGGGTTTTAAGTACAGGATTTGGCCAGTTTCTGTGTGCTTCATTTGAACTTCTTAGGTTTCTGTGAGTTTTGAGGACAGGAATGAAGGTTCCTGTGGAACTTTGGAATAAAAACCATGGTTCATTTCGGCACACTAGAGGCCAAAGAGAAGTGGAAGCGATAGGCATGCCCAGGCAAAGCAAAGCCGTAAGAGATCAAAGTAAATTTATCGGCCATCCAAATAATGACGACAGTTTTTTAACAGATACATCGTTCACACCATCGTTCACACCTCCAAGTCTGCAACGGAAACTGTTGCCCTGGCCACAAAGCCTGGCTCCAGTGGAAACAGTAAGCCATTCCAGACTAAAAGTGCGCCACGCACCAAAAATGCGGCCAAAGTTACTCGGACAGCAGCGCTGCGAATAAGGGACTGCGTTTCTTACGTACCTAAAAAAAAGTGGAATAAAATTCGCCTATGAAGTAGGCAACGGGCATCACAGGAGAAGCTCAAGCTCCCCAAAACCGATGCCCGCAAAGCGACAACACAAACAAACACATTGGCAATTTCAGCCCTTGAAAGGACTTTGACCGAGCTTCTTATGATCAATTGTGTTGTGTGTGTTATTAAATGTTTGCACACAATTGACCGAGAACTGAACCTACATGTTTTATGCCGACTCCGAACGGCTAAAGTTCATGTTCTCAAGAAGATTTACATGGCATTATTTACTCTCTGAGGTTTGCCATTGTCTGCAGAGAGGTGGTGCCCGATCAGAAAAATTTTGTATTGAAAAAAACTTTTCGCCGCGGTTGGGGATCGAACCCGGGCTCCGAACATGCTAGGCCACACACTTAACCTTCATGCCACGGTCACCACCGCAAAGCGACAGATATCACTTAAGAGGTCTCTCAGTCAGTGATTAAACATTTTTGTAGTAGCACAGCCACTCCTAAGCTTTTCAGCAAATTTTAAGCTGGGCACCATGACAGCAGCATTTAGCCTGGACGATGTAGAGAGGTATTTGTCAAAATGGTTTCAAACTTCATTGCCATAACGAAGGAGTTTCCCAGTAAGAGCCGTTTTGTGTCGCGACAGTGGTTCGCATCAGGATCAGGTTAGTCTGATCGCATGCGCCGCTTAGAGATCAGTTGATATTTATAAGAAATCATGATTTTACAACAATTTTACATTTTTAGACAGTGAGTTCCTCTTAGTATCAACGATGCAAATGAGAGTTGATCTTTTGAAGCCTAAAACTTCCAAAACACATACAATTTTTTTTAATTTTTATATTTATGCCAAAGATTTTGTGCGTGATATTCTGAAATAATTTAAGAATTTTTTAAAATCAAAAGCTTTATCGTGTTGTTGATAAGAAATCGGCCAATAGCGCATTTCCGGATTCCTGCCGCACCCTCTGACCCACCTTCTGACCCTCAGTAATGCCGCAATCCTGGAGTTGATTCGGTTATAAAACCATGATCAAAAAAGCTGGGTCGATTTGTATGGAGGCAAAATTTTTCTGATGTTGCCTGGGCGATTTTCTGTTTGGGCATGAAAAGTTACCCCATCGCACCCTCAATTTTGTGAATTTTTTCTATAGGAATTTTTTTTAAAATTTTTTTTTTAAAAAACGTGCACAGCTATGGAAAAACTAACGCCAGATATGAAATTCTCACATCCGATTCAGCCAAAAAACGGCCCTTTTTTTTGTGTTTTGTTTAATAACTTTTCATGCCCGAACCGAAAATCGCCCAGGCAACATCGGTTTAAAAATCGACCCAGCCTTATGATCAACCAACAGGTAATTGGAAGGTGACCCTGGTTGAAAATCCAAAGGAGGAGTTCGGATCGACAACTTTTGTCATAGATATGGAGTCCTTGGGTAAAAGTTTTCTTGCTAAAAGTTATGTGGTAGTTCATGGTTTCGCTTCCAAATGATAAGACCCTTAAAAAAAGATGGAAATATTTGCAGAATAAGCAGGCTTACGAAACAATTCACGACGCTTTAAGTCTTTTCGGTGGCCCGCTCTGGTTAATAACCTCCTCAAATTGGACAATTAACCCTACATCACTGTCGTGGAGGTCAGCCTGACTACAACCAGGATTGAATCTTTCAAATTTAAAATTTAAATTTTAAAATATTTTTAAAGTTCCTTAATTTTTTTTATTTTTAATTTTAATATAAAACTTTATAGAAAACAAAAATAATTTTCTTAATGCTTTGTGCTTTGAAGCTCAAACGATGACACCAAAATGCGGAAGCTTGGCAGTTAAGCAGCTTTTAATATTAAATCGCTTAAAGTTTACCGCTGGGTGGAATTTCTTTTAATATTTTGGGGTCAAATTATGTCAAATGACATTATTTTAAGTCAGCTTTTCTTTGTTTTTATCATGAAGCACTCGCACTGCCTTCAAAACTTTTCATCCACGCCAATATCAAAGTTTGTTACAGAACAAACCATTTCTTTGACTTAAATTCAAAATTTGTTTTTAAAGGTTTGTGTAATATTTTACCTGAAATGAACAGCTAAATAATAGAATCTTTTTAATTTATATATTCCAATATATTGAAAAAATTTTGTTTTCCGAGAATTTCCCCGAAATACAAAGATTGTTATGCCTTAAATACAAATATGATTTCTTTCGAAGACGATTTATCAGCACAAAAATAAATAAAGTTATTAAAATTTTAATTCTTATAAAAAATGCATATTTTTTCAGTGATTAAATTAAATATAAAAATTATTTCTGAAAAAAACATTTTTAAAACAGTATAAAATGAAATTTTATAATGGAACAAATTTTTTGAAAAATGTTAGGATTCGCATAGCTCTAAAGTGGGTCGACCGATTTTAATAATTTTGTGCCTAAATTGTTCACAACTTCATACATAATGTCTACTCGTAGCCAAAATTTTAAAATTTTATTTATTTAAAAAGTTTATTGAAATTATAGAGAGTTATATATTAGCTAATAAAACAAAATTTGTTATATAATATGTATTTTATATTAAAACTAAGCAGTACACAAAAAATGGGCGTGATTTGCTTGCCAGGTAAAATTGTTTGAAGAAAACAAATTTTTCAATACATTTTTTTTTAAAACAAAAAAAAAAAAAGCCCGGCAATCATAATCAGCCCAATCATGAAACATTTTCTCCCGGAAGTTGTAAATGGGAGTTTCCGATTTTAAGAAAGCAGATAAAGATATCTCTGTTTTTTATTTTACACTCATGAATATTGGCAGTTGATGAACAAAATTGCATTAAAAATTTCCAAAAAGTATTTTAACTTTATCTACAACACGGAAACTAACATTTACAACTCCTGGGAGAAAATATATCATGATTGGGCTGAATGTGTCTTTTATTTCTCTTTTAAGACTTTTAAGTGCTCAAAATGACTTTATTTAAGACTTAAAACTACGATATGAGCCCTACATAACTACAGTTGCCCTTATTGGAAGGGTACACACTGTTCTGAGTCCGAAATATGATTCTTTTAGGAGTCCGAAATATGTATTAAATATATATTTGAACTAACGACATCATTCATATGAAACTCTTAATAATTGGTTATGTGCCGTATCAAACCAAATAACAAATGTTTAAAAACTTTTGCTTATCGAAAAAGTAACTGTGAATACATTGACGTGGCGGCCGTGGCCGTTTGTACTAGGTGTGTGGCATGCTAGTCAACAACTTTCGGCCGACTTGGGTTCGAATCAGCTCTAAAACTCGGTTAAAGACCCTCAAGGGCTGAAATGCCCAACTCATTTTTCACACACAGAAGTAGGCAATAAGCAAATTAAATTCATGCAAGCAAATATCAACAAGTAAAGACATGAAAATATTATTTTCATTAAAAATTTCTAAACTAAATATGATAAAATTTGCAAATTTGGCTTTTTAAGGACATAGTTAAAGAAGCGTAGAGCTATTTAGAAAAGCGGATGCTCAAATTGGTCAACCCATTTCAGAGATCTGCTTGCATAAACATCATCCAAACAAGTTGCTCCATGGCAATTTTGCTCGCATGCAGAGTTGGAAATTTGAAAACTGTTTCGAAATATATCTAAGATGTAAATAAACATATTTTAAATACATTTATTGAGTGCAAATATGGTGTTTTTAACTGTTTTGAAAAAAATTTTTAAAGTGAAATTTAAAAGTGTTTCTTACAATGATATTCAAGAAAAATGCTGCAAAAATGCTTTTAGTTTTGTCCAAATGTTCAAGGCAGATACCCCCTCCCCAAGGTCTTATAGATTTGTACCGTTTTTAGAGGATATCTATTACTATATATTTCTAGCCTGTTTCAATTTTATTATCGGTCAAATTCTTGTACGTACCTCCCATACAAAATCATAATGGAGATACTCAGAAACTAACAAATTACAAGCAATATAAGAAGATACCTAAAACTTTATTTTTTTAATATACCTTCCATACAAAATTTTGTTCAAAATTGAGTTATGTCCAAGCGAGGTACTTCTAGGAACAGACCAATTTCATTAATTTTCAGAACACATCTGTTACTTTATTTTTTTTAACCATTCTGATCGAGTTTCGTTAAGATCGGCCAATTTGTTTGTATATCTTTCATGTAAAAATTAAGGTTCAAAATTAATATAGGTGCAAGAGAGGTACTTCTAGGGACAGACCGATTTAAACCCTTTTCAGAATATATACTGCTTAATTTTTCTTGTACTCCGACTGAATTTCGTTAAGATATCATAACTTTTGTATGTATCTCCTATACAAAAGTATGAAAAAAAATTAATATAGGTCCAATGAAGGTATCCCCAGGCACTCATCGATTTCAACTATTTTCAGAACATATCTATTGCCTTACTTTTCTAGCATTCTGAAAGAGTTTCGTTAAGATCGGCCATTTTTCGAATGAACCTTCCATACAAAATCATTTACAAAATTAATATAGGTCTAAGGGAGGTACTTCTAGGAACTAACCGATTTCAACAATTTTCAGAACATATCTATTGCTTTACTTTTCTAGCATTCTGATTGAGTTTCGTTAAGATCGGCCAATGTGTTTGTATACCTTTCATTAAAAATCAAGTACAAAACAAGTAAAGAAAGTCTAAAGTCGGTCTAGCCCGACTATGAAATACCCTAAACCTACTTTTTCCAAATACAATAATAGTATTGAAAATGGGCGTATCTGTAAGCGAATGAAGACCATATTTTATATGCATTTCAGTTTTGATGAAAAGTTTATAAAATTTCAAGTTTTATTCCTGTAGGTTACTTGTTAATGCCTTTATAGTATGTTCGCTATTGTGGGTTGTATGGGAGGTGGGCGTGTCCGTGTATAGACTATGCCCAATTTTTAAATGCATCTTACTTTTGGTATAAAATACATACATACATATCAACTTTTATCTCTGTAGGTTTAACATGAACTTATTTACTGAGTTTTAAATTTTTGTCTTGTATGGGAGCTGGGCGTGGTCGTGGGCGGATGACATCCATTTTTCGAAGACGTCTTTGTGTTGACATAAAAAACATACATACCAAATTTTATCTCTATACGTTAAGAATAAGCTTATTTATTGGGTTTTTAACTTTTGGTTGTATGGGAGGTAGGCGTGTCCGTGGCCTGATGATTTCTAAGTTTTGGTTGTATGGGAAGTGGGCGTGGCCTCGGGCGGTAATTAGTATAGGTCCAAGGGAGGAACTTCTAGAGACTAGATCTAATATCTAATATATAGGGATGGATTTCTAGGGACTGACCAATTTCGACTATTTTTGGTACACATTTACTGCTGTATTATTCTGGTATTCCGACTGAGTTTGGTTAAGATTAGTTAACTTTCGTTCGTTTTGTATGTACATTACATAAAAAACTATATAAAAAAAACTCGCGTGTAGCAACGTACACGTGGCAGAAGTGAAACTACTTTAACAGTAAGTAATAAGAGAGATTTTAGTGTGTGAAATAGAGAGAGCAAGTATCTGAAAAGAAATTCAATCAATACGAAATGGAATAATAATCTGTTAATTCAATATTTGCATCCAGGGGCCGTCTCGGCTATGGTTTTTATCAAAAGTGTCACATATTAACTTTTATCTCTTTGTTTTTTTTTCCGACAAAAATAAAATTTATTTTGAGCCTTATAGTTTTTTGGGCCAAAATAACAGTTGCTTTTGACTTTTATCTTATGGGTCAAAAATAACAGTTATTTTCTGCCGTTTATTTTTTCGGTCAAAAATCTACCTGATATTATATTTGTTTAAGTCATTTTACCGACTAAAAAAATGTTGATACCATTATTTTCATCTCATCGGTGAGACATTTACATGGTGTCAATAGTTCAATCTGTCAAGCGGCCTTTAAAAAAAACACAAATTGCTTGATAATTTTGACCGAAAAAATTAAAGATAAAATAAAAGTCAAAAGAACCTTTATTTTTCCTCGAAAAATACAAAGCAAAAAATAACACTTAAATTTTAACTTTTAAAGAATCAGTCTTAAATTTAAAAGGAACTTAATATTCATGAGGCTGAGGACATTTGTAACATAATGGTTTATTTGGAAAAGTCTTTCAACAATTTTTTTCATTTGAAAATTGTAAAATAACAGTTATTTTCGTTCCTTGTTTTAGTTCAGTTGATTCTTTGTAGATTCACCAAAATACAGTTGCAGACCCAGATGCGGCTGCATTCTTAAGAGCTCTAATTCGCTCTCTATATTCACGAACGCGTTCTGCTCCTGTTTTAGCTATTTTTCTATTTTTTTCCGTGCATACTTGTAGGATGAAAATTAATGTTACGGTTATGTTAATAATGTATTGTTAATGTTAATGCAATGTTAATGTTAATTATGTTATTTTCAGTATGTTACGCGTTTAGTTTTAATTACATTTTCTTTGATCATTTTCATGTGCATACATGGCGTAATGGTATAGATTCCGACTCTTAAGCAACGCTGTTCTGGGTTTAATTCTCGGCAGCGGCAATAATTTTTTTAAATTTTCATATATAATTGAAAACGTTAGCCTAGCGTCACGAATAAGATACCTTGAAATTTCACTCGCCGCTAAAGAAGTTTCACTTCAAAAATGAAAATAGGTAGATTCAAGAAAGGTATCCTAAGGAACTAACCGATTTCTAAAATTTTGAAATTTTTATTAATTTGCTTATACTAATCAAGCATCACAAATTTCATTGTTATAGAAAACGCTTTTTCAATTTCTGTCTAACTTTTGTATAAAATCAGGCTACTGTGGGGGCGGGTGTAAAAATTTTTTTAAGGGGACGTGACACCTTAAAAAAAAATTCTTTTAATGTTTCAAATGCCTATAAGTTGAATAAAAAATAAGATGTCATTTTGAAAAATTAAATATATATTTTTTAGCAAAAAAATTACACAAAAAAAAAATTTGTTTTTTTTATTTACACATTTGGCTACTGGAATTATTTTAAAAAACATTAAAAAACCATGGCGGGCGTGATTAAAACACACTGGGACATCGGAAAAAACGGGGTTTTTATCTGCATCAAAACCGTCATGAAATGAACTAGAAAAAACAATTTTGGTTAAAAAATAACAAAATGGCGGCGTTTTTTCGAAAATTGTCAATTTTTTGGACAAAATCGGCCAAAAAATCAAAAACTATAAAACCGATTTTTCTGTTGCGATTTTCTGTTTAAAATGTCAGTCCGATCGAGTAGTTTTTGTTTTTTCACGCCCGCCCAAGGTTGATTTATTTAAGGTTGCGTACATTTTTTGACGCATCCTTATTTTATGTAAACAAAAATATTTTGAAGTTTGCAGAGTAGTGTTTTGTGCTGCTCGAGAAAAAAAAAGTATTTTTCAGGGTTTTGTGCAGTTTTCTGTTTTATTGTGTACACACTAAGTCAAGATGTGTTCAAATTTTGATTTATGTCAAAATTGGAAGTAAAAGTGGTTTTTACGATCACCGTTTTCCAATGCAATGAAAGTTTCGAATATGAAAATATTTATTTGGTCTGTCTTTCTTGATTTTCTTAATATATATTTATTTCATTAAACCTTTTTTAGGGCATAGTACTGAAATCCTTCAATCAAAACTAAAATTATGGGGGTAGATCAAACTCAATGACTTAATTTTATCAGGACATCCGAATAAAAAAAGGACCAATAAAAGTACTAAACAAAAATTTTAGTATTCTATTTAACAAATAGTACTACAAAAAACTACCAATAGTATTATATTCAGGCAACCGTGTCAGTTCTTTACTCAAATGACTACGCTCTTTTGCTCTCATTTCAAAATAAGGTTGCCGAAATGAGAAAACGTCAAAAATGTATGCAACCTTATATAAATAAGCCTTGACGCCCGCCATGATTTTCTTAATAATTTTTAAAAAAAATTCCAGTTGCAATACATGTGATTAAAATAATAAAAAAAAAATTTTGTTTGCTCTTTAAATTTTTTTTCCGAAAAATATATTTGCAAATTTTCAAAATAATATTTTATTTGTTATTCAACAAATACACATTTTAAAACATTAAAATAAAAAAATTTCTGAAGACGTCACGTCCCCTTAAAGAGTTTAGCACGCTTTAAATTTTATAGAAGAATTTTAAAATTTTTTTCAGCGGATTCTAAGTAACCCACAACGCCAAAGAATTGTTTAAAATTCAAGGCTTTCCAAGCTGTTTTAAAGCTTTTCTTAAGTCATAACTTAATTAAACACAAAAGTTATCAGCATTTGCCGAGCTGAATAAAATCAAATTTGTATCAAGCGTACAATTTATGTCAACTCCTTAAGCTTTCATATAAAAAGCTAACAAATTGTTCGTAAGCTTTACCGCGCATTCATTATCTTCATTAACTCAATTAAGGCTTTTATTAAGTGAATTAATTCTCTGTCGTACAACGAGTAATGTTAGGAATGAATTTATGTTATTATATAAAATATGAGTTATACGATTATTTTGAGTATCGAGTCGTTTATTATGAGAATTTTTGTAAAATCTATTCGTGCTGCTGTTTACACTAACAGGTTATACGATACGCTTGCAATGCTAAAATAAACTAAGATTTATGAGTGTATTTTATATTAATTGCTGCTTGGCAGTGATCTTTATCAATATTCGTAACAAGTTATCACGTGACTTGATGGTGGCGCCTATTAAATAACAGCAACATTCTGGCGGCATAGAGCGAGTGTTAGTTGTTATTTGTTGGCCATTACAACGTTAAGTTAATAATATAGTTGAAACAATTTTAAGCTCGGCGTGAAGCGCATTTATCAACATCGTCATCATCATTATCATCATCATCATTGAGCAACCTACACTTAAACCCAGGGGAAACCCTAACGACTGGCTAGTGTCACTGTCTAACTAAGAAGTTAGGTTGTAAGACCACCTATCATGTTGACGCCAACTTGAAAGATAGATCGCGCTGTCAGTTTGCATCACTTGCAATAAAAACTGTCATTTGCCGTCAGCCGTTGATTTTTTTTTATATTTTTTATGATTCAGTTGAAACACTAAAACCTGTTGTAATTTAGCTAAAAACTATGCAGCAAGTCTCAGCTAGCTGCTTCTGCTTTGGAGATCTTGAAAATTTGTTTATAATTTCTAAAAAAATGTTGCTACTGCGTGTTAAATTTTGCTAAAGAAAGCTTAATTTTTTTTGGCTATTCTTTTTGCGCTTTTTATAGACTGTTTGCGTGACTTGTTTGTGTTGAAATTAATTAGAAATGAAAAAAAAAAGAAACGAAACGCAACATTTGCTGCTTAAGTTTAACACTTAAGTCACAGTTGGTGTGAAATTTTTGCTCATTATGCCAAAAAAGGATATCAAGAGACGTGCGGCAGAAATGCTTTGTTTTAAGCATGCTTCTGCATATCTGCATATCATATATATAAAGCATCAAGCTTAAGCATTTGCTAAGCTATTTCTTGCATGTGTAGATTTGATAAAAATGATGACATCAACTCCATGACTTGATTAAATCTTTGAGCAACACGTTTTGTTTTAATAAAAATATCATCAGCACCACATTTTGACTCATTAAGCGTTTGTTTGTTTTTCTTTTTGTTGTTGTTGTTGTTTAAGGTATGACAATTTGCAGCTCTTCTTGCTCACATATGAATGAGCTAATGCAGTGAATGGCATAACATTGTGAATAAATTTTAACTTATTTCTTTGTTTAAAATAACAATGACATCAACGCGGCAGTGAATTAAAACATGTGATTAATTTGCTTGACTTTTAATAAGTATCTACAAGCATTTGATTCATAGCTTTTTTTAAATATTTAAATCAAATTTAAATTTAAGTTAGTTAAGAAAAATACAAAAATTTTAAAAAACATTTCACAAGAGGTTGATGAAATTAAAACTTCTTGGTATTAAATCGAAAGTCCTCTAAGCAGTTATAAAACTAACCAAATAAAAAACTTTTAAGAAATAACTAAATAAACCAAGTTTTCTAAAAACAAATTCTCAATATGTTTATGCATTTCATATTTCTTCGAAATAAAAAAGTTCACCTAAAAATTTGGCCACCGGTCACGGTCTCATCAAAAATCAGCACGCATTATCGATAAATGCAAAAATTTCAATTTAAAAATATGCACAGCAAATAACAAAAATTTCAATATCCGTTTGTTACTTCTATAAAAAAGCTATCGAAATCAACCAAAAAGTAAATATCTTAAAATCTTTACTTTGACGTCATCAAACAAAAGTTCTATTTCACAAATTGCGCCGCCTTAATTGGCAAAATTTAAATTTAGATTGATTGAAAAACTGCTGCGCGCGTGTTAAAACAAATTCTTTAAGATAAAGAATTTAAAATAGAATTTACTATGCATGAGTAAAAGTAAGATTATTTTTGGGTATTTTTTTCTTTATAAATAAATAAAATAATTAATTCATAACATTGTTTCAATTTTACAAAAAGTTGATAAGATAAGAACGGCGCTTATAATAAAGCAAAAAAACTTATCTTGGCAAAAGTATCTGAGTCAAGAAGACATAACAAAATAGACAAGAAAGTAAGTTTTCAACCAAGTATTTTAAATTATATATTTTTTTTTTTACATTTATGTATAACATTTTTTAAATTTGCAATATTTTTTATTAAATTTTATATTAATTTTTACAAATTAATCTGGTTTTAATAAATTTTTCAAATTTTACATTTTAAATTTTTTATTTTTTAATGTTAAATTTAAAACAAAAAAAGTTCAAATTACAATTTAAGAAAATTATAAAAACAAATTAATTTGTAACAACTAATTTAAAATTAAATAAAATAAATTAGAAAATTAATATAAAAAAATTTTTATATTTTTAAATAATAAATTTGAAATTTAAAATTTTAATTTTTATAATTTTTTTTTAATTAATTTTAAATTCTTGGTTACAAACTAATTTGTTTTTAATAATTTTCTTACAAATTTAATATATAAACTTTTTAATGTAAAATTTTAAATTAATTTAAAATTTAAAATTTAAAATTTAAAATTTAAAATTTAAAATTTAAAATTTAAAATTTAAAATTTAAAATTTAAAATTTAAAATTTAAAATTTAAAATTTAAAATTTAAAATTTAAAATTTAAAATTTAAAATTTAAAATTTAAAATTAAAAATTTAAAATTTAAAATTTAAAATTTAAAGTTTAAAATTTAAAATTTAAAATTTAAAATTTAAAATTTAAAATTTAAAATTTAAAATTTAAAATTTAAAATTTAAAATTTAAATTTTTAACGAACAAAACTTAAAATTTATAATTTACAATTAAACATTTAAATTAAAAATAAAAAAATTTAAAATTTAAAATTTAAAATTTAAAATTTAAAATTTAAAATTAAAAATTTAAAATTTAAAATTTAAAATTTAAAATTTAAAATTTAAAATTTAAAATTTAAAATTTAAAATTTAAAATTTAAAATTTAAAATTTAAAATTTAAAATTTAAAATTTAAAATTTAAAATTTAAAATTTAAAATTTAAAATTTAAAATTTAAAATTTAAAATTTAAAATTTAAAATTTAAAATTTAAAATTTAAAATTTAAATTTTTAACGAACAAAACTTAAAATTTATAATTTACAATTAAACATTTAAATTAAAAATAAAAAAATTTAAAATTTAAAATTTAAAATTTAAAATTTAAAATTTAAAATTTAAAATTTAAAATTTAAAATTTAAAATTTAAAATTTAAAATTTAAAATTTAAAATTTAAAATTTAAAATTTAAAATTTAAAATTTAAAATTTAAAATTTAAAATTTAAAATTTAAAATTTAAAATTTAAAATTTTTTTTTAAAATTTAAATTTTTAACGAACAAAATTTACAATTTAAAATTTAAAATTTTTTTTAACTAAATTTTAAATTTTAAATTTTAAATTTTAAATTTTAAATTTTAAATTTTAAATTTTAAATTTTAAATTTTAAATTTTAAATTTTAAATTTTAAATTTTAAATTTTAAATTTTAAATTTTAAATTTTAAATTTTAAATTTTAAATTTTAAATTTTAAATTTTAAATTTTAAATTTTAAATTTTAAAATTTCTGAGTTATGAATTTTTAAAATAAGGTCGATTTTCTGTGCCGCGAATGGTATGTTCCACCTTAAATAATTAAATTCCACCTTAAAAATAAAATTAAAGTCGGCTCCGTAAGGATTATTATGTCCTTACGGAGCCGACTTTAATTTTATTTGGTATTTTATGGAACATATCATTCGCGGCACAGAAAACCGACCTTATTTTAAAAATTCATAACTCAGTCAAAAATAAACATTTTTCCAAAGTGTTTTTTATTATTGTAGAGAATTGAACGAATTACAAGAAAAAAATTTAAAAATAAATATATTTTTTACTCCAACATGGTTTTATTGAGCTCCAAACTGGCTTTTTAAAATTTTTTTTCAATTTTTGGTGATGTTTCAAATTTGAAAGTGTGTTTTTTCGAAAAAAATATTGACTTTGAAAATTCATAAAAAATCGGAAAAAAATTTAAAAAAAGCTCGTGTCATACGATTGCAAATCAAGTTTAAAAAATAAAGAAAATTTCGTTAAAAAATGAACCCGCTAGTGCCACAATCAGTACGAAAAACATGGTTTCGAGATAAACGCGTTCTAAGTTTGTGAACAAAGAAAAAAAAAAGTAATATTAAAAATGCGCACTAATCCGGCTGTAACTTTTGAACCTGTAGGAATTTTTCCATGAAATTAATATTTTCTTAGAATCTTAAGAATATTTACTATAATAAAAAACAAAATTATAAAAAAAGTCAATTTAAAAAAACGGCCAATGTCATGTCCCCCCTTAAGTCTTAAATGTAGTCATTATCAGAACTTTAGAGTCTTAAAAGCGAAATAAAAGACAGTTTCTGTTGCCGAGCTAGTGTTTTTTTTTTTTAATAAAAATGTTTGGAGGGATTTTTTCTACAAACATTCTTAAAAGACAAGCGAATCCATCCATTTTTTGTGTATTTTATAGTTTTAATATAAGCTACAAATTTATATACCAAATTTAATTTCATTAGCATAGAAACAAACCTCTATAATTTCAATAGACTTTTTAAAAAAACAAAACTTTAAAATTTTGGTTTCGAGTAGACATTATGTAAGAATCGTCGAACAATTTAGAACAAAAATTATTAAAATTGGTCGTGCCACTCCAGAGCTATGCGAATCCTAACATTTTCCACACAACTTGTGCCATTAAAAAATTTAATATACTTTTTTTAAAAATTTTTTTACGAAAATAATTTTTATTTTGAATTCAATCACTGAACTGAATCAATTTTACATTAGAATCAAAGTTTTCATAACTTTTTTTTTTCTGACAAATTGTCTTTATCGTTCTTGTAAAGGACATTGAGTATGTAGCGTCGAACAATTTGGAATAAAAATTATTAAAATCGGTCGACCCATTTCAGAACTATGCAAATCCTAACATTTTTCAAACAACTGGTGCCATTAAAAAATTAAATTTTATACATTTTTAAAAAAATTTTTTACGATAATAATTTTTGTTTTTAATTTAATCACTGAAAAAATATGTAATTTTTCATAAAAATCAAATTTTTCATGACTTTTTTATGTTTTTTTGCTGAGGAATCGTCTTTATCATACTTACAAGGTCATAATGTAAGAAGCGTCGAACAATTAAGAACAGAAATAATTTAAATCGGTCTATCCACTACAGAGCTACATATGCGAGTCCTAACATTTTTCAAACAACTTGTGCCATTAAAAATTTAATTTTAAATATTTTTGAAAAAATTTTTTACGAAAATAATTTGTATTTTTTATTTAATCAATGAAAAACTATGCAATTTTTTGTAAGAATCAAAGTTTTAATAACTTTATTTTTTTTTTTTTTGCTAAGAAATCGTCTTTGTCGTTCTTAAAGGACTTTTTGTAAGAAGCGTTGAACAATTTAGAACAAAAATTATTGTGCCATATTATTTGTGCCATTCAAATTAAATTTTATATATTTTTAAAAAATTTTTACGAAAATAGTTTTTATTTTTCATTTAATCAATGAAAAAATGTGCAATTTTTCATAAGAATCAAAGTTCTAATAATTTTTTTTTTCTGAGAAATTTTTTTTATTGTTCTTATAAGGACATTGTGTAAATTAAAATTAAAATTGGTCGAACCATTTTAGAGCAAGAACAAAAATTATTAAAATCGTTCGACACACTTTAGAGCTAGGCGAATCCTAACATTTGTGCCAATAAAAAATTTAATTTTATACTTTTTTAAAAAAATTTTTACGAAAATAATTTTCATTTTTAATTTAATCACTTTTTTAAAAAATTGTTAACGAAAATAATTTTTATTTTTAATTTAATCACTTAAATTTTCATAAGAATCAAAATTTTAATGGCTTTATTTTTTTTTTTTTGCGGAGAAATCGTCTTAATCGTGCTTACAAGGACATTATGTCAGAAGCGTCGAACAATTAAGAATAAAAATTATTGAAATCGGTCGACCCACTTCAGAGCTATGTGAATCCTAACATTTGTCAAACAAGAAAAAATTAAATTTTATACTTTTTTTAAAAATTTTTTTATGAAAATATTTTTTATTTTGAATTCAATCACTGAAAAAAAAAATTAAATTTTTCATACGGATAAAAGTTGGACTTTATTTGAATGACTTTATTTGTTTTTTTTTTTGCTGAGAAATCGTCTTCGAAAGTAATTCTCGATCAACAAAATTTTTTAAACATGTTGGGGATATATAAATTAAAAAATAATTTTATTTAGTTGTTCATTTCAGGTGAAACATCACATAAACCTTTATAAACAAAATTTCAATTTAAGTCAGAGTTGGTTTGTTCTGTAACAAACTTTGATATTGGGGCGGCTGAAATGCTGAAAAGTTTTGAAGGCAGTGCGAGTGCTTCATGCTAAAAACAAAGAAAAGCTCACTTAAACTAATGTTGACCCCATTTTCAAAGAAAAAGAAAAACATTGTTTGATCAAAATATTTAAACAAGTTCCACCCAGCAATAAACTATGAACGATTTAATAACAAAAGCTGCTTAACTGCCAAGCTTCCGCCCTTTTTGTGTCATCGTTTGAGCTTCAAAGCACAAAGCATAAAGAAAATTCTAACTGTTTCATATAAAGTACATTTAAATGAGCTGCCCTTGATGCCATTTAAGGGCTTTGAAACGGATGCCAATTTGATGCCATTGCTTGCTTAACTCAACAAATTTAAACAAAAAACTTTTTATTGAAAAAGCAACATAAAAACAAACAAACAAAAGCTTTAAAATTTCAACACATAATAAGTCAAAAATTTCACGGTCATGCGTCAAAACAAAAAAGTAGCCATAAAAAAAAAAAAAAAAATGCACAAGACCCTTAGCTATAACTAAACCAAACTGGCATCAAAAGACAAAAAAGGGCAGCAGCATTTGTAGAAGCAAGGCAATAAAGCCAAAAAATAAATTCAACAAAAACAAAAAAGCCAAAAGAAAATGTTAAGCATTTAAAACAGAGAAGAAAAAAACACAAAAAACAAACAGCATGAAATGAGCGCAATATTGTAATGTTTGGCAGAAAAAAAGGTTGTAACTAGTGTCCGACCGAAACCAAAATTTTGGCCGAAACCGAAACCGAATTTCGGCCATTTTTGTAATATTCGGCCGAAACCGAAACCGAAACTGAATGTTTACTTGAAAATTGTTAAATTGTTAATTGTTAAAAGCTTTCAAATATATAACAATTGAAACATATTATAATAACGTATATATACGATAAATATTCTTTTGCCTTTATTCATAAAAATTTACGAGCCTCTTATAAAGCCTTTACAAAGAAAAAATTTCAAAAACAGTATTCATAAACGTCCAATAACGACAAAAATTTCTTATAAAGGCTTCTTAAATGAGTAACCTTCAATAAACCCTTGATAAAGCCTTTTTAAAATTTTTACTCTAATGTGAGCACAAATATTGTCAAAAGTACTTCAAACTGTTTCAAAAAATATGGAAACATGCCAAAACATTTCAAAATATTGGGAATAAAAATTATAAGTGACAATTTTTTCAGAGAAGAACATAGATTAAACATTTTTTTGACTGTTTGCATGTCAAAATATTGATAAAATTATGAAAAATAAACAAAAAATTATTGAATTTATCAAATTCACAAACCATTCTTGATACTGTTCCCATTTCAAATTAAGAGTGTTCCTATTGTAACAAATAAGCTGAGACAATATTTTTATGAATAACAAAATTTGAAAAAGCATTTTATCTCTAAAAAGCTTTTTGACTATTGAGTACTTTAAATCTATTTCAAGATATTTTTATATATATTAATATAAATATTTGAACAGTAATGTTCAACTTTAAAATAATAAATAAAGAGATCATTTTAATATCACTTTAAGGAACTTTTTAGTATTTAAAGTTAAATAACTTAATATTATAATCTAAAAAAAAAATCTACATTTATCGTTTTGTGCTGGACCCAACCCACACGGTCAATCAAATGACTGAATTTCACGTTCTACTTAACACCATTAAAAATTTTGATGAAAGCGAACTCACATCTACCATTGAAATATATGTAAGAACCGAATTAGTAGTGTCCGATCAAATATTCGGTTTCGGTTTCGGTTTCGGCCATATTGATGCCGAATAGCCGAAACTGATTAAAAGGGCCGAAACTGGCCGAAACCGAAACCGAAACCGAATATTCGGTCGGACACTAGTTGTAACTAACGCGCAAGCACGCACGCACGCGCAGCCATGCGACATATATGGACAAGTTGGTAATGCGGCAGCCTTTAAGCATTGATCATTAATCAATATTTGGAGGCGACCAAGCAAAAAGCAAATGAAGAAAATAAAAAATCATGTGTCATGTAAGGAAAGTTGTTGTTCTTATTCAAGAAGTTGTTGCTACCGTCAATGAAGATGTTGTTGATGATGAGTGGCTTCAAAAAAATGCTTTTGTTTAAAAATAGACGCATGACTTTTGCATAGCTATTTATTTTGACACACAACAATTAAAATGTGTTAAAAAGTTTTTTAAAGGAACTTCATTAATTTTGACCTTTTCAATGAATTTTTCGAAGGTGCAAATGAATTGCAAAATTTTTCTAGCAACTTCATTTGAACATCATTAATTATAAAAAGACTAAAGAAAATGCTAAACCAGGCTTCAAGTTCAAAAGAAAAGATATACAAAAATTTAACGCAGCAGTTATTACATGCTGTGAATAGTAGTCAAGAGGGCAGAAAAACACGGTAAACAAGGATATGTGGCAAGGAAAAAAATTTTCTTTAGCCTTTTAAAATAAATAAAAAATATTGTATTCAAACATTCATAAAAAACATTTGACTGTTATGTAAAAAACTTAACCCTTGCGCTACCTATATTTTTACTGCCATTTTTGTCTAAAATTAGAGTTGTGTGCATTATTTTTAACAAAACATAAATTTCTTGAATTTTTTAAATTTATTAGGCAGTGTAAGGGTTAAATTACATGATAGTTAATTTAATTAAAAAGTTTTGCAAAATTTCTAATACTTAGCAAAGGAAGTATGAACATTTTGAAGCATATTAAATTATTTACAGCTGAATGTCCTTTCTTTGCTATTCAAAACTGCTCAATAGCTTTAAAGCTTTTATTTAAAGCAGCTTCACTTTGTTGCCCAGTCATCGTTTTTTCGATTGTTTTTTTTTCCTTTTTTTTACTTTTTGCTTAGGTTGCCGCTTGTTTTCAAAAAATTAACTGCAAGCTCTTAATTTAAAGTGGGCGTTAATTGCGTAGGCTTGCCGCTTGTCATACCCAACAAGTTAACATTTTTTTTTTTAATTTTTTTTTTTTAACTCACACAGCCTGGCTTCAACTTCATTGCGGAGGTTCTGAACTTTGGTGTTGTTCATGCTTTTGTTGTTGTTGTGCTAATTATTTATGAGCTGACTGCGGAAGCATGTTGAAGAAGAAGGTAGCTACTCTACGCAGTGACTGGCAGAGCCAGCCAGTGGGCTGTATGGCGACAGTTGTATAGAATTTATTAATTAATGTCATTGCAAGAGGTTGAACAGTGAAATGATGCAACTGTATAAAAATTTTAATTCAGTTTTTATTTTTGTTTGTTTTGTTTTTTTTTTGTTCTCATACAACAATGTTCAAAGAATGTACAAACATCCGGCTTATGTGAAAAGAGTTTATGTCAATAAAAACAAAATTTCATCTTTTTGAAGAGAGATAAGTTTTGAGTACGAAGAGAATTTAATGAAAACGTTAAAAACGGTTTGTGGTTTCCCAAAAGAGCTTTAAAGTACTCTCTTTAAAGTACTCGAAGTAGAACTCTCGATTTGTGAGCACTTCGAGTATCCGTATAGTTTCGGGAATGAAGGGATATTTCGAGCTACCCGGGGTTTTGTTTTGAGTACAGTAGAATCCCGATTATCCGAATCAAATAAACCCAGGGATATTCCGTATAATCGAAAATACGGATAATTGATTTCAAAGTCAAATCAAATAATAATAAAATTTTAGTAACTTTTTATTGTAGAAAACGGTTTCACATACGTCATTTAAATAATACGAAATACAAAAAATACGAGTAATTAAGATAATGAATAACATAATACCTTTGTAAGTTAAAATTTTGATTGGAAAAATATCAAATCATTTCTAAATCGGTCATAAGAGCCGTGAAGAATGAGTCCGGACGTTTGGATAATCGATGTTCGGGTGAGCGAGATTCTACTGTATCGAAAGCATTAAAAACGATTTAATGCACACAGAAAAATATCAACTGTAATATTAACAGTGCTCCGATGTCATTTTTAAACACTGTTAGATTGAATGATTTGCGTTTAAGTTAACAGTTTTTTTTGTTGAATGAACGTTTCAACGTATTTTTGTACTGTCCAAATCATCTGTTGAAATATTTTTATTTTTTTGTTGAAATATGTTTGTCTTCTCTAAGCAATAGTTTTTAAATGTGTTTTGCTATATTTATCTTATAATTATCTCAGTGGAAGTGTGCTAGACTCTCATGCGAGAGACGTGGGTTCGCATCCTAGCTGTGTAAGTATCAAAAATTCAAATAAAATAATTGAAATTCTAATTCACTTTCGTTAATTGTTTGGTCAAAAAATAATATCCAAAATATGTTTGCTCACAATCATAAAAAAAATTGTATATATAATTTAAAAAAAAAAAAAATATTTTAAGTAAAACAAATTCTTTGTTGGCCTTGCCGGTATTTGAACCTAGGAGTGTCGAGTACTAGACGCACACATCAGCACACTCGGCTAAGCATGAACTTTAAAAATAGTGATAAAATTTCAATAAGTACGGTTTTATATGGGTTTCGTTATTAACCATAACCATAACCATAACCATAACCATAACCATAACCATAACCATAACCATAACCATAACCATAACCATAACCATAACCATAACCATAACCATAACCATAACCATAACCATAACCATAACCATAACCATAACCATAACCATAACCATAACCATAACCATAACCATAACCATAACCATAACCATAACCATAACCATAACCATAACCATTACAAAACCACAATCATAAGAAAATGTAATGGCTGTTTAGTATGTGACTCAGATAGTTTCTTGAAAACATTCCTCCTTGTATTGATAAAAAACAAGAGCAAAGAAAATCCATTTCAGCCCTGGAAAGTACTTTTACTGAGCTTCTTATGATCAATTGTATTGTTTGTAATTAAGTTTTTACACACAATTGACCGAGAACTGTATCTACATGTTCCGACACCGAACGGCTAAAGTTCATGGTCTCAAGAAGGCATTACATGACATTTACATGGCATTATTTATTCTCTGAGGTTTGCCATTTTCTGCAGAAAGGGTTGACGGCCGAACAAAAAATATATTTCTATTGAAAAAACTTTTTGCCTGAGATGAGAACTGACCCAGGAAATAGCATGACATACACTTTGCGCAAACGACCACGGCATTGCCTGATTTAACCTGATACCCTCCTTGAAAATTATAGTTCTTCAGACATTCAATTTTGAGCTACTTTTTTTGAATATTTATATCTAATTTTTGGTCTAAATTTAGCTCCGATCGGAATTCCGATTTATATTAAAAACATAGATCTCAAGTTTTGCTGAGTTTCAGATTCAGATTCGATATAACTCAGTTTGGAACCAATAGTTTTTAAAAGTGTTTTGCTATATTTACCTTATCGTTATCTAAATCTCAGTGGAAGTGTGCTAGACTGTCATGCGGAGGATGAGGGTTCGTATCCTGACTGAGTAGGTATCAAAAATTTAAATTTAATAATTTAAATTCTGTTTCATTAACTTTTTGGTTAAAAATAACCTTCAAAATAAGTTGGTTTGCAATCTTGTAAAAAAATTGAACATTTAATTTTTATGTAAAAAAAAAATATTTTAAATTAAAAACAAATGTATTGAACCTAGTTCAGTCGATTACTAGATGCGAATGGCCACGCACTCAGCTAAGCTTGAAGTTTCAAACAGTCATACAATATTTTTAATTACGATTGTAGAATACGTGTACCGTGTGCTATAGAGCGGCTACCGGTTGGGTATATAGAGTGTTTAATGGGGGGTGTCAATGGACCCCATCCAATGACAACGCCATGCAAAAGTGAACGGATGGTTTCATATGTTGGTGGCAGTATTGGGACCGGTCACTATTATTTGGAAACTTATTACTTGAAAGGTTTTCAGCCAGTTCTTTTCTCCGTAGGTTTGTTAATTGATTTTTGGTTGATTTTTGGTTTGAATATCGTTTTTTTATTGAAAGTCCGCATTATATTTCATTTTAGCCATGAAATCAAATTGAAAAATGGTATCCTGTTAAAATTCAGAATTTCAGGCCAGTATTTCGTGCTGAGTAGAAAAGGCCGGAGAATGTTTTATGCTAATTTTATGCATTTCAAGCATGAATTATGCTTCAATTTCTGCAGTGAAATTACAATTTAAGAATGGTTGCGCGATTATCTTTAAAATTTTAGGCCTGAGATTCTGAGAGTAAGGCTAAGGACTCTAAGTGAGGTTTCACTCGGTTATTCGAACATCTTTTTTAAATTTATTTTTTCAGTTTTTTAGTCTTCACAGATCTTAAAATTAATTACCTATTTCTGAAAATCTTTTTTGGATTTGAGTCACGTTCAAGGACAAACTTTCCCCCAAAGAACTAAGTACAAGTAAACTAAGATGGTTACAAGTACTAAGTACAGATGCAAAACATAAAATATTAAGTATCCTACGACTAATGTTACGTGAGTGGAAGTGCCAGTATTATTTTCTAAAACTTTTTTTGTCATCAACTAATTAACCCTTAAACGCCCAATGTATCTTTATAGAAACAAAGACTTGAAAGACTCTCATTGTAGCATTGAAGATTTGAAAGCTTTGAAATGACAAACGTTGAAGTCAAAAAATTCTAACATTTACTAAAAAAACAAAAAATCTAAAATTTGTTACAATCTTATGAAAATTTTAACAATATTTGAAAAAAAATGTTTTTTGGGAAAATTAAAAAAAATTAAGTTTTGGCCGGGTAAAATCTGGTACATGTGGGCCTTCAAAACCCCTTAAAAATATAGATGCTGCTGCAGAAATATATTTTTTTGAAGAATATTATGAGTAAATTCTCAGAAACTGCATCTTTTGTCCAGTATAACTTTTAAGATACAATCACATTTTTTCCAAATAACTTTTCAACAAATATATTTTTTTAAAACTTAATGAGGATACTGTGCGGACATTATCTTTTTACGCAACATTTAATTTTTTGATAAAAATCGGTGTTCTCTATCGGTGCTGTAGCGTTTAAAATCGACCTTATCTACCTCTTAGGTAGATAAGGTTAAAATCGACCTAATCTACCTCTTGTATCCTGTCGATGGACAGACATTCAGACTAGAGATGGGCGCGTGAGTGATTTTTACTCACAATCACGCACGCTCACAATGTGATTTCGTCTAATTACGCACGCTCACGATCAAAAATAATTTTTTGGATTACGATCACGATGTGATTTCTTCTAATCACGCACGCTCACGCTTTAAAATAAGTTTTTTGATCACAATCACGCACGATCACGATGACATATTTTACTCACGAGTTCTCACGAATACGTTTTATAGGAAGGAGAATGAATACACATAAGCTTTTATTAAAAGTGTATTTAGTGTATTTTGAGTACCTCTCGTAAAACCAGCATACAGAGAGGTAGCTACAGCATTATAAAAAGAAAATTGATAAAATTTCTCCGCTTATTATTAGTTCAAATTGCTTCAAGTTATCGTTGACGTTTCGCAAAATAAATAAAGAGAGCGAAGTTAGTTGTTGCCGCTTCTTTAGAAGTGGTCAGTGTTGCATTTTGTATGCAATTGGTAGCAAAAGCGTAAGAAAACCTCATTACAAAATTTAGCACAGCTTTGAAAAATTTTGGTACACAAGTCGTGATACGAATAAATTTAAGTCACGCACGAGAAAAATGTAATCACACACGATCACAAATTTTTCGTGATTTTGTTATTGGTTCGCTCACGATCACGACGTGATTCGTCGTGTCACGTCAAAATTCGTGACACGCGCTCATCTCTAATTCAGACATACATGGCTAAATCAGCTCATGGTGATGCTGATCAATATTCGTTTCTATGCCTACCGCGACAATACTTCGTGAAGGGGTGTTATTTTATGTGCCGATAACTTTAAAGCTTTGTTTTAATAATGAACTTTGTAAGCAATAGGAAAGAAGCAAACACATGCAAACGTATATTTTCGTATATTATCGACGATCAACTTAGCACTTGCTTAGCTTAACTTAAGGGGGGACGGACATGACAATGGTCGTTTTTTTAAATCGAATCGCTTTTTTTTATAATTTTGTATTTTGGTAAATATTTTTTAAATAATTTTTAAGATTATAAGAAAAAAATTTCATGGAAAAATTCCAACGGGTTCGAAAGTTACAGCCGGATTAGTGAGAGCGCATTTTTATTTTTCTTTGCATTTTTCTTTGTTCACAAACTTTGAACGCGTTTATCTCGAAACCATGTTTTTCGTACTGATTGCGACACTAGCGGGTTAATTTTTGACGAAATTTTTTTTTTTTTGTATTTTTTTAACTTGATTCGCTATCGTATGACACAAGCTTTTTTTAAATTTTTTTCGATTTTTTATGAATTTTTAAAGTCAATATTTTTTTTTCGAAAAAACACTATTAATTTTGAAACATCACCAAAAATTGAAATCGTATCACAAAAGCTTTATTTTACATTTTTTGTCGATTTTTTGTTTTTAATTTTTAAAGTCATTATTTTTTTCGAAAAAATACACTATCAAATTTGAAACATCACCAAAAATTGAAAAAAAATTTAAAAAAGTCTCTTGTCATAGGATAAACACTTTTGTTAAGATTTAAAAAAGTCATTTTTTTTCAGATCGGACAATTTTTCGACTCCCAACCACGAGGCCCCGTTTTGTTCTCTGCCGCCAGTTTGGAGCTCTATAAAACCATGTTGGAGTGAAAAATATATTTTTTTTTAATTTTTTTCTCTACAATAATAAAAACAAATTTTGAAAAAATTGTTTTTTTTTTTTGACTGAGCTATGAATGTTTAAAAAAGGTCTGTTTTTTCTGCCGCGAATGTTATGTCCCTCCTTAAAGAGAGTAAGTTAAATGTTGATAAACTCAAAAAAGAAATGATCTCATTTCATCAACTTGTTTTTGATATGCGTCTGATATTTAAATTATTTTTATTTTTAAATGTTCTTGTTTGAACAATTGTTTCAAGTCAATTGCGCAGTTAATGTTTTGTGACGCTAAAAAATGATTAACTATAAAAAAAATTTGGCGCTTTTAATTACTAAGCTGGCTGGCAAAAAAAAAGTTCACAAAAAAAAACAAAAAAAAACAAAATAAAAATTAAGGCAATTCATATGTTTTATTGAACGAGTTGATAAAATTTTAAAATTATTTTTTTCTTAGTTAGGCAGTTGAGAGATGCGAACAAGCAAAATAAAAGAAAAACAAAAAACAAAAGACAAACTATTGGCTTTTTGTTCAATTTAAACTTATTTTCTCTACATAAACAAACTCTATACAATTTAAGAGAAGTTTCTTAGTATTAAAATTTCTAGATTCGAAAACCGCTATTACTGATACCAAAAAACACTGCCAACTTTTGTATATAACTAAACCACTTTACAGTTATTTTGTTGTCAATTAATTTTTTAATAGAAATTAACTTGAAATCGAAGTTTCAATGAAGGTGAAAACAACGATTTTAACAAAATTTATAGTCCATATATATGCAAAAATAAAATTATATTAAAAAATTATGAAACAGGTTATTTTCATAAAGAAGAAGAAATTGCTTGAAGAGGAATATATTTCTTTTTTATTAAAAAATAAGACAGCTGAATTGTTCTTTTTTGTTAATGATTTCACTTTTAAATTTCACTTAAATATCTCATTTATTCAATAAAGCTTAAGATATAAAATGTGCTTAAATTATGTGAAAGAAAAAAAATTAGCAAATTTTAAAAAAGGCCAACAAAATAAAACAATAAGTTGAATTTTAAATTTCTACAGCCTACAGTTAGATATACTTTCAAAAGTATTAAGCTTTTCTTCAAAACACTTTGCTAACAATGAATTCGTTACACTTTCAAGCAAATTGTTTTTGTTGTGCTTAAATAGAAGCATTAGCTGTAATAAGCATAACTTAGATCATAAAAATACAAAAACAATAAAACCTTTTAAATGTCAAAATAATGATACAAAAACAAGCAAATCCAAATTTTTATTTTTTTTTTTTTTTTTGTCACTCTTATTGTTAGACATATGTTACTATATGTCATCGCTACAAATTTTACACGTTATGTTTGTAAACGGGGCAATTAACACAACAATAACAAAAATAATAACAACCCACAATAAAGCATATTAACAAAGCAAAGCTTACAGCATATTCAATAAAAAAAGAAACGAAGAAAAAAATAAATAAAAATAAAAATATAAAAGATTGCTATGGAGAAGCTATAATAATAGACCAAAACAGAGATAAAGAAAATAAATTTTGTATTTTGCAAACATTGTGAAAATAGCTATAATGCCATAATTATGTTGTTGCTTAAGAGAATAACAACGGCAAAAAAAAAAAAAACAAAAAATAAATCAATAATTAACAATAAAACCAGAAACCTGTTGTTAGCAACATAATCAAAATTCGACAACATAAATTTGCCGAAATGTTGTTATTGCTATTATTGCTGCAGCAATTGCAACAGCAATAAATAATCATAATTTGCAATCATTTGTGAATAAGTAAAAGTTTGATATATTAAGTGGAAATGAAAATTTAAACGATATTTAAAATTTTAATAGATTTTCTGCTAAAATTAATTAATTTTTAAGGTTTATTTGGAGTGTAGTAATTTTAATTTTTAAACTTTTTTTAATATAAAAAAAAAAAAAATAAATAACTATAAAAATGAATGTTACAAATTTTTTTTTCAATATTCAAAAGCTCATAAGAAATGTTGAAAATGTTAAAAAATTAATGTATTCAAAACTTTTAAACTAGGAAAATTTATCTCTTTATATTAAATTTATATATTACTAGCGGATGTAACCCGGTGTTACTCGGGGTTGTGCCTCGAGCACAAAAAGAGGACAATTTTCAAAACTGCTCTGATTTTAAAGTTTTTTAAATTATCGTTTTTAAAATTATCGTTTTTTGGGGTTTTGCCCCCTGTTTCCGTCGAAAGTGTTTAGTCAAATTTCCACAAAAGTGTACTTGCCAGAAGCGGTTAAAACAAAAAATTACATTTTCAACGTCTCGATCTGACGTCTGGTTTCTGATGAAAATGGAACCCACACGCACACTTAGAAAAAAAAAACACATACAATCTTTCTCCGGTGAAAAATTTCTCTATTTTTGATAACAGCAATTTGCTCTTTTCAAATAAAATTTTCTTAAATTAGAATAAATTTTCACATTTTCGAAGAAATATTTCTTCACTTCTAGGAAATGGAAATATTTCAATGTCTCTTATAATGACAAATATTTTTATTGCACAAAAAAATTCTCATTTATACAGAAAAATTTTTTGAAAATGAAAATTTTTTCATATATTTTGTTAAAAAATTCACTATGAGAAGTTTTTTCTTCAATAAAAACAAATGTTTTCTCAAAACTAAAGAGTCTTTTTCACTAAAATCGAATTATTTTTATGTTTTTCTCTCTTTCATAGAAGGTTTTTATAATTTTTAGAGAATTTTTAGGATCGCATTTAGAGAAAAGCATGCTCTGGAGCATGGTCAATACCATTTTTCAGTAAATATGATGCCATTTTTATCATATTCCGACAATTTTTTTTCTAAGTGCAGTTTGAAAAGTCATTTCGAGAAAAATGCGTTTAAAGTTTTTTTTGGCATGCATTTGATATGCAATTTTATCTCAAATAAATTCCAATTTTAAAAAATCTTATAAGCATCGATTCGATTTTTGGATTGTCTTCGTTCAACTTCGGTTTTGGTCGATGCTGTTCTGTTCATTTTTTTTCATCTTTATATAGCTTCTGCTGGTATTCGTTAAACTTCTTTTTTTTTTCGTTCGTCTTTTGTTCTTGACTTCGTTTGCTTTCGGCTCATTCGTTGATTTTTGTCGAAAGAACTTTTTAAAGCATCGAATCTATTTCAGTAACAGATACAAATGCTTGCCCAGTTTCATCAAAATCGTTTCATCCGTTTTGACGTGAATGAGCCGAACATAGTTGATTGCATAAAGCGCCATCTTACGGAAGTTTTCTGAAATTTTTTATTTTTTGAATTTTTTTAAATAGCTCAATTCTGTTGAAGAGTCAAGTTATTTCACGTACCAAATTTTAGTAAAATCGATCAAGTCATTTAGGAGTTATTGAGCCTTAATAATGCATTACTTTAAACGCCCTCTTTCGGAGTCTTTGGAATTTTTTATATTTTCTGTTTTATCTTGGGTGCAGTTGAACTTTCATACCAAATTTCATTGAAATCGGTTCAGGAGTTTAGGAGTTATTAACTCTTAAAAACGCACTACTTAAAGCGCCCTCTTGCGGAAGTCTTTGGAATTTTTTATAGCCTATGTTTTATTTTGGGAGCAGTAGAACCTTCATGCCAAATTTCATTGAATTCGGTCCAGTTGCTTAGGATTTATTATAGTGTGCCACGCCCACATACTTCAGCCCACTTTTTTGCCTATGATTTATCTTGGGTGCAGTTGAACTTTCATTCCAAATTTCATTGAAATCGGTTCAGGCGTTTAGGACTTGTTGAGTCTTTAAAACGCACTACTTAAACCGCTCTCTTACGGAAGTCTTTGGAATTGTTATAGCCTATGTTATCTTGGGCGCAGTCGTTCCAAGTCATTCCAAATTTAATTGAAATCGGTCCAGGTGCTTAGGAGTTATTATAGTGTGCCACGCCCACATACTTCCGCCCATTTTTTACCTATGCTTTATCTTGGGTGCAGTTGAACTTTCATACCAAATTTCATTGAAATCGATCCAGGAGTTAAGGAGTTATTAACTCTTAAAAACGCACTACTTAAAGCGCCCTCTTGCGGAAGTCTTTGGAATTTTTTATAGCCTATGTTTTATTTTGGGAGCAGTAGAACCTTCATGCCAAATTTCATTGAATTCGGTCCAGTTGCTTAGGATTTATTATAGTGTGCCACGCCCACATACTTCAGCCCACTTTTTTGCCTATGATTTATCTTGGGTGCAGTTGAACTTTCATTCCAAATTTCATTGAAATCGGTTCAGGCGTTTAGGACTTGTTGAGTCTTTAAAACGCACTACTTAAACCGCTCTCTTACGGAAGTCTTTGGAATTGTTATAGCCTATGTTATCTTGGGCGCAGTCGTTCCAAGTCATTCCAAATTTAATTGAAATCGGTCCAGGTGCTTAGGAGTTATTATAGTGTGCCACGCCCACATACTTCCGCCCATTTTTTACCTATGCTTTATCTTGGGTGCAGTTGAACTTTCATACCAAATTTCATTGAAATCGATCCAGGAGTTAAGGAGTTATTAACTCTTAAAAACGCACTACTTAAAGCGCCCTCTTACGGAAGTCTTTAGAATTTTTAATAGCCTATGTTATCTTGGGCTCAGTCGAACCTTCATACCAAAATTTTATTGAAACCGGTCCAGGTGTTAAGGAGTTATTATATACTGCCACGCTCACATGCTTCCGCCCACTTTTTTACACCCCCTATGTTCTTTCTCCCTATGAAAGGTACTCGGTGTCCAAATTTCAGCTCAATCGGATAAGCGGTGCGCGAGCCTATACGGAACAGACAGACAGACAGACAGACAGAAGGACAAACATTTGATTTTATATATAAGATTTAAATTTTAATGTAAGAGAAGATTTAGGGTATTCCATTAAACGGACTAGACCGGCTTAAGAGTTATCTTTCTTTTGTTTATAAAAATTTCGTTTTATTTTTAAAATTTTCTTATTTCTGTTCGATTGATTTTATAATCATGTATAACAAAATGTTATCACAAATACAAGTTTTTTTTTCCTTTTTCCTCTCTATAATCAACTTTTACTTAAGCTTTTTCTATATTTTACAATAATAAACTATTTTTAATTTTGCTTTAATTTCGTTATCTTTGGTTTGAGTTCAACATTTGTCAATCATGCGTTATATAAATTTTTAATTTGCATTATTTTGAAATTGTTGATTTCAATTATCTTTTTTGTTTGTTTTTGTTTTTTCTTCATTGTTTCTATCAATTGTTAGCTTTTTCTTGATTATTTAAAATTTTTGCTACTTGAAGTAACACGTCGTCTCACGACCTTTCTACAGACAATGGCAAGCCTCAGAAAGTAAACAATGCCATGTAAAGGTTTCTTGAAAGGATTTTAGCTAGTCGGAGTAAGTCAATTGTGTACCAACATTTAATAACACACACACACAACACACATGCAAGCTCGATCAAAGTCCTTTCAAGAACTGAAATGTTGAATTTTTTTTCTTTTTTATTTTCAAATTTATTTTTTTAGATATTCTATAGCAACTGTCGAAACAAAAATGAACTGCTTGTAGAATCAATAATTATATGTATTATGATAGTTTCTGTCAAAAACCTTTGAAGACATGCTCGCAAAGAATACTTTGGGAAGGTTTGGCACGTTTTGGCGACTTATTATTCAAAAACTGTAAAAAGTCAGAAGAAATATGCAATATTTTAGAATTTTGACCTAAATGTGCCCAAGACCTATTTCTTAATATTTGATATGCTTACAAAAGTAAAAGCTTGATACATTTCAAAAGACTTTTTCAAAGAAAATTTTTCGAAAAAACCAATCAGTTTAAAATATCAAATCATAAAATAGAGAATAAAACATGAAAAAGCTTCCCATGGACATCAAATTTTCAACCAAAAATTTTTTTGAAAACCTAAAAATCTCTTGATGCTGTTCGAGTCTCTCCATTCCCGAAATATATGATAACCATTTTCTCCGAATATGTCTTATTTTGAAACTATCACGGTGTTATTGTAAACTTGCTATAAATATTCGATTTCATGCGGGTCTAATGTTACTTTTAAGAGGTGTCTTATATCTGATTGAGGTAGATATGATAGAGTCAATTACTGGTGGTACTTATTTGTTATATTTGACTCCGTTGGCTGGTCTCACCTATTTTTTTCGATAATAATATCCTGTACTGTTTAGATTTATAACAAAGTTTCAATTAAAGTTTTCATTAATGCAAAATATCTAATCGTTATAATTCCGGTTAATGTATGGAAATTTCCCTCTTCGTAATTCCATAGCGCCATTTTTGGTTAAAGGCAGGGACCGTACCGGTTATGGTTTTTATCGAAAAAGTCACATATTAACTGTTATTTTTTAACTCTTATTTTTTCGGACAAAAATAAAAGTTATTTTGTGCCTTATATTTTTTCGGGAAAACATAACAGTTACTTTTGACTTTTATTTTATCGGTCAGAAATAACAGGTATTTTCTGCCTTTAATTTTTTCGGTCAATAATATCAGGCAATTTGTGTTCTTTCAAAGGCTGTTTTACCGACTAAAAAACTTATGGTACCATTATTTGGGTCTCATCGGTGTGCACAATTTACATATGGTATCAATAGTTTTTTAATTGGTCAAGCGGCCTTTAAAAATATACAAAGTGCCTGACATTTTTCACCGAAAAAATAAAAGTCACAAAATAACTGTTATTTTTGATCGATAAAATAAAAGTCAAAAGTAACCGTTATTTTTGTCCGAAAAAATATAAGGCAAAAAATAACAGTTAATTTTTAACTTTTATAGAATCAGTCGAAAATTTAAAAGGCACTTTAAATTCATGAAGCTGAGGCCATTTGTATTATAATGGTATATTTGAAAAAGCCCTGCGACAATTTTGTCATTGTGTCTTTTTCATTTAGAAATTGTAAAATAACAGTTATTTTCGGTCCCTGGTTAAAGGATTATTTCTGAAAATTTTTCATCAAATTTTTTAATTTGCGACTGTAATTACAAAAAGTGTCAAGACAAATTTTCTTAAGTGTTAGAGTTTCATGGGCGATAAACCACTCGGTAGTGTAATTCTATCCATTGCTTTCCCGGTTTATTCCGATTACATTAACCTTTATATATAAGTGGATGTACATCAATATTTTTGCGTATCTAATTCGAAGATTCTATAATAGGAATAAAAATGTGTTGAGGTTTTGACTTCCAACACCTGAGTTCTATTAATAATTGCCGGGGAAGACTTATTAAACTTGTCTAAACGATGGACAATAAAAGAGGCCTTCCTCATTATGGCTAGTTTTCAGTCACCCACCTTAGGGTGGTTAGTATAGGTTTAATACTTTTTAGGAAATATAAAAAACGAAAAGCACCTTAGCCCAACTGATCTCTCATTCAAAATCAACGACCCGAAAAATTCATACAACAAGAGATTGAGACTGGTTCCTTGGTATGTTATAACTTTGACCTTCAAATGACCTTGAGCAAAATGATCAGCGACCCATAAAAACTTTATATCGGAAAGTTTGACATTATATGCTTGTTTTTTTCAATTTAGAATGTCCTTTATACATGGAACATACCATTGGGACAGCTGTTACTTTTACACGCTTTTTAAATCAATACGTTAGCAAACATAAAATAATTTTAAGTTTTTGCAGTCATCATAAATGACTTCTATGATTGTCTATCCATGTGCGGAAAAACTTTTAAAATCATGGTCAATGTTTGTATAATTTTATTAAAGTTTTATGTGATGGGTGTTATGAGCACTCATTGAAAATTCTGACTTCACTTTGAAAGTTTGTGAAACTTAGCCGAACTAAAATTAATATATCAAAAATGAATTACTGTCAATTCATTAATTTTTGCTTGGAGAGAAAAAAATGGGCTATAATCAAGCTCAAAGCTTTGACTGAAACCAGATCAATAGAGCTCAAAACCATCTCAAGACATGCTATTCACGTTTCGCAATTTATGCCAGAAATTGGGATTGAATATTTTTTTGATAAACACGTCAATTTCTGCTAAATATGTGTAATCTTGGGCTTGTTTAAAAAAAAAAATAATTTTTTTTTAGTTGCAGGTGCAAAACTCAAAAAAAAAAAATGAACAACGTAGTTCTCATTTGGTTTTTGTTGCTGTTAGTATAAAAGTGCAGAAAATAAATTAAAAAATTATATTTTTCTGGCCGAATTGTATCAAATATATCTAATTTGGACAATGAAAATATAATTTTTATTATGCTTGCTGTCATCGCTACAAAATGTCATAAATTGTTTTTTTTTTTAAATATTGTTGGCATTTCCCATATTATGATAAGCAATTCCACAATTTCTTGAATTAGGCATATTCATTTTTTTTACTTACAAACCATAAATGGTTTTCATTGGAAACAAATGAGCATGTTTTTTTATTAAAAACACCAAAATGAAATACAAGTGAGCATATTTATTTTTTGATAAACAATCCCAAAATTTTTTATATTGGACGCAGGTGGGCATATTATTTTTGGATAAATGATTCAAAAATCACATACATTATGAACGTATGGGTGTGTTAATTTTTTGATAAACAATCACATTAGGGCTTAATATCAAGAAATTTATGGCTTAGCTCAGAATCAGTCCCAAAATTAATTGGTTTGGGATTCTTTTCAGCTCATTTCATTCCGTGTGACGATTTGCCCAAAATTAATTGGTTTGGGATTCTTTTCAGCTCATTTCATTCCGTGTGACGATTTGCCTTGCATTAAAAAATTTATAAATACGTTTGATAAAATTTTTTATAAAATATGTCAATATGTGACGGGTGTTACTTATATGGTGACGGGTGTTACAAAATTGTGACGGGTGTTACGAGCAAAACATTTCATTTAATTAAGAAACTACAGTATATTATAATTACAAAAAACAAAAAAATATAAGAGATTGTGGTTTTGTTATGGTCGAAAATAAAAAAAAAAAAACAAATTGGCCATTTCAGCCCTTGAAAGGACTTTGACCGAGCTTCTTATGATCAATTGTGTTGTGTGTGTTATTAAATGTTTGCACACAATTGACCGAGAACTGGACCTACATGTTTTATGCCGACTCCGAACGGCTAAAGTTCATGTTCCCAAGAAGCTTTACATGGCATTGTTTACTCTCTGAGGTTTGCCATTGTCTGCAGAGAGGTGGTGACCGATCAGAAAAATTTTTTTATTGAAAAAACTTTTCGCCGCGGCTGGGGATCGAACCCGGGCTCCGATCGTGCTAAGCCACACACTTAACCTGCATGCCACGGTCACCACGGTCGAAAATACAATAGGATTAAAATGTTCTTGTCTTTTTTATAAGAACTTCCTTATATTATATTGCAACGTCTACGTAGATAGGTATTCGCTTAATATTGGGTGTATGGTATAGCGAACAACAACACAAGGACTGAATCTTTGACAGAAGTAACAGAGTTTAATTCAATATCTTAAAATATTAAATTTCTGCCTTGGGCTCATTCCATACAGACGAGTGTGACGTTTTTACTACTTTATCGTGCTGAAAATGGTATTAACCGGTTAATATTTTAGCAATTTACTATAGGGTATTTTAGAAAATGCACCAAGGTTTCAAAATGCTAAAACATAATGCAATTTTTTATACTAGTTAAATTTTTACATTCGGTTAAACACCTGGGACGGGTGTGACGAGCACAAGTTTAAAATCTAAAAATTCTGAAATTAACATTGAAATTCAGTCCATCTGCCACAATGAGACCATTTTTGACTTGCATATATTCAAATTTAATATATTTTCTGTTGAATACCAGTGAAAAATATTTTGAAAAAATGGCGATAACCATTTTTTTTTAAACTTTTAAATGGGACGGGTGTGACATAAGATTGTCTCGGGTGTGACGAGTGCGAATGATGTGGGAATTATATATAAGAACTTAATGGGTATAATAAAAAAAAAACAAAATAAATTGGCCATTTCAGCCCTTGAAAGGACTTTGACCGAGCTTCTTATGATCAATTGTGTTGTGTGTGTTATTAAATGTTTGCACACAATTGACCGAGAACCGAACCTACATGTTTTATGCCGACTCCGAACGGCTAAAGTTCATGTTCCCAAGAAGCTTTACATGGCATTGTTTACTCTCTGAGGTTTGCCATTGTCTGCAGAGAGGTGGTGACCGATCAGAAAAATTTTTTATTGAAAAAAACTTTTCGCCGCGGCTGGGGATCGAACCCGGGCTCCGAGCATGCTAAGCCACACACTTAACCAGCATGCCACGGTCACCACAATGGGTATAATAACTTTCACATATTTTTGACACTTAAAGCAAAAAAAAAATGTTTTTAATTAATGTATTAATTTAAAAAAAAATATTTTTTTGCAAAAAATTTTTTTAACATGAATTTTTTATCAAATTAATACCTATACAAATAATTTCAAGTTTTTAATATATTTAAACAAAAAAATTATTTTTTTGCAAAAAATTTTTCGCATGAATTTTTTTTTATCAAATTAATACCTATACAAATGATTTTGCTATACATGAATTTACAAAACGTATTTTAATCAAAGAATTTATTCATATACTTGCTTACATTTCATTATTAGAAAAAAATTTTGAAAACCGTTCCGGGTGTGACCAACTTCTTGTAACGGAAATGAAGAATAAAAAGAATTTATTGAATGAAAAAAGCTAACAAATTTATGTAAAACATCAACATCCTTACTTAAGGAAAGTTTCATTCTTATCATAAGCCCATGTTGCTTCTTAGGAAAACTATAGCCTTTTTTGGGACGGGTGTGACACAGAAAAAACATTCAATTTAAATATTTTGTACTTTGAAAACGCAGTAACCAATCATTATTACAAACTATTCTAGCACAACATTAATATCTTTTTTAATATTACTAACCTTATTTTTTAAAAGTTGTGTCAAAAGATGACTGATTTTAAGGTTTAAATTAAATCAAAATATTTAAAAATTTTTTTCAACTCGAAGTTTTTTTAGTTAAATTGTCAAAATAATATAAAAAAAACATTTAATTCAAAAATGTTTTTGCAGCAGGACTAACTTAAGATTTCACTTCAATTCGAAAACCAAAAATTACTTCAAATACAAAAATTTTAGAATTCATGTTTCCGTTCCTCATATCTGTGGAATGAGCCCTTGGTAACGATTATCGTGGCACATTTCACATACAAATTCACCTGAGATTCGAAATCAGAGACACAAAAAAGCTAATATCTATTTTTTTTTTTTCATTTTGACCTTGTAATGACCTTAAAATGACCTTTGTACAGACAAATTGACCTCGGGCTTAAGCCTATTAATTTATAATTTGCCTTGAAATTAACATAGAAGGGGATGGGGTTGGTTCATTGTGTGCTCGATTCGACTCTTCATTGATAACGAACGACTGTTAAAAACATTTTGCATTTGTTTTGCCAAATCTAGGGGGGAGGGGGATGTTATGACCTATCTCATGAACTGTTGGGAAATCGAAAAAACGTAATAATTTTGACAGACTTTTTTTATAAAAAAACCAATTCTGCAAAATTTTGCTCCACAGGAATAGATTGTCTGGTTTTGAAAGTTAGAAATGAATCAAAATTTAGATTCTGCCGTTCGGGGTCTCAAAAGTTAGAAGAACTCATAAAAATGATTTCTGCATACTTTTTTTTCAAATCGGCGGAATTCCGCCCAAGCATATTTGAATTTCCCGAAGGGGTTTTTTGTAAAAAAAAATGTTTTTTGCTTTCAACTTTTTCTTTCCTTCAAAATTTTTTTTGTAAAATTTTGTTCCACAGGAATATTTCTCTTATGCGAAAAAAAGAAACAGTCTTATAATAGTATAGAATAGCAATAGTCATAGTGCAAAAACAATTCGTATTTTCAATTTCAAATTTGGACTTGTCTGGTTTTGAAAGTTAGAAATGAATCAAAATTTAGATTCTGCCGTTTGGGGTCTCAAAAGTTAGAAGAACTCATAATAATGATTTCTGCATATTTTTTTTCCAAATCGGAGGAATTCCGCCCAAGCATATTTGAATCTCCCGAAGGTGCTCTTTTGTAAAAAAAATGTTTTTTTGCTTTAAACTTTTTATTTTTTACAGAACTCATACCCAACTCCGCTAAAATGTAAAATTTATTACTCATACAAACGTTTTTAAATAAAAAAGTTTTTAAAATTTGAATGAAAACTACACAAAAAAAAACTTGCTTGGACTTATCTGGTTTTGATTGAAAATTTACAGTGGACATGTCTGCTTTTGATTGAAAAGGAAATTTTTTAATACATTTTTCTATAGGATTTTTTTTATAATTTTATCATAGAGGATTTTATGGATCGATGTATTGTATCATTGGCTTTACAATGGCAATTCTAACTGAATTTTTTTTTTTTGTGACTTAACTGGATTTGAATGTAAACTACTCAATTTATGTTCTTCTTGTATTTTTACATGGCATTTTTTTAATTTTTATTGGTTCATGTAACTTGTTTACACACTTTATGAACTTTAAACACTAGGCTTATGAAAAAATTCATGTTTTCGTAATTTTTTCTTTTGTTTATTTTGCATATTGATAGCATGAATAGTTCATGTGAGTCATGTATTTGATTGCTGAACCAAAATTCATGATTCTAATTCATGAAGATCATGTAAAAATTCATAATTATTGTGTACTTTTTTGTTTTAGTGCAAACAATGGCCTGCTTAACTATGTTAATTTTAAAATGTGTCATTTTTAGCGATTTTATTATACAAGTCGAGAAACAAAACCAGTTGCAAAATTATTACTACTTTTATAACGCAATTTTTTTTACCTATACTATCTTTTAACTCACTCATGTCTCATATCGAAACTCTTGTTAATTTTTATAAAGATGCTGTACATCTGATAAGCATGTCAACGCATAAATGTTTATAACTAACAATAAAAACTCTGAGTTGCACTTAAAAGAAATGCGAAAAACTTTTTCATTTCAAAATGCAAGACGGAAGGAAACATTAATTTTTATACATAAACGAACATCTCTGACGACACGAAAGTCGCAAGACAGAAGTAGTTAATGTACACACACTTTGAACATTTCCAACACATAATAGTTGAAAGTGTCGAAAAGTTGTGGTTCGACATATGTAGTGGCCACGATGAACATTAACGGAAAAAAGTATTTTGTTAGCTTTTAAATGATTATAAGTTAACTGCTGTCAAGATGCTGTACATAAAAGAGCTTTTAATAAAAACGGAGGAAGTTTTGCGAACAAAACCAAAAGATATGTAATATTTGAATAATGATTAACAAAAAAAAATTTCACGTAGTTTGGAATATATATAAAATTAAATAATTATTTAAATTTCGAAATGAAAAGAGTGCAAACTAATGATGCAAATAACGGTAAAATTCAAGGATGACAATATTACTTATGTTAAGTAAATAAAAGTTTTTTATAGAGAACGAGAGACTTTGTATTATAAGTTCAAACCTTGAGTTGCATTTGAGCAACATTGACATACGACAAAGTGTTTAGATCAAATTTTGTCGAATGTCAATTCAAACAACCCGCATTTTTAATAGAAAAACTCTCGCAGCAGCCAAGAAATTCAAGCTGCTTTTGCGGTTTCCACACTTTTATTTTTTTGAGTAGCCAACACACTCACTCATACTCATATAAATCGCATGTTGCTTGTGGGTAAAACAGTTTAAGACGCAGTAGCCAGACAGACGTACCGTTTAGACTCAACACTGCCTTGCAAGAGGGTAATAAATGTGTAAAATTGATTAGCTCGTTTGTTAAACAAGACCACGCTGAAGTGTCAATATTGATACGTTAGACCGTTGATTACCCTTATCGAAGATTGTAATCAAAATGCTATAGATAACATGAGTTTAGGGTAAAAATAGAAGAAAGGGTTAAATCTACAAAATTACCTTGTTTGCTCTAAAAGAATACTTTAGCAGAATTTTACAAAAAAGAGTCTAAAATTTTGCTCTAAAACAAGCTTAAAATTAGGCGCAATCATAAGCTTTTTGTCTTATTTTTTTTTAAAATTAAGAGGTTATGAAATATTATGAGCTACAAATCAACCTTTTTTGTAAATTCCTTTTCTTCTTGCTGCCCTTAGCAACAGCAACAATTTAAATCCTTTCTACGTGCTAAACATACAAATAAAAAAACCCTCATTTCCGGAACTTTGCAACAAGTGCGTAAATTACACAAATAACAACATGTCTGTGTGTAGGCGTGTTTGGGGGGGGGGGGGGGGGTGAACTACTCTGGGGACAACATCAACATCAATAAATAAATAAAGCACATTTTATGCAAATAAATGTATAACAGAACAAAACAAAAAAAAAGAAAAAGGGCATAAGACACAAGTAAAAGAAAACGATCTATTGGCACAGATAAGTAAGAAAAGAAAAAAAAAAAAAAATAAAAAAAAAAGAAAACAAGCAAGTTGTTCAACGTCAAAGCTGCAGACCCCCAAAGAAATGCATATAAAGTGAAATGAAATTGATAAGCATTAAAAGCAAGAAATGAAAAAGAAAATTCCCAAATGTAAGGACATGATTTATAAACTAACATTGGCATCAAATTAAAGCAAGTTGGTAGGACAGGCGGGCGGCCTCTGCCTCAAATGACTCAAAGCTGAAAGCTGAACAGCAAAACAGCACAGAAACTTCGGTAATAAAAATGTAGTGAGCAGAGAAAACACTTGAGTGTACAACTAAATAACGAGTGCAGTTTATTGTGGGTGGAGTAAAGAAGAGAGTAGAGAGAGAAAGAAAGAGTGCAAAATTAATAATCTATTGTGTCAGCAGTCAATGTAAAAGAAAAAGTAGTTAATCAACGTTCAGCGACAGTCAATAAGATAGACTGTTATTTAAACAGTTTGTTCGAGGCAGACTTGGTGATTTTGCTATTCATGTCAGAGAGCAGCAAAAATGTGTCACTTTCAAGGCGTTAATGTTTTATTCAATTAATAGCAGTAAAGAGTGCTATAATGATAACAATTTTTTTAAATGGCTGTCTCAGTATTTGTACGATAGCTACGAAATTCATACGATTTTTATTTAATATGGAAAACCATTGGCCATTTGTAACTTTGAGGACCGGTTTTGAAAACTATTAAAATTTTGCAATTAGATGCACAACTCCACATATTTTCATACAAGAAAATTTTGGCAATTTATTATGAAGACAAAAGTATATATGTATATTAATTAAATTCTTACAAAGTGAAAATCTTATCTTCTGTTTTATACTCAAAGTTAAGATATAACATGTTGCAATTTTTCTATAAAAAATGCTAACAAAAATTTATGAAATTTTTATCAACAATTAAGTTTCTTTGACGTAAACGCATATTATCCATAAACAATACTTGAAAATAATTAAGAAAATAATTCAAAACTAACTATGCCAAGTCGGTATTATAAAAAGAATATTGATTTTGTGCACAAAATCCTTAACGCACCAAATTGTCCATCTTCAAAAGAGTGTCTGAACAAAAAGCTGATGAGAGGTATCAAGAAGAAGGTGCGAACATTTGTATGACAACAAAATATTGACGTTTAATCAGCGTCAATTTGTAAAAAAGTTAACTTTATTTTTTTCTTGTGACTAAAAAATTAACTTTTTTATCTTTATAATAAAAAAAAATATTAATCTTTGAATTTGTAAAAATTATTTCTGGAGCATTACCTTAGTATTCGTGGTATATAAATTCGAGATAAATATCTTTACAGCTCTAGAAACATAAAAACAACAATTTGTATTATCAAAAGAATATTGCAAAAATTAAGGCAAACTATATTTTTTGCAGCAATTTATTGAAAGGTACAAATTTAATAAAAAAAATAATTTTTTAATGCTTTTCAGCAAACGACGCCGCACACTGGGGCCAAGTGTTCTCAAAATTAAATTTTGAAAAATATTATTTTTTTTTTAAATAAAAATGTAGACATTTTTTCCAGAGACCGTAATAATTATGAGCAATATCGAAAAAATTAAGAAATAATGATTATTTTATGATTTTTATTTTTTTGCTCCGATATAAAAATCGTTTTCTGATTTTTATTTTTTAAATCAAAAATAAAAATTATTTTTAAGTTTTATTTTTTTACTCAAGCATAAAAATCATTTTTGATTTTTATTTTTTTTACTCAAACATAAAAATCATTTTTGATTTTTATTTTTTTTCCTCAAACAAAAAAATCGTTTTTGATTTTTTTTTTTTACTTAAGCAAAAAAATCATTTTTGATTTTTATTTTTTTTACTCAAGCCAAAAAATCATTTTTGATTTTTATCTTTTTAACTCAAACAAAAAAATCATTTTTGATTTTTATTTTTTTTGCTCAAGCAAAAAAATCATTTTTGATTTTTATTTTTGAGACAAAAAATAAAAATCGAAAAATGATATTTATGGGTTTTTTTGATTTTGTTTTGGTCAGAAATAGAAAGAATTTTTGATTTTTATTATTTCGCTAAATAAATTTAAAGACTTAAGGATTTTTGTTTTTTCTCGTAAATTAACGAGCTGTCTTCTTGTTAGACATTCTTAATAGTTATGTTTTTTTATCTCTTCAAAATTTGAAAAGAAACTATGATGATATTAAATTTGATATTTATATTATTGAGAATTTTTAAAATGACAGTTATTAATTTTTAAGAATAAAAATTTGTCCATTTGTTCATTGCTCTTCAGTGTATTATAAATATACTTATATACATAAATCATATTTAAAGGTGAAAATGGCAGATATTTACCTTTGCGCTCAAATTAAATATTGGCGAATTATTTGTCTTAAGTGCGATTTGGCATACATTATTTTGATTGGATTTTTAATAATTAATCGACCTTTTCGAGGGTCCAGATAAATTGAGGAAATAACGGAAGGATTTTCCAATATTTGTTCTTCCCTTTTATCCAAAAATTTGAACAGCAACCGGCTGTTTTCGCTATTGTTCGATTGAACTTCAAGTTAAAGTTGCATTCATAATATAAAAACATCACCTAAAAACAGCTGACTCGACTGTAGTCTCAACGTTGTGGTATTAACTGGTTTAAGCGTAAGCCCATATTTTCTTTGAATTTCAATTTTTATGAAAAATTTACACATGCCCAAGTTTTATTCCTTTTAAATAATGAATTTTAATTTTGAGCAAAAATATTAAAATCAACAAATAATTTTTATTTTTGAACAAAATAAATAAAAATCAAAAATAATTTTTATTTCTGAGCCAAAAAAATAAAAATCAATAATAATTTTTATTTCAGAGCAAAATAAATAAAAATTAAAAATAATTTTTATGTCTGAGCGAAAAAAATAAAATTAAAAAATACTCTTTATTTCTGAGCAACAAAAATAAAATTCAAAAATAATTTTTATTTCTGAGCAAAATAAATAAAAATCAAAAATAATTTTTAACTCTGAGCAAAAAAAATAAAAATCAAAAATAATTTTTATTCCTGAACAAAAAAATAAAAATCATTATATAATAATTATTTTTAATTTTTATGCTTAACGCTTAAAAAATAAAAATCATTATTTATTCTGAGAGGCAACACAAATTCCAATATTTCGGTATACTCAAAAGTTTTTTCCGACGCTTAGAACATGCTGATTTTTTTCATTAAAATTTGAAAAAATAATCATTATTTTCGGTCCCTGATTTTTTCAAAAAAAATTTACATTTGCAAGTAATTTTTCAGCTTTCTAGCGTTCTTCTGGTGAAACATATGCGTGCCTAACTATGAAACAATTTAATTTTTTTTTTTTTTTTTTTAATTTTTCGAAACTGTGAAATTCGAATGAGTTAATGAAGTTCTTACTGTAAGAGAACGGTACACAATTTCGTGGTTTTAATTTTTTGATTGTTGAAATGAGGTTTCCGTGTTTTTTCGTAGCATATTTTGATACTTAGTGTTTTGAAAAATTTGTTGTTTTCAAAAAACTAACCTAACCCTTTTTTTTCAATGTATTACTTGTTGTAATTTTTTGTAAAAACGCATAAAGTGCTTTCCAATGTGGCAGAATTTTAATAAAATATTAATCCGAGTTCATAACCAAAAGCTATCTGCTCTAGGCTCATTCCACAGAAATGAGGAACGGAAACATGAATTCTAAAATGCATGTATTTGAAGTAATTTTTGGTTTTCGAATTGAAGTGGAATCTTAAGTTAGTCCTGCTCCAAATATATTTTTAAATTAAATGCTTTTTTATATTATTTTGACAATTAAACTAAACAAACTTCGAGTTGAAAAAATTTTTTTAAATATTTTGATTTAATTTAAACCTTGAAATCAGTCATCTTTTGATACAACTTTAAAAAAAATAAGGTTAGTAATATTAAAAAAGATATTAATGTTGTGTTAGAATAGTTTGTAATAATGATTGGTTTCCGCGTTTTCAAAGTACAAAATATTTAAACTGAGTGTTTTTTCTGTGTCACACCCGTCCCAAAAACGGCTATAGTTTTCCTAAGAAGCAACATGGGCTTATGATAAGAATGAAATTTTCCTAAAGTAAGGATATTGATGTTTTACATAAATTTGTTAACTTTTTTCATTCAATAAATTATTTGTATTCTTCATTTCCGTTACAAGAAGTTGGTCACACCCGGAACGGTTTTCAAAATTTTTTTCTAATAATGAAATTTTTGCAAGTATATGAATAAATTCTTTGATTAAAACAAGTTTTGTAAATTCATGTATAGTGAAATCATTTCTATAGGTATTAATTTGATCAAAAATTCATGCGAAAAATTTTTTGCAAAAAAATATTTTGTTTTTTAAATATATTAAAAACTTGAAATTATTTGTATAGGTATTAATTTGATAAAAAATTTATGCAAAAAAATTTTTTGCAAAAAAATATTTTTTTTTTTTAAATTAATACATTAATTAAAAACATATTTTTTTGATTTAAGTGTCAAAAATATGTGAAAGTTATTATACCCATTAAGTTCTTATATATAATTCCCACATCATTCGCACTCGTCACACCCGGAACAATCTTATGTCACACCCGTCCCATTTAAAAGTTTAAAAAATAATGGTTATCGCCATTTTTTCAAAATATTTTTCACTGGTATTCAACAGAAAATATATTAAATTTGAATATATGCAAGTCAAAAATGGTCTCATTGTGGCAGATGGACTGAATTTCAATGTTAAACTCAGAATTTTTAGTTTTTAAACTTGTGCTCGTCACACCCGTCCCAGGTGTTTAAGCGAATGTAAAAATTTAACTAGTATAAAAAATTGCATTATGTTTTAGCATTTTGAAACCTTGGGGCATCTTCTAAAATACCCTATAGTAAATTGCTAAAATTTGAACCGGTTAATACCATTTTCAGCACGATAAAGTAGTCAAAACGTCACACTCGTCTAAATGGAATAAGCCTCTATTAAAAAAAAATAAATGTTTTCAAAATTTCAATTTGATTTTTAGTAAAGACAGAATTTATACTTCCTCTTAAATTCATTCTGTTTCATTCTGAACTGCGATTGTTTATTCTATAGCAGTGAATTATGAATAAAGAAAGAATGTTAGTCTTTAGCAAAAATCACATTGTCTTCAGCACTATGATAATAAAGTTTTTTTATTTTTATTTATGCTTTGTTTTATAATAGTGGTGACTAAACTCATTTTTTTAATGAAGTTAGTCAAAAAAATGTCAGCATTAAAATTACTTACATCTGAAATTATTTAAAGAATCGACTTTTGTGAAAAAGCCTAATTTTTTTTTTATTTATTGCTGCGGCATTAATAAAGAAGTCAGCTTTTTCTGAAAATGCCAATTTTTTCTACGAAAGTTTTGAGCTCCGAAAGTGAGGCTCTAGTGAACAATTTTTATTTCAGTTCCACTTGAACTGAAAGTTTTAAACGTTAATTTTTGTTATCAACTTAATCGGTTAATCGGTTAAAATTAGTAGAGATTATTTAATCAAATGGAATTGGTGTAAGTATTAAAAGAAAATTTGTTTCTAATTGGCTAAATCATGGTCATAAATAGATCAAGTCAAGGTCTATAATGGGTTAAATTTTTGTTTTTTATTAAGCATAATAGATAAAACGTTATCAATTAAGCTTTTCCTAAGACTCAAAAACAGTTGGTCACACATGGGTTAATGAAAACACGGTTTCCAATGGGTTAACTTGTCAAAAAAACTAAAACAAAAGCATAGATCAAGTAAATTTGGTGGTTAGCAAATTATTTCTGAATTTTGAGCATCCATTTATATGGGGCGGCCCAGTGTGCGCCGTACGCTTAACCACTGCAAAACTTAACACTACATTTTTTTTTTATTTCTTTGAGAAACTAGGAAAAAGCTGTAGTAGCTGAACTTTATTGTTGTTGCATGTGAAAAAAAGTCGGATCATATTTTCATCATTCAAAAGTTCCAGATGAAAATGGTCGAGGTTTATTGTTTTTAAAACATTTAAAGATGAGGAGATACGATTCACAAATGTTTTCTGATATTTCGTTTTAATTTTCAGAAAGATCACAGCAAGAAATTTATTATACAATTCTATACGTCTATTGGCGCCAACCTAAGCAAGTACAAATGAAGAGTCGACGTGAATAACGTTGTAAGCGATAATTCACGTATCAAGTTAGAAAGATTGTTCACTATTAAGGAGTGCGCACTAGAGTGGGTCGGCCTCCATACAAAAAAAAAAAGTTTGCAAAAACCACCCCTTATTTTAAAGTTGACCTCGAGAGGATTCCGAAAACAAAAAAAATATTTTTTTTGGACCACCGGAAAAACAGCCAAAATGGTCTTTTTTGCATTACTTAAGCATTACATGTCAGATCTTAAAAACTTATATGTCGTTGAAAAGGGCTTTACGAGCACTACAATGTCTTCTTAGAACATTTTTACTTTTTAGGTCATATTCAATTAGTAAGCCCCATTAGCCCGATTTATCCCCCTTAAATTTCTTTTTTTTTTACCATGTAATTAAACTCCGTCAAATTTGTTTACTTTGTGTTCAAAAAATTATTTATTCAGTTTAAAACCAAAGAAGTTCTAATAGTTCAAATATTTGATATAATCCTTTTTTTTATAAAAAATTTACTTTAAGTTTAGTCAACGAACAATTATATAACATAAACAAAATTGTAAAAGAAACTTAATAATTAACACAAATTAAACAAATTTGAAGTAATTTAATCTTATGAGAAAAAAAAAAAAAAATTAAGGGGGATAAATCGGGCTAATGGGGCTTACTAGTTGAATATGACCTCAGAAGTAAAAATGTTCTAAGAAGACATTGTAGTGCTCGTAAAGCCCTTTTCAACGAAATATTATTTTTTATAAGATCTGACATGAAATGCTTAAGTTATGCCATTAAGTTAGACCATTTTGGCTGTTTTTCCGGTGGTCCAAAAAAAACAATTTTTTTGTTTTCAGAATCCTCTCGAGGTCAACTTTAAAATAGGGGGTGGTTTTTCAAAATTTTTTTTTAAAACCGCTTTAAAAGACACATTTTTTTTTTCTAGATTTAAGTGAAAGTGGTTGGAAAGGTATTAAGTTCTTCTTTCTTGCTGTGTATCGCTTTAATCAAAGCTGTGTGCAAAAACTGACAGAATGTGAGAAATCGACTTTAGAAATCTGATAAAATCTGATAAAATTAAATATTTCTTATTCATACAAACAATTTATTTCATTTGTTCACTGCTTTATCCTCCAGGTTTTGATATATTTTTTGTTTTTAATCACATAGCTTTGATTAAAGCGATACACAGAACGAAAGAAGAACTTAATTCCTTTCCAACAATAACAATTTCACGTTAATATTATAAAAAATGTGTCTTTTACAGCAGTTTCAAAAATGTGCCTTTTTAAAAATAGCAAAAAATTCAATTTTTGGTGGTCAATAAGAGTTAAAATGAAACAAAATTTTAACAATTTTTGTTAGTATGTCAAAATGTTAGTATGAGTTAGAAATTTAACATTTAAAAAGAGGTGGGTATGCGTTCTGTGGTGACCGTGGCATGCAGGTTAAGTGTGTGGCTTAGCATGCTCGGAGCCCGGGTTCGATCCCCAGCCGTGGCGAAAAATTTTTTCAATAAAAAATTTTTCTGATCGGTCACCACCTCTCTGCAGCAATGGCAAACCTCAGAGAGTAAAATAATGCCATGTAAAGCTTCTTGAGAACATGAGCCGTTCGGAGTCGGCATAAAACATGTAGGTCCAGTTCTCGGTCAATTGTGTGAAAAATTTAATAACACACACAACACAATCGATCCTAAGATGCTCGGTCAAAGTCCTTTCAAGGGCTGAAATGGCCAATTTTTGTTTTGTTTGTTGTTGGGTATGCGTTCTGTGAAAAATAAAAAGTTACAAGCAAAAAACATGTCTTTTTTACCTTCAAAGAAAAAGGACCTTCAGGAGAATGAGAATTGCTTCGGCGGTTTTTCTCCGATTTGAAAAAAAAGTATGCAGAAATCATTTTAATGAGTTCCTCTAACTTTTGAGACCCCGATCGGTTGAAATTTTTTTTATCCATATAAGAATGATCCGATCTACTGGACAGTTTCGTGGATTTGCTTTTCTGGGTACAATATTTATATTATTCTTTGTGTACCACTGTTTAGCGTTTTTTCCATAGTGGCATGACGCAAGATCCGGCCAGAAGTTGTTGGACGCCTTGTATTGAATCAGAAATGATCGAAATCTTGTTTGCAAGCATTCATTAACATATATTTCCCAATTTATCGACCCAGAAGATAAAGACCCAGAATTTCCTGCCACACAAGAAATTTCGAAAATTCTTTTAAGAATTTCACACAAGAATAAAACTTTGTTATTTTTTTGGGTCCTGTACGTCTCTGATACATTTTCGCGACGATCTGCTACATAATAGTACTGACCTGGAAGCTGCAAGAAGTCTGCTAAAACATAGGTTTCATCATCCATGATGCAAAATTGAAATTTTTTTATGAAATTTGTAGGAAGTTTTTTGGCCCGAGTTCTAGCTTCGATATTATTTTAAGCATTACGATCAGGGACTTTTTGGACCATATACAATCTTAACGCAACGTTAGCTTTTGCTTAAATTTTTCACTCAATTTTTCACTGGGCATATTTCTGTGAAGAACAAGTCACGCGAAGGCCAAAATCTTCGACCAATAAGAGAAATGTGGCCCTGGTCAAGGCTAAAGTTGACACTGAAATATAAATTCAATAACAGACAATGGAAAATCTTATTGAGTAAACAATATCATGTAAAGCTTTTTGAAGACATAAACAGTTGGTCAAAGACAGTTCTTTGAGATATAGAAAATTGTCAACAAAATTTATAGAAAAAAATCAATAAAAAAATCCCATTCTTTTTTTATATAGATATTTTTTTTATAATACTTTTTTATAGTAAAGAATTTTTTTTGCAATATAAATTTTTTTTTTTATCAACGGCTTTTATCTTTAAGCTAAAAATCAAATGACATTTTTTATTTGTATTTTGTTTTAAGTTTGAAAACGTCGTTGCAAATGTTGCAATTTACAAAAAAATTTTTTTTATTCTTTATTTTATGCAGCAATTACTGTATACAAACTATCGAAAACTATTTAAATTTTTTTTAAATTCTTGGCGTACTGATTAAGTTGATGATTTTGTTGACATTTTGAGAACATTTAACACCGTTGTGCAAAGATAGCTGTTATCTTAATGTTAAGTGCAAATTGCTAATGTAAATAGTTGTTAACATTTTGCTAACAAAAGAAAAAAAAAAATAAAAAAACAAACTAAAAAACAAACTGCTAATTAAAGCTTCTAAGATTACTTAGGTAAACAATGATTTCTTGTTTGAAGAGAATGACAAAGCAATTAAAAGAGCATAACAAAAGCTTATGATGTCAAATGAGATCTTTTTTACGAGAGCTTTAAGTGATTCGCAACTAAGTCGATTGAAGATTTTGAAACATAATAAGAAACAAATATGTTAGAGTAATGATGACCAAACTCTACAATAGTCGCAAATTTTGTAATTATAATCAAGCTCATGATCTTGTGCTAGAAGAGAATGACAAAGCAATTAAAAGAGCAGAGCTAAATCTTATCATGTTATATGAGAGTCGCAACTAAGCCATTTGACGGCTTTGATACAGAATAAGAAACAATAATTTTAGAACAGCGATGGCTGAACTCTCTACTAGCAAATTTTGCAAATTATAAGCAAGCTATCGAGTTATTGTTTGAAGAGAATGACAAAGCAATTAAAAGAGCATAACAAAAGCTTATGATCAGGGTTGCCACAGCCTTAAATTTTCTTTTACCAAAATTCCCAAAAATATTACACATTTAAGAAAAAAATTTCACATCCACAAAAAAAATATCAAATATGTGTGATCAATCAAAAAAACGAAATATTTTTACTTTTTTGATATCCAATAAAATTGTAATAACAAAAGCTATGTTTGATGACTCCTCTAGATTTAGATTCCTTACTACAGATCAGTAAAAACTGTTTATTGAGAATATTTTTCTCTTTTTACCTCCTCTTACTTGATATTGCTCTTTGTTTTTTGAAGCTGCTCTAAGTAACGCTTTCAGCTCTCTTGTACGCTTATATTTTTTGTGGTGTAAGTAAGAGTAACATTTAAATAAATCAAGTATTTTGGTTTTTGTTGAAAAATTCGAAAAATTGAAAGAGCATTAAATAGTTTCTTTGCCTATTTCAACAGTATTCAACAGTTAAACTACACTCAGAAAAAAGTGTCTCGGAATATGATAAAAAAGGCATCATATTTAGAGAAATATGGTATAGACTTTGCTCCAGAGAATGCTATTCTCTAATTGCGATACTTAAAATTCTCTAAAAATGATAAAAAGGTTCCATGAAATAGAAAAATATATCGTTTTTAGAGAAAAATACTTTTTTTTTTTTGAGAAAATATTTGTTTTTATTGAAGAAAATACTTCTCATAGTGAATTTTTTATCAAAATATAAGAAAAGTTTTTCATTTTCAATAAAATTTCTCTATAAATGAGAAATTTTTTGTGCGAGAAAAATACTTATCATTATTAGAGACATTGAAATATTTCCATTTCTAGATGTAAAGAAATATTTCTTCGAAAATGTGAAAATTTATTCTAATTGAAGAAAATTTTATTTGAAAAAGAGAAAATTGCTATTATCAAAAATAGAGAAATTTTTTACCGGAGCAAGGTATGTATTTTTTTCTCAGTGTAGTAATTTTTCTGGCTTATTTCTTAATTTGTTTGCTTTTGGCACTGAGTATTTGTCATCGAACACAACTAATATTGTTGTATACCAGTATTCATGTATTCAGGTTTCAAATATTTTAAAACATGTAGCAGATATTATGGTAAACCGACAAAGTTCCAATGATTTTTCTTAACAGTGTTTGGAACTTAAAATTCAACTTCTGAAAAGCGCTTTATTTTTGTTGCGATGATATTGAAGAAAACGAGTAATATTGAGTTTGAGTTTTATGGTCTTTGGTACTACCCCATTTGTATATTTTAAATACCTGTTTTCAGTGTCACTGTCTGAAGAATCTGAATCTTGTTCTTGTGCATGACACGTAACCGCGACTCTAATCCTTTAACCCTAAAATGTAATTAAATTATTAAATATTACGATGGTATAAATTTAAAAACGTTCTTTTCAATATGATGAAGGCCAATAATTTGAATACGTTTGAAAACTAATTTGAGTTCGATAGTGCCCGAAATTCAACCTTTTCACTTTCATTCTCTCGATACAAAATTAATGTGAAAAACAAATTTTCTTCATAAAAATTTGGCAAAAAAATTTTTTCAAAAAATAGTCGGTGCACTCGTTCTGCGCACTTTGATTCATTTTAAAGAAATTAATCTTAATCGGTTAGAAACACGTGAGAAAATGGTTTTTTACTATTTTCCCTACGCCTATTTTTTATATATAGATAAAAAAAAAGAGACGACCATTTAAGGGCGGTAAGTTTTTTAACCATTTTTTATATCAATGCTCAACATCTCTAGAATATTGTGTCCAAATTTGAAGTCCATCCGAGTTAAACTAAAGGTGTTACAAATTTTCAAGTAAGTGTACCTCGAACGTACAAACGTACGTGCACAAAACTTTAAAGCAGTTTTCCCACAAGTTGTGTTTTCAAAGTCCGTGTTCACTGCCAGGCTTTTAGAAACTACTTGACCGATTCATTTCGAACTTGGTACACATTTTCTACATACAAAATACTTTCCTCCAACGTTTACTAAATTTTAATGGTTTTTGATTTCAAATAATTTCCGACCGAGACATAGTGAACACCGCAAATTGCTATTTTTCCAAGACGCTCTGGGAAAAGCTCTGTCACCAGCTTGTTTTTCAATATTTCCGGAAGAAAAAGAGTATTGTTAAAAGTACACTCAATAATGTACAAAAGATTTTAATAAATTTGCTCAATCCATACTCTTAAAAGAATTCACAAAAAAAGTGTTTTTTACGCTGAAACCCTTACTTCGCTCTTAAGCTTTTGGGAAATTTTCATAAAAATGTTTTTTGTTTTCACCAGAAATTTTACCAACATGAAACTTAATTTCACATTTTCATATCGAAAAAAAAATTTACCAGTTTTGGTAAATTTTTCACATTCTGGCAACGCTGTTTATGATGTGAAATGAGATCTGTTGTAAGAGAGCTTTAAGTGATTCACAATTAAGCTATTTGAAGGTTTTGATCAATAGTACGAAGAGAATAGAATTTTAGAGCAGTGATGGCCAAACTCTTAATGTCTTATCAAATATTGTCACTATACCCAAGCTTATTGAAAGCTTTGCTTTATAAACAAAGAGCTTTGCGGCACAAAAGCATCACTGCCCGCGAGCCAAGGCGACGGCCGACACTAAGAGAATAATATGAGATGAGAAAAACTTTATTTTGAGAATTATTTTACAGCTTTGGTTAAAGAAGATTAAAAATAGAAAACAAAATTTTAAATTTATAAAAATATATAAAAATAAAATTTTTAATTAAAGGTTAAAGCTTACAACAAACATAAAAAAATGTATTATTAAAGTACAGTTGTGGGCATCCCTTTACAAGTTCTGTCAAAAAATATATTAAGATAGATCTGGTTTAAATAAATTTAAAGGGAAATATTTAGAAAAGCTTTTTTTAGAAAAAAAGCAAACAAACTTAAAATAACACAGGTTGCTGCCGACAACACGCTACCTCACCTGATTTCCTCTTCTCACGATCGGGCACAACTAAGCTTTTGGCGCGTTTGACACGCAACGAACGACGGCGTATGGAGCGTAGAAAAGCTTCAGGCATGCGTGAAAAACGTTGTGGCGTTTCCGGCGCTTTAGTGCGTTCGGGCAAAAAGAAGTTCTTAACAGCCAACATTTTGAGTTTCGTAGTGCTGCTGCTGTAAGCCTAAGCAAATATAGATATCCAGCTAAATTTTAGCTTTTATAGCGTTGCGTTGTAAATAATCCGTTTTTTTATGATGTGGCACTATATATATTTTTTTTTTGTTAAATTCACTATAATTATTTTTTTAAATTTAAACAAAAAACAATTAAGTAATAGTAATAATTGACATTTCGTCAAAGCTTTAAGCTTATATTGGTTTACAATGACACAGCTTTCGAACACGTTTTTTCAAATATGAGGTTGTGCAGGTATTTGTGTATTAAATTTTTCGACTGCTTTGTTGAATATTTAATGACAGCTAACTAGCTGTTTTTTGTGTTAATTTAACAACAAATAAATTTTAAAATAAAAAATTTTAACGCGTGCGGTTTGTGACTAATTTGTATGAAGTCATAGAAGCAGAATTTTGTGTTTTTAACAAACAAATATATTTATTTTTAATTAAAATAAATTTTTATTGCCGAAAATATTTGCACTGCTCAAAAAAAAAGAGCTTCACATGTAACACAAGTGGCCGAAAATGTAAGTAAAACAAGCTGTTTAAAAATTTACGCGCTTATTGAAAATGATGAAAATTACGCGTACAATTTTTACGTTTACTTTTTAACAGTCGTTCGCAATATATGCGCAAAATTTACGAGGATGTTGTAGAAGCAAAGACCCGACGCTTTACAACAACAACAACGTTAACAACGACGACGTAGACTAACGTATTAACACGTTCGCTAGCAAAATACGACTGAGGGAAATTTTGACATGAAACCGGCTAAAGTGGTGCAGCAGCAAGCGATGCCAACAAGAGAGAGAGGGGGTAAAAAAAGTAAACAGAGCACGTTTTGCTGTGGCAAAAAAGCAACAGTAAAACATAGAGAGAGCGAGTGAGAGAACCTTAACAGTGCCCATTAACAGCATGTTCAATGTAAATGTTATTAAGTTTAGTTTATTTAAGAAGGGAAATTTTAGTCGTCAATTAGTTTGCTGAGCTAAGGCAGATAATAACATAGATTTTGTTTAAACAGCACGCTAACAGCAAAGCATGTTAGCAAAAATGTTATTAACGCTCTAATGAGGGAAATTTTAACAGCAGGTATTGCTGTTAAGGCATAAACGTGGTGCAATTTTGGCAAAAATGCTGATTAGCTCGTACGTGAGATAATTTATGGTTTAATATTGCTTGTTTTGTTTGGTGAGAGACTTTATATAACAGGCTGTTAACAGCATGTTAACATAAGCGTAAATTTAACGCAATTCAAAGAGTTATTAGAAGTATGTTTAGAGGTATTTTATAAGAGGTATTCAATTCGATATTGAATAAAAATTTTGGGGAAGACAAAAATTAAGCAGACTTGAAGCATAAATTTTTTGCATTCAAAGGAAATAAATTATTTTTTTTTTTAAAACAGCTCAACTCAAATTTCATGTTATATTATTTCATACAGTGCATAAATTTCACTGGCGTTTTCATATATTTTTATCGTTTTATAAAAATTACTTCAATGATTTTAAGCTTAATTCTGAAAAATCATCAACAGTCATTTTGCTGTATTTTCCCCATTTAACAGCACATTTTTGTTTTGGCACTGTTAGTGCTTTCTTTATCAACTTTCTGCCGTATTATTGTTGTTATATTTTAATGGTGCTTTTTATGAATTTTTATTGTATGTTATTTGTCATGAGAGAGACATAAGTAGTTTTTGTACGGAATTTCTTATCAGCTGCGATATATGCGGCATTTAGTCTGTGCCAAATGAAAAAGCCAATAAACAAAAACCCAAAAAAAACAAAAAAAAATAAAACAAAATTTAGACAATCATATATTTTGTTGGGTTCAAAGTTCTGAAAGCAAGGTTTTACTTGAGGTAATGAAATTGATTACACAATATCGATTATTGATTTTTTTTGTTAAGCTAAAATAATACAAAGTGAAGCAAGTCATAGATAATTTTTCGAAACGCAACATGCGAACTTATATTGTATTTAACAAAATTGATTTTTTTATGAAACAAAAACAAAGCACTATATTTAAAAATTAATTAAAACATTTAATCTGCAACGCTTACTCTTATTTTTAATATGATAAATTGTATGCTTGCTCATTATGGATTATAATGAGTTAATTTATGACCCATGTACTGGTTTTGAGCGCCCAACCCAGCCATACGAAAATGTATTGTTTAAATTGGAACACAAATTTATTAACACCCAAATCATAGTTTTTACCTCGGGAGCGTTCTTTGAGGATATCGCGGCACACTAAAATTTATGACGATATTATGACAAAGAGGAAGTGCCTCAGGCAACAAAAATGCAATAATGTTGCATTATAATTAATACTCGCTAATTGCACAGTGCGACAAAATTAAACAAAGTTGAAATACTTGGGAGTTAATTTTATTTTTCTTGTATGTCTTGTCGAGTAAGAGAATGTTATTAACTTAAAATTTGCCGGAAGTCTCCAAAATCTAGGTTTACGGTCAAAAAAATAAATTTTGCCTGCCTTTGCCAACTTTTTGACTTATAACTTACGTGATAGTCAACAGATTTTAAAAATGTCCGGATCCTGAAAAACGAAACTTAAACTTTTCCAACAATATATATATTGTTTAGGACATTTTGAAAAAAACTGTGTGTAAATCTCTGTATACACAACATTTTTTTAATTTCTGCGACTCTTTCCAAGTCCAAGTCCAAGTCCAAGTCCAAGTCCAACTCCAAGTCCAAGTCCAAGTCCAAGTCCAACTCCAAGTCCAAGTCCAAGTCCAAGTCCAAGTCCAAGTCCAACTCCAAGTCCAAGTCCAAGTCCAAGTCCAACTCCAAGTCCAAGTCCAAGTCCAAGTCCAAGTCCAAGTCCAAGTCCAAGTCCAAGTCCAAGTCCAAGTCCAAGTCCAAGTCCAAGTCCAAGTCCAAGTCCAAGTCCAAGTCCAAGTCCAAGTCCAAGTCCAAGTCCAAGTCCAAGTCCAAGTCCAAGTCCAAGTCCAAGTCCAAGTCCAAGTCCAAGTCCAAGTCTAAGTCCAAGTCCAAGTCCAAGTTCAAGTCCAAGTCCAAGTCCAAGTCCAAGTCCAAGTCCAAGTCTAAGTCCAAGTCCAAGTCCAAGTTCAAGTCCAAGTCCAAGTCCAAGTCCAAGTCCAAGTCCAAGTCCAAGTCCAAGTCCAAGTCCAAGTCCAAGTCCAAGTCCAAGTCCAAGTCCAAGTCCAAGTCCAAGTCCAAGTCCAAGTCCAAGTCCAAGTCCAAGTCAAAGTCCAAGTCCAAGTCCAAGTCCAAGTCCAAGTCCAAGTCCAAGTCCAAGTCCAAGTCCAAGTCCAAGTCCAAGTCCAAGTCCAAGTCCAAGTCCAAGTCCAAGTCCAAGTCCAAGTCCAAGTCCAAGTCCAAGTCCAAGTCCAAGTCCAAGTCCAAGTCCAAGTCCAAGTCCAAGTCCAAGTCCAAGTCCAAGTCCAAGTCCAAGTCCAAGTCCAAGTCCAAGTCCAAGTCCAAGTCCAAGTCCAAGTCCAAGTCCAAGTCCAAGTCCAAGTCCAAGTCCAAGTCCAAGTCCAAGTCCAAGTCCAAGTCCAAGTCCAAGTCCAAGTCCAAGTCCAAGTCCAAGTCCAAGTCCAAGTCCAAGTCCAAGTCCAAGTCCAAGTCCAAGTCCAAGTCCAAGTCCAAGTCCAAGTCCAAGTCCAAGTCCAAGTCCAAGTCCAAGTCCAAGTCCAAGTCCAAGTCCAAGTCCAAGTCCAAGTCCAAGTCCAAGTCCAAGTCCAAGTTCAAGTCCAAGTCCAAGTCCAAGTTCAAGTCCAAGTCCAAGTCCAAGTCCAAGTCCAAGTCCAAGTCCAAGTCCAAGTCCAAGTCCAAGTCCAAGTCCAAGTCCAAGTCCAAGTCCAAGTACAAGTCCAAGTCCAAGTCCAAGTCCAAGTCCAAGTCCAAGTCCAAGTCCAAGTCCAAGTCCAAGTCCAAGTCCAAGTCCAAGTCCAAGTCCAAGTCCAAGTCCAAGTCCAAGTCCAAGTCCAAGTCCAAGTCCAAGTCCAAGTCCAAGTCCAAGTCCAAGTCCAAGTCCAAGTCCAAGTCCAAGTCCAAGTCCAAGTCCAAGTCCAAGTCCAAGTCCAAGTCCAAGTCCAAGTCCAAGTCCAAGTCCAAGTCCAAGTCCAAGTCCAAGTCCAAGTCCAAGTCCAAGTCCAAGCCCAAGTCCAAGTCCAAGTCCAAGTCCAAGTCCAAGTCCAAGTCCAACTTATATTGTATTTAACAAAATTGATTTTTTTATGAAACAAAAAGTCCAAGTCCAGATAAAAGATATAAGATAAAAATAAAAATCATGAACCCGATCAATGTAAATATTATAAATCCATATAAAGATTCCGATCAAGATCAAGATCAAGATCAAGATCAAGATCAATATCAAGATCAAGATCAATATCAAGATCAAGATCAAGATCAAGATCAATATCAAGATCAAGATCAAGATCAAGATCAAGATCAAGATCAAGATTAAGATCAAGATCAAGATCAAGATCAAGATCAAGATCAAGATCAAGATCAAGATCAAGATCAAGATCAAGATCAAGATCAAGATCAAGATCAAGATCAAGATCAAGATCAAGATCAAGATCAAGATCAAGATCAAGATCAAGATCAAGATCAAGATCAAGATCAAGATCAAGATCAAGATCAAGATCAAGATCAAGATCAAGATCAAGATCAAGATCAAGATCAAGATCAAGATCAAGATCAAGATCAAGATCAAGATCAAGATCAAGATCAAGATCAAGATCAAGATCAAGATCAAGATCAAGATCAAGATCAAGATCAAGATCAAGATCAAGATCAAGAACAAAATTAAGATCAAAATAAAAGAAAAATAAAGTTTAGAAAGTATTTGAATAACTTTAAACAAATAAGTTTGATAATTTCATTGATATTCAAAATATTTAATATTTTTTTATTATATTAAAAAAATATTATATTTATTTTTGTCCAACACTTATATCGCGAGTTATCTTACTGTGCTTAAATACTGCTGGCTCTGTCTTACTGTGCTTAAATATTAACTCTGTTTCTTAAATATTTCGAATTAGTATATTTTACTTAATTAAACTTTTATTTTAATTAAACCTTAATATTTATAGTTATTTAAAATTTCTAACAAAGTGTCAAAAAAAAAAATTGAAACTTTTATTTCTTTGAAACGTACTTTTTTAGCAGATACAAATTAAAAATGTCCCTTTTTGTTCGCTTCGAACTGCAACATGTTGCCAAGTGGGAAATTTTTGCGCAAACAGTTATCGTCCTTTTTTGCTGTTCATATTTTTCTCTCATATAGTGTATCCTTAAGATATTCATACAGAGGTTGTTTGAAAAGGCTGACGCAGTGATACATGGTTTTGTACAACTACAAAAGCAGACTGAAATCTGTATTAGCGGAACTCTGAGACAATGGCAAGGCAGACACTTTAGAGACAACAACACTAACAACAAAAGCAGACAAAAAAGAAAGAAAAAGAAAAATGGCACAATTACTCCTGCTGCTTCAATGAGTTTGTGTCCTTCTGTTGTTGCAACTACAGCTTGCTGGTGCTGTTGGTGTAACTGTTGCAACAGCAGCGAGGTGTATCCTGCATCCTGTGCGGCATCCCGGGTTTTAAGTGTGTCAGTAAACTTTTCATTTAGTTGATGACGTCGCAGAAGAAGAGCAGTGCATGCGGAAGCTTAGGTAAAGGCGTTTAAATGAAAGACTAGAACATATCTACTGATGCCATTAAACAGGTTTTATTTCGCAAGAATTTAAATAATTAAAAAAAAATAGAAAAGAATTACGACTTTTTAAAACAAAAAAAATATTTCATATTAAATTTTATTTACTTTTATTTAATTTTATTAAAATACTTTAAAAACTTATAACTTTAAGAAGAAAAACTAAAAAAAATTATAGCTTTAATTTTAAGAAATTATAACTATAAATATACTTTACACAAATATACAAAATAAAAAAAAATTTGAAAAAAATATGATATATCTAACAAACTTATTATTTTTATAATAATATTAAATTATTTTAAAAAATCATATTTTGTTATTTTTGTAAAATATTAATAGTAAATAAATAAATTACAATAAATAGTAAATTATTAGATTTTAAAGGGAAGAGCTTTATTTTTCTTAGAAATAAATACAAAAAAAGTAAAGAGCCTGAATTTTAATTTATTAAAAAAATATTATTCCTCTTCAGATATAAAAGCTTCTGGGAAATCCTTAAACATGGTTTCTATAATCAATGGGAATATTTGTTGCGGTTATTATGCAACAAGCAATTTTTTTTCCTCAACCATATTTGACCTAAATATCGACTAGGCGCATCCATGCACCTAAAATCAATACACATTTCAGCACTGATGCGAAAGATGTGCGCAGCAAAAGCAAAACTTTTCATTAGAAAAATTGATACAGACATCATCAGTATGACTCATCAATCTAATTTTTTTTTTTTTGCTTTTATTTTGCAGATCAATTCTTCTTGATTTAGCTGCAATTATAACGGGAAATTTCTTCACTACTCTTACATTTTTAATATATATTTTACCTTCCTCTAAAATGTGTGCCAAACTATTATGTCAGAAAAATGTTGTGATTATTCTGTGCGCCTATAAATATGCAACAGCAAAAAAAATTGCAACCATTTAAACTGTGCCAACTTCGAAAGTTTGCTACAGAGCTTTTTTCTTGCCAAGCAATTTTCACCTGCCTTATGAAAATTTTATAAATAATGCTGGGTGGGAAGGTTTGGCTATTAAAAGGGTTGCACGCCATTCTGGTGGGCGGCAAGTCTTACGCTAGTGCAGCATATTTTCAGTTCTGCTTTAGAGAAATTTTTTTTAAAAATTGCATTTATGTCATTTTTTTTCTACGCTAATTTATGCATTACGGTATGAAAGCTGTTTGAAGATTAAATAAGAGTTTTCTTAGTTCTGGAAAGCTTTAAATTATGTTTATTTTCTTTTACTATCTTTTCCTTACAGAAGAGCAACTCAATTGGGAAGCTTTCAGCCTTTTTTATTCTTGGTCTTAAAGTTAACCGCACACGTTGTGTGTGTGCCTTTAATTAACAACTTCCGCTTTATTAAAATTTTTTTTTATTTATTTAATTTGCAAAACACATTTACACATTTTTTTTAGCATTTATCGTGACACATCTATGCGAATTTCTTTTTTGGCACTCATCTTAAAATCTAAGAATTTTTAATTTTTGGTGTCAAAAATTAGGCAAGGCATAAATTATAGCAACAACTTGAAAAAAATATCTGCCTAAACAGCAGCGTTGCTTGGCAGACAAGTTGTCAACATTAAACATGTGCTCAGGAAATATAAGTGACACGCTTTACTAACACACACACACATACACACACAATCAGAAACACAAAAACACTTGTGTAGTGCGTGGTTTGTTTGTTTAGCGGTCAGTTTGAATAATAAAATAAAACTTGCCTCACTCTCTAGACAAAGTACAAAAAATGATGATAAATGTTTTGAAAAATTTGTTGGCAAGTGGAACATGTTGCATAGAATTGACAGCAGAGCTTATGTTGTCAACACTTAAGATGATAGCATTATATTGCTGATGATAGATCGAATAATGGGTTAATGCAGAAAGCATATGTGACGGAAGTTTAAAATTGAACTTATCGGAATTATAAGCTTAACGACGAAAAGCAGATCATTTGATAATTTAAATTATTTTTAATAATTTTGTATTATACTGCTGCTTGAAGTTCAAAATAAATATTATTTGAATTAAATTAATTTAATATATTTTAATTAATTTATTAAAATATATAATAATATTATATCTTAATATATAAAAGACTAGCGTCCTGCTCCGTGCTCTGTATCGCTCAAACTGTTATAGTTGTTATTGCTATGTATAGGCTGAACGTGTTAGCCTGGACCAGAACCTGTTTCGCTATTACAGTGCTTTTTATATGAAAAAAATTGTTAGTAAGGTAAGGTGTCATCAGTAAGGACACATTGACGACGACTGGAGCAAAATAACATTTGAGGTGAATGAAAAATGTCATATTGTCTGCTACTTAATTATTTTGAATACGACCCGTCGTATGACGGGCTTCTATACTAGTATTTATAATAAATGGCTCTTGATCCGGGATCTCTATATTAAATGTTAAAATTTGTTGTCTCAGATTTTATGTAAGCACTGTTAGAAACATTTATATTATTTTTAATAATTTTGTTAATATTGAATATTAAAGCAAAATTCAATTTGAAAAAAATTATTATTTTTTTTCCTCAAAGGTAGCCAAAAAAGGCAAGGTATTTAACCAAAAACCTCTTTTTTTCAATTTGCAAAATGTTGACCCTGAAATTGAAGTAAGATATGTTAAAAATAAAATATAAACGCAAGTGTTGCTTAAATTGAGCATTTTTCTAAGAAACGGGGTCTATACCCAGGGCCTCTATATGGAGTTTTTGTATTTTTGCAACTAGGATTGAAAATAAAAACTGTTATAAGTTTAATAAAATCGCAAATTCTTTTAAAATTGTGCATTTTCTAAATAGCAAGGTCTGGACCCGGAAGGCCCAATTTTAATTTTTTATTTTTTAACATAGTATTTGAAGCTAAAACTGTTAAAAATCTAATATTTACCTAAATATAGTTCAACCGAGCAATTTGAAGTAGTTGTCCGAATCAAAGTATTGTATAGTAATTTGACACAGGACCTCTGTTTGGAGTTTTAAAATATTTTACCAGGAATTGGTAGTAAGAAGTGTTAAAAATATTATGAAAACACTTATTTTCTTCAAACCAAACTTTTTTTAAATAATAGGCTCTAGACCTCTATTTTTTAACTTAAAAATTTTAACCTTAAATATAAGTTATAACTGAATATAAGTTAGAACTGTAAGAAAAATATTGTATTAATATTCGTATTGGCTAGTATTCTTTTCAAAACAAGCACTTTTAATAAAAAGGAGCTGGACCCGTAAGGATCTGTTTTTAACTTTGAACTGTTTCTTTCTTGGAAATTTAAAATTTTCATCTATAATTTCTGGACCTCTACTTGAAACTTGCATTTTACACAACGGTTTTGATATTAAAATTATTATAAATTTAATGTAAACGCAAATTCTGTTTAAATTGAGCATTTCAAAAAAATAAGGTCTGGACCCGGAACGCCCAATTTCAGTTTGAAAATTTTTTTGACTCAGTATTTGAAGTAAGAACTGAAAAAAATTTAAATATTTATGCAAATTTCGTTTAACCAAGTAATATTCAGTATGTGTCCCGGGTCAAAGCATTATATAGTAATTTGACACAAGACCTCTACTTGGATTTGTAAAATATTGACCAGGAATTTGGAGTAAGAGTGTTCAAAATATTATAAGAACGCGTATTTTCTTTAAACCGCACATTTTTAAATTGACAGGATCTTGATGTCTGAACCCGGGACGTCTATTTTTAAATTTTTCACACAGTATTTGAAGTAAGAAATGTTCAAAGTTTAATATAAACGTAACTTTTTTTGAAATTGAGCATTTTTTAAATAACAAGGCTACGCCATCTCAAGTCCTCTACAAGGAACTTTAAAATTTTCACCTAGAATTTTTAAAAATATTATATAAGCTCGTAGTCGCTTCAAACCGAGCGTTTTTAAACAACAGGGTCTGCACTCGGGAAGTCTGTTTGTTAAATTTCCAAACAGTATTTGAAGTAAGAGCTGTTAAAATTTAATATAAACGCAAGTTTTGTTCGATCCGATCATTTTTTAACTATCGGGGTCTCATTTACATATACTAAATTCCTTAAATCACGAGGTCAAACCAAGGGTTTAAAACAAAAAACTTATTGGCCATTTCGGGCGCCGAACATGCTAAGCCACACTATTAACCTGCAAACCACGGTCACCACCAAGTGTTATCTTTTTGAAAATTGTTCATATAAATTGGATAAATTGGATTTTCAATCAAACGCAGGATATCTATATATACAAATTAATGTGTTTATGTTACAAGTAGACTCCATAGCCGCTTAAGCAATCGTTATGAAATTTTCAGAGAAACAAAATCTGTTGCAAAATCTTGAAAATGTTGCTGTGAAATTTTAAACTGATATAACATAGGGGCGCGGCACCTCCCATACAATCCTAATTTTCGATATCGAATAGCTTTGGAATTACAGTCTATTTAGTAAGAGCGTGTACGGCATTATTCGCAGTCGGTAAATAGTGCAACCCTGAAATTATGTAAACAAGTAGACATAACCTCTACTCTTAATACACTTGTAAAAAAGTTACACTGGAAGTCGAAACATTGTGGGAAAAGTGTGTTAGGCATCATGAGTGCTGTATAGGCCGAACACTTCAAGGCAGTTTTCCATCCAAAAGAACCAAAAATGTCCACTGCAGCGGCGGTAAAGTTTTTGAAAAAGTCGAATACCAATTTTTCCAGAAGTGGGTGCAACGCTTCAAGGCATCTAAAACTTGGTGATCTTCCCGATCATAGCTCAACAGGGAAAGTGACCAAGAAGGATGAAAAAATTATAAAGAAATACCTATTATTTTGCTATACAAATTTCTCTATTTTAAATAAAAGCAATTTTCTCTTTTTCAAATAAAATTTGCTTCACTTAAAATAGATTTTCAAATTTCCAAAGAAATATTTTTTACTTGTGGGAAATGGAAATATTTCATGTCTCTAATAATGATAAGTATATTTTTCGCACATAGAAAAATTCTCATTTATAGAACTGCAAAGTATTTTCTTCAAAAAAGAACAAATCTTTTCTCAAAAATAAAAAAACGTTCTTCTTTAAAACCGATATATTTTTATATTTTCATGAGCTTTTGTCCTATTTAGGGAATTTTTAGGATCACATTTAGAGAAAAGAATTCTCTGGACTTTGTTTATCATATTTCGAGAAACTGATTTCTGAGCGTATATTAACTTGTTAAAATAAACAAAGGATAAGAAGAAGGTGTTGAAATAATTGAATTAAACTCGGTACACATAGTTGCATGGATTCAAGGATCTGCACTATTGAATATTTTTGAAATCCGCCTAAAAATATTTATAATTAAAAAATAACAAAAAGTAAAGAATTGTTATTTTGTTCAATCTAAGCCTATTTTAAAAAAAGGGTTCAAACCCGGGAGCTCTCTTTTGAGTTATACATTTTTACACAAAAGCTTGAAAGTTAAGTATCTAGAAATTTAATTTAAAGGCAAATTCTCTTCATTTTTTAAGAGATTTGCACAAAATCAAGCATTTTTGTGTACTACCGATTTTAGAAGTTGAGAACAAATTTATATAGGATTCAGTCTTCTTTCTCTTTTCTCAATGTGGTCTGACCTAAATTCTCTTTACTTTGATATTTCTGTTCTACCAATTTTTATTTATTAACTTATTTGACTGGTTTTTTTGGATCGCTGATTGAATATCTAGTCAATTTGCCTGTATTATTTTAATTTCAAGCCATTCCAATCGAACTGCAGACTCCATCTCACACCTTGAAATCATCTTAATACAAACAAACTGACTTTGGATTTGTAAACTGCGATCCAAAAAACCTTTATGTCAGGAAGTTGTTCATCGTATCTCAGTTTTTAATTTTATTTCGACCTTGGTATGACCTTGATGGTATGACGGATTCGAAAGAAGCGACTCAAACAATCTATGTCGCAGGAAGTTGGACATCACATCTAAGTTTTTTTTTCATTTTGACCTTGGGCTGGCCTTGAAATTATATTTATGCCGACAAGTTGAGCACGTATTTGGAACCAGCGACCCAAAACACCTATATATCAGGAAGTTGGAACCTTACTACAGACAAACTGACTACGAATATGGCATCAGCGATCCAAAAAACCAATATATCAGGAAGTTGGATATCTTATCTCTTTTTTGTTTTCATTTTGACCTTGGAATGACTTTGAAATCATGTTTATACAAAAGGCTGGGTCGATTTGTATGGAGGCAAAAAATCTGATGTTGCCTGGGCGATTTTCGGTTCGGGCATGAAAAGTTATGAAACAAAATACAAAAAAAAGGGGACTGGGGGTACACTTTGAATATAAGGTGGATATCTGCAGTGGTTCAGCCGTAATGGTCACAATTACATACGCACCAACGATAAGAATATACTTCGGTAAATTTTTGTATGACAACGTATACATGTTAGACCGTTTTTTGGTTGAATTGGATGTGAGGATTTCATATCTGGCGTTAGTTTTGCCTTAGCTGTGCACGTTTTTTAAAAAACAAGTTTTGAAAAAAAATTCCTATAGAAAAAATTTACAAAATTGAGGGTGCGATGGAGTAAAGTGTACCCCCAGTCCCCTTTTTTTTGTGTTATGTTTCATAACTTTTCATGCTCGAACCGAAAATTGCCCAGGCAACATCGCTTTAAAAATCGACCCAGCCTATTATACAAACATATTGACCTGGGATTCGAAATCAGCGACACAAAAAAACTATATATCAGGAAGTTGGTCACTGTATCGCAGGTTGTTTTTTTTTTATTTTGACCTCATAACCCTCGGATTCGGAATCAGTGACCTAAAAAACCTATGTGTCAGAAAGTTGGACACCGTATCCACATTTTTTCATTTTATTATGACCTTGGAATGATCTTGAAATAACCTAAATATAGACAAACTGACCTCGGAGTCGAAATCTGTCATTAAAAAACCTATATGTCAAAGACCCAGAATAAGACTATTCTTTTCGAAAAGGGATTTATAAAGGGAAAAAGGGGTTTATTTTCTCGGCTTTTTCATAATTTGACCTTGAAATCACCCTAACAGAGGGTGTGAGGTTGATTCTGTTCGTGGTCTAATCGACTCTATTTAACCCTAGACTGTTAAAACATTTTCTTTTTTATTGTCAAATTTAAATGGTGTCGAAAACCAGCCTTGCTGACCGTTCTTCTATGAAAAAAAAAATATTAAAATATGGACTCATCATTCAGGTCTAATAGGGGGAACTTATTCAAATATTGTAGGATACTTTAATGGTCTATATTATAAGAATACAAAACATACAAAAATTTAATAAAACATTATATCTTGAGAACATTTTTCGATGCGGATTTTGAGTAAAAAAGATCTGAGTTAAACAACGGCTGGAAGGTTTTTAAAGAATATTTTTGTTATCTGTCCTAACATGAAACATTTTTACTTCGGAATTGGAAAAGGTAATTGATAGATAAATTAATTATTGGGATTAATTAAAAAATTTTTCTTGTCTTTATTAAAGTAGATATTTAAAATTTTCAATATTTAAATTTAATTTACGTGTAAGGATTTATTAATTTAAATCCTTGTATGGTTAAATAATTTCGTACACAAACAAATATTTTGCAAATATGTATTATCGTTATTGCCGCTTATGTGGCTTTAATTAAACAAATGACTAAAATGGCAAAAAAAAGAGAAAATAAATTCCAAAAACACCAAAAATTATTGCACAAATTCATAATTGATGGGAAATTTACGGTTTTGCTGTGAGAGAAACAAAAAAAAAATAACATATTATTTAAGGTATTTGATAGTAGCAATATAAGCAATTAAAAGATAATTGAAAATAGTCGATGATTTATACATGGCGTAGAAGTGGAATGTGAAAATGAATGAAATTATGTGATTGAGTTTTTGAGCAAATTTTTTAATAAATATTTGCTGATATTGAAAAATTTATATTAATAATTATTGCTACAAAATATTTTGCCTGGACTTATAATTGAATTGCAACTGTTAAGAAGCTTAAGAGTAGTAGATGAAAGCATTTTCAACACAAGGTGGCAGCATTGGTTAAAAATAAACACATTCAAAGACATCACGATTATTTTTAAATAAACTCTAGATTAGACTTAATTCAAAATTGTGGCTTACTTAGCTTTTTGCTAAATAAACTAACCACAATAAAGCACTCAAAAGGCACGATTTCTTTGTGCATCATGAAATAAAAATAAAACATTACCAAACAGCAGCAGCAACATGCTTTGTTACTATAAAATAAGGTGTGCATTACTAAAGAGGGTGTAAAGCTTATTGAGTCAGCTTTTAGCAGCTTTTGAATGCTGCTGCTTGAATTAAATTTCATATCAAATGCGTTGAAGTGTGACTTCATTTAGCGTAATTATTAATTGTGCCTCATGACAATAAAAATAAACACCAACTTCAACTACGTATAATTTTAATATGTTCACAATGACTAAAGCTGTTAATTTTTGACACTCGCAAACAAAGCTTTTATTTTGAAGATTTTATTTTTAAAAGCCACAAGTTAGTCATATATTTTGAGAGGGCGTAAAGCATATAAAAAGCACTCAAGCAACACATATGAAGCTTCCTCTGCTACTTTTCACATCACTGCGAGACTTTTAGCGAAATATTCTTTGCAAGAGGCGTAATTTTTAATACTCTTCATTCATTCATTCATTCAACTGATGTAATTAGAAATATTCACTTTTGCACCCCAATTTTTTGTTTAAGGGGTGTGCAAATAATGCATGTCGTAATTTTATATAGCTTAAGTTAAATCATATAGCAGCTCAACATTTAGAAGAACTTTAGTTTTAATCCTTTTTAGAAAAACAAAAAAAAAAAAACACCCTCATTTGCTGTGTTTAATATTTCTATACATTTGTGTAGACAATAATTGATGCAGCATCAGCTCATTCAACGTATTTGACTTTAACGCTACAGCGTTCGCGGTTGACAGCTTAGTGCAGACAAGCTGTCATCTATTAGCAAAAAAAAATATCAACATTTTTAATTAGAAAATTATAATTAAATGCTTATAATTGAAATTAAGTCAAGTGGAAGTTAGTGGGATTAAGAGAGTAAAAAAAAATGTCATGCATTTTGTCACCATTTTGGGGTGCAAAATGAAATTTCCACCAATTATTTGTCTGGCATAAAGTACAGTTATAAAATAAATCTAAGTGCCGTAGTTAGGGTTTATAAACAGTGTTCCATAAAATACTTTGTACTGCAGCTAGTTCAAACTTTATTAATAAAATACAGTACAGTATGAGTACTAGAAATTTTGAATGAGCATATTTTGAAAAACACTTTTCTCCAATAAAGCCTTCGTGCACTTTAAATCATCGTATAAATAAAAAGAACCACTTGAATACTTAATATTTTTAAATTTTGTTTTTAATAACTCTTATTCTATCATAAAAAACGGCTTGGAAGTTGGTCTGCTATCGATTCCAAAAATTTTTGTGTATATCTTAGATTGACTTACGCTCATTCTTCTCGAAGAAAATACCTATAAGAAGATGATTTTTCGAAGCTATATTATTGTGATCTTTTTTTTTTTTAATATATACCACATATTCTCCACGGTATGAGATCAGTACTCTTCGGTGGTGATTTGAGCAAATGTGGGCTATTGTACACCAGGTTCATTATTTTATTATGAGCCATGTTTTTGTCACACCCATATCTATTTAGAATAACAAGAATTATTTTTTTTGAGTATTTGAAAATATTCAATTTTCAACTGGGTATAACATACAATTCTGATGTCATAGGGAAAAACCAAGTATGCCGACTTATTGAGGGTAGTCTTATTATATGGAAACCATGCTTATAATTTTTGAGAAGTTAGAAGAATAATAGAGTAGCTTCTGGTAATGTGATATAGGTTTTTTTAAAATTTATAATTACTACACAGTAAAAAATATGAGGATACATTTTATACAATTTGTTATAAATACCAAATATATTATAAAATTTATACCATAAAATCTTATAAACCAAATTTATACAAAGTTAGGATATATTTTATCCGAAAAGTGTATAAAATGTTTTTACACCAGGTTGGTATACATTTTTATAAGCAAAAGTATAAAATCTTTCAAAACCACATTTGGTTACTTTTTATAACAATATTGTGTAAGAAATATATAGCACATATATTTAACCCATTTATTCCCAAGCCATTTTAAAACCGAAAATATGAATGTTTTTTAATTTTTTTTTTTTAATCTCTATAATTAATAGGCTAAGGTTTTTTTTGTGACTTCAACTCCTCCCAGACCAATAGACCGATTTTATCGATTCAGATGTCATTTAATCAGGTTTTGGCTGAAATTGTGCAAACCACTTTTAAAAATTGTGATTTCACTTCAGGGGGTTCCCAATCTTTTAAAACAGAAATAAAATCTTTGTGCAAAAATCCGCTATTTAATCGATTTGAAATTTAGTTTGAGAAGAGCTTATGAATTGGTCGAATTTGAATTTTTTTCAAAACTAAAAATTTTTAACCAAAATTATCTTTTATGCATTCCTCAAATGTCAATTGTCCGAAAAATGCAGTTCCAAAATCAAAAGTTCCACTTTCCGAGCAAACAACTCAGTCAAATTTTAACGGTTTTAAAAAAAAAACAGTTTTTTTTGAGTTTTTTGGCGTTCTTTCATTGAAATATGCTATAAATTGGTGTTGTAGGTGTTCTGTAAGTATTTTGAATTAATTTTTTAATTATATCTATGTAGTAATTTTTTTTCTAAAATCTATTTGATAATTCGTTTTTATTTAAATTAGTTATGTTTTATAGCTTTAAAAGTTAAGCAGCGATTTTGTTGAATTAAATTATATTTTGAATAATAATATTTTGAATATTGAATGAATAATATTTATCTCGGTAGATATGTATATTAGTGTAAGTCCGTCTTCGTATTTTGACAGTTACATTTAAAATTTTAGTGTCAGATCATAAGTTTTAAGTATTCAGATGATGATCTTGTATATCATTATTGAACATTTAATTTTTATTGAATTGCTCGAATTCGGGCAACAGCTTTACTAGTAACGATTAAAGCAATACAAAAAAATAGAAAAAAAAAATTTAAATAAAAATATAAAAACGCGATCGCAAATTACCGTTATCCATTTTTTTCCAAAGAAGTAGCTACAAGTATGTAAGCAATGTGTCAAAGAATACATACAAACAGAAGTTCAACGGATAAATGCGCAAACAGTAAAACAGCAGTGCAAATAACTAAAACATTGTTCTGTACGAAAGCGAGTACAGTGGGAGTAAATGGGTTAATGTGTGTTATATTGAAAGTCATAAATCAGGAATAATAACAAGATTTCAATTGATAGATTTCATGTTATATTTGTTTTTTTTTTTTATATATTCGAAAATAAATTGACAAGAAAAATTAATAGTAAAAAATTGTAATCAGAAATTTGCATGTTTGATCATGTTGGGAGACCTTCCAATTCAAGCGCAATATTTTTGTCTTAATATGTGTGTACAAAAAATATTCAATGGAACTATTTGCGCATAACATGATAACTGACTGAAGAACAAACGCAAACTTATTGTCTGCTAGCATCACTGAAGTAAGATAGCTTCGAAATCTCGACTTGAACGTGAAAGCCGAGTGGCTCCGTGAGGTTCTCGTGTGCATAACTGGAATATGTATATGATATTTATAAATTTATGGTATACAAATTATACTATTTTGGAGTAAAATAGCTGTTTGAATAGAAATGCAAGTTTTATACTTTAGAGTGGGATAAAACTTGTAATAAATTTAGAATGAAACAAGGTTAAACTACAGAAATATTATTAAAAAAATAAAATTTACGCTCAAACTTTTAACTGTGTAGTAACTTTCATACCTTAGCTTATACCGCATTACACAGGATATTTTTTGATGCATTTTGCAGTGTTTTACAATTTCAATCAAATAAAGTCACGCAACTCTCCTTAATGAAATTGGCAGGTTAAGTGATATATCACGTTCGGATAATGTGATATACCATATGTGAATGTTATGAATAGATATGATATGAAAATATGGTATATTACATTACCCAACTTTGACTATATCACAATAGCCAAGTTGTCGGGTTTCAAACTAAAAAGGTTATTTTTATAAGACTACGCTGTTCAAAATCAAAATCTCACCTCATTTGTGGCTAACTTAATTCAAACTCTAACAAATTTATCTATTTCAGCTTACAATTCTGCTCTATTTATTGTAATGCAGTCGCAAAGCGCACTCAAAAAAAAAAAAAAATATCGACTACTCCGATAAAACAATTTCACAACAACTAGAGCGAACACAGCGAATGAGAGCGCGCATAAAGCTGCAGCACGTGTCTTTTTCTGTTGCCGTTATGTTCACTTGTTTATTCTTGTCAAAAATTGTGTATTTAACAAAATATGTAGGTATATCACATTACCCGAGCATATCACAATACCCGAAGTTACTCTAGTTTCAAGTGGTTTTTCATGCAATTTAGAGGTGATAGAAAAAATTTGAGTAAGCTATCATGTTTATCATTCTTAAATTATCTAAGAATGACTTTCAAGCCTCTTGTTTGATTCTATTATTCAACACTAGTATAGAACCCCCGTCATACGACGGAAAAAATCTAAGTAAGCTATCATGTTTATCATTCTTAAATTATCTAAGAATGACTTTCAAGCCTCTTGTTTGATTCTATTATTCAACACTTCTATAGAAGCCCGTCATACGACGGGTCGTATTCAAAATAATTAAATAGCAGACGATATGACAACATTTTTACATTCACCTCAAATTGTTGTTTTGTTCCAGTCTGCATCAATGTCTCCTAACTGATAAATATGGAATAAATTTTGTGTGCATACTTTTAGGTACAATTAGGTACAATTAAAAAAGCACTGTAATTGTAAAATTGTATGAGCGAAACTGGTTTTGGTTCAGGCTGAACATGTTTTAAGAAGCATAGCAATAACAACTATGAACAGTTTGAGCGGTATAGAGCACGGAGCAGGACGCTTGTCTTTTATATATTAAGATAGCTGACATCGAAGGTGGTACAACGATTAATGCGATACCATTTTTCGATTTTTATAACACGATTTCTTTTGCCTCAAAAGACCTCAGTTTCAGTGATAAGTTAAAAATACCCTTTAAACTATAAAAAGGTCATGAAGATTTTTCTATAGTTTTTACTCAAGAAGAAGTCCATCTTATTTTAAGAAGAAATCTTTTTTTAATAAAAACTAAAAAAAAGATTTCAAAAGATATTAAAAAGATTTCTTATTTAAAAAGATCAATAAAAAACCTTCGTAATAGATTTATTGATAATAAGATTTATTTTTTAAAATCAATAAGCAATCTTATAACAATCACCGGGAAATCTTTTTAATTAAATTAAGAAGAAATCTGTTAAAAACAAAAAGTTTTCCATTTAAAATAAAACTTAAAGAAATCTTTAAGAAATAAGAGGAAAGTTTTTTCAATAAATTCAAAAAGAATTTTTTTCAAAATAAGAGGAACCTAGTCAAGAAAAATTAAGAAGAAATCTTTTAAAAATAATTATTTTTACTTATAATTTATTATTTTCCCTAAAAAGTTTAAATTCTCAATAAAATCTAGAATAAATCTTATAAAAGTTAGAGGAAAAAATTTTAAAAATATTAAGTAATTTTTTTTTGGAACCATTCGAAACATAAAAAAAAAAAAAAACAAATTGGCCATTTCAGCCATTGAAAAGACTTTGACCGAGCTTCTTATGATCAATTGTGTTGTGTGTGTTATTAAATTTTGCACACAATTGACCGAGAACTGGACCTACATGTTTTATGCCGACTCCGAACGGCTACAGTTCATGTTCTCAAGAAGCTTTACATGGCATTATTTACTCTCTGAGGTTTGCCATTGTCTGCAGAGAGGTGGTGACCGATCAGAAAAATTTTTTATTGAAAAAACTTTTTTCGCCGCGGCTGGGGATCGAACCCGGGCTCCGAGCATGCTAAGCCACACACTTAACCTGCATGCCACGGTCACCACTCGAAACATAAATAAAGTAAAAATTCGGGGAATAAGAAGTGATGTTTTAACAAAAGGATTTCCTATTTAAATATATGAATAAGGAACCTCATAAAAGTATAAAGTTCTCCTTCTAAGACAAGATTTACTAGTATTTATTAGGTTTTTCCTAAAAACATTAGGTTTTCATTTTAAATAAAGTTTTTTCACCCGAATAAGAAGTTATCGTTTTATTTCAAAACGATTTTCTATTTAATAAATTCAATAAGAATTTTATTTTAATAACAAGAAGGTTTTCTTAATGAACGTTTTTCGTATCTCGCTTCTGACATTCCTCCGAGTCTAAAAACTTTTTAAGACGGCATACTTTTAAATTGTAAGTGAACTATTTTTATCTGTGTAGAGCTGAATTTTTTGTCCAGCCAACATTTGTTTTAGGTTGGCAGCTAAGAAGAACTCACTGGGAACGGGTCATTGGCACTTAAATTGATTCCATGGAATATTTGAACAAAAATGGATGATTTTATGGCAAATTGGAAACAATGGGATTATTTGAGCATTATCTGAGGTCAAAGGTGGGTCATTAGCACTGTTATGGATTCCATGGAGAATTTTAAAAAAAATGAATGATTCTACGGCCAATGATTAGATTTCTTTACGCACCCTTTTTCTATTGTATATGATAATATTATATTGGGAGGTATTCGGTGATGACCGTGGCATGCAGGTTAAGTGTGTGGCTTAGCATGCTCGGAGCCCGGGTTCGATCCCCAGCCGCGGCGAAAAGTTTTTTCAATAAAAAATTTTTCTGATCGGTCACCACCTCTCGGCAGACAATGGCAAACCTCAGAGAGTAAATAATGCCATGTAAAGCTTCTTGAGAACATAAACTTTAGCCATTCGGAGTCGGCATAAAACATGTAGGTCCAGTTCTCGGTCAATTGTGTGCAAACATTTAATAACACACACAACATAATTGATCATAAGTAGCTCGGTCAAAGTCCTTTCAAGGGCTGAAATGGCCAATTTGTTGTTGCTTGTTGTTGGTATTCGGTAAGAAGTAAGCTCCAATTGCGAGTCGGAGCTGAAATGCACATTTTTTTTTCATATTTTATTAAAATAAGTGAAGGGGAAAAACATTAAAAAAATTTTTTAAGAGCCTTTTGTATTAAACTTTAATATTTTAGTATTATTAAATCTTCTATGATATCTGTATTGCATTAACTTTGGAAGCTACTTAAGATAACATTAGACAAAACTAATACGGAATTATAAGTGTTTTCTTGCAACAAAGCCTTATTTTTTATTTTTTTTAATTAGGTTCACAGTGAAGCACTGAAAATAATTCTTATATACCACTATAAAGAGGTGAAAGTACTACCCCATGAGAGCAAAACCTTATCGGGGTTTTGCAAACTTAAAGACTGTTCCAGAAATAACTGTCCTTTGAATTTTAGATTATTTATAAAAAAGTGTTACCTCTATAGCAACATATTTGGTACCTAAATAAAGTATAAATATTGCAGATTAAAAAAAAAATACTCATTAGTAAAATAAAAGAGCTACTGAAAAGATGTCGTCTCAACAAGAAGAAAAGCGGAAAGCAATTATTTGCAAATACCTGGAAAATCCAAACACCACGTACAAAAGGATCGCTAAGGAAGTTGGCGTGCGCATAAAAACTGTCGGAAGAACGATAAAACGATACAAAAAGCTTACCTCTATATCAAAAACGCCAGGCTTAGGAAGAAAAAATGGTTCAGCGAACCAAGCGGTGGCCCAGAACGTTAAGTTTCCGGCTGTTTGCTCAGAATCCAGGCACTTCGGTTCGTGATATGGCAGCAAAAGCGTAAACATCGAAGTCAAGTGTTCAACTGATTAAAAAATTGTACAACCTAAGGAGCTATCAAGTACAAAAATTATCTGATAGGTCAGAAGAAAAGGACGCCGAAGCCAAGAGGAGGGCTCGAAAACTGTATCATGATTACGTGCCCAAATTTGATTGCGTGATTTCAAGCAGTTACCTGGACACGGATATTATACTGCGGTTAGAAGGGTTGGAGCATCCTCTAAATTTACCACTGAAAAACATACCAAATCTTCAAAGAAATACATGATGTGGCAGGTCATTTGCAAATGTGGCCTTCAAAGTAAGGAATTTGTGACAGATCGCACAATCAACACCGAAATTTACATCAGAGAGTGTCTGGAGCGGCGTTTACTGCCTTTTATACATCAGCAGCAACGTTCGGTACCATTTTGGTCTGACCTAGCAACATGTCACTACACCCAGAGAACGATGGATTGGTACCAAGCCAATAATGTCACTGTGGTACCAAGAGAAGCCAATCCTCCGAATTCCAATCGAGAAGAGCTTTAATGAAAAGAAATCTTAAGAAGACCAAACAAACTGCGAAAAACATTGAAATATATCGACGTAAATGGCGTCGGGCATACACTTAGGTCAACAACATGACGGTAAAAAACCTAATGGAGGACCTTAATCAAAAAGTGCATAATTTTTTTAATTTTTCAAAAAGGACAGTTATTTCTGGGACAGTCTTTAGAAATGAGGTACGATACATTTAATAACACTGTACAACAAATCCTAAGTTTTTAAAAATCCCAAGAGGTTTCACAACGGTTTCCTAAGGTTTTGGGTTCGCTGAATCCGAATCTGAAGCCAGAGGTTTCGGGTCACCCTAGGTTTTCGAGCTACAGGGGAGGCTGAACCCTAACACCCTACTGTTAATGAAATCAATATAACCGACTCCATTACTTTTTCAAGAGGAAAATTAAAGAAATACCAAAAATAAATAATAATAATAAAAAATATTAAAAATGGAATATTTTTCTTTTTCTTATGGAACGAACTTTTGGAGACAACGCGACGGCATAGTTGCCAGACATTGAATGTCGCTGTAGCCAGCTTCAATTTAATTCTAATTTGACGACGTAAACAGACGGGTGCTCGTTTTTGTGTTTAATTTATATATTTAATAGCAAACTTTGATGTGAGTTTATTTTGGAATGAGTTTATACTTAATTTCAAGTAGTATTACAAATAATAATAACTTTTATCAAAATCACAACTTAAAATAATTGCTTGTAAATGTCAAAAGCACTTTCTGCTGAAGCTTGTTGTTGCTGTCGCGTTTAAAAAAATCAACTCGCCAGACGTTTCTCTACAAAGACAGACTGCAGAGCTGTCGTTTGTCGCCCGTTGTCGTCATTGTGGATGGGCTATTATAATAATTTTTTTTTCATTTTATAAAAATAAATGAAGGAGGAAAAACATTAAAGAAATTTCCTTCACCATTTCCCACTAAACTTTAATCTTTCAGTTATAATAAGTCTTCTATGATATCTGTATTGCATAATTTTGGAATCTACTTAAGATAACATTGTACAAAACCAAGGCGGAATTATAAGTGTCTTTTAAGGCAAAGCTTTATTTTTATTTTAAAATGCTTATTATTAATATCGGTTGACTTGCATCAACAACATTGACATACAAATTTTTATGCCTCGTTTTCTTCAACACTGAAGAGTTCTTGGAAAAGTACGCCCATTTTTATGACGCTACTTTCGGCATTGATTGTGGTTATTTAAATGATGACTGGAATGAAACTGAATTGTTGTTTTATATCGTTAAAAAGTAAAAGTAGAATAGAAAGTGAAACATTAACCAAAGTTAAGGGTGTCTGCGTTGCACCGCACCCACTAGCTGCATGCAATATTACAGTCGATCGGGGGTTTAAAGCACGATAGAGACTCGGTAGTGCTAGGCAAGTGTAACCACTATTGACGTAATTACGTCAATGCCATTAAATGCGAAATAAAAGCCTTTAGAAAGGGTGCTTTTCCTTGTATCGAGCAGGACTAGTGACGCAAAAAAAGTAACAGTACATTGCAGTGAAAGTGAAAACGTCACAAAAATCGGGCAAATTCATTAGTCACACCCTTCAAAAGTTGAGAGAGAAAAAAAAAAATAAAGAAAAAGCAAGAAAACATATTTTACACCCACCTTTACTCACCCACCCTGCTGCAGTTAGTGGATTGGCTGATTTTTAGTCGTTGGTTTTTGGCTGATTATTGCACAGCACTCCGACTAACTCACACTCACACACACTTAACGGCACGTGCTGCTGATAAATGTCTTTTAGTTTCTTATAAATGACAGCGCAAGCTACTAACTTGTTACACCTTCACACAAAAAAATTTTGGTGCAAATTTTAGGGTGGTGCACAAGCGCGACAGTTGTGGTGCTTAAGTTTCGGTTAAGATTTTAATCTTCAACCAAAGTTCATTAATTTTGCGATAAACTTTAACACAACTTGTTATAAGGGTTAAAATGTGCAACATACAAACGGGGTGCGGATTAACTTATATGAGTGGAATTGTCCACTTGTGTGTCAGCGACATTGGTTTTTATGAGGGTTGAAACATACAGTTTTACAAAACTGACCCATTTTGACAATAACAAAAACAAAAAAAAAAAAAAAAAACTCTAAAAATGCAAACGACCATTTGAGCAAATTATTGTAATTAGCTGTACATAATTGGTTTTGTGTTGGTGCTGCTGCACCCATATGCATATGAAATGAAATGAAATTTAACACTTTTGCAACTAGGGTGCTTTCAATGTCGAACTGTCGTTATTTGAGACTATTTTGATTGAAATCTTTGACGCATAATAATCAAAATAAAACAAAATAAAGTGAGGCTTTTTGGTAAATATCAACACACTCAGTAGGTTAATTTTAAGTAAATGTTTAAGGGGGATTAGCTGGCAAGAGGGTGCAGCCAAAATGCAATATCAAAACTACACTATAAAAGAACTTATGTTGGAATTTTCAATTTATTCAAACTATTTTTGGCTATTTCTTGTTTAAGACTTAATAACATGACTCAGATTTTAGATTTTAGTTTGTATAAAATAAAAATCTGCATATCTAATAATATTCATCTGAGTTTTAATGCCAACAATTACGCATCAATTTTAATTTTGAGTCATGCATATGAGCTCAACAAATTTCAAATTTTGTTATAAATGATTGACGTTTAGTTGTTATTTTTTTTATAATTACCTAAATGTTGATTTTAAAACATGAGCTCATTCCTGGAAATGCAAAAATTGTAGCTGAGATGATGCTTACCTAGAAAGAAAAGAAAAAAATAAATAATTTAGTTTTTTAAAAATAATAAAAAACAATGTGATAGGAACATTATAAACGTAAAAATATTCAAAAAAAAAAAATAAGCAAAGGGGTATTGATAAATTTCTAAATAGAAACGTTTTAGCATTTCAAATCCCATAAAATTACTCATAACATCTGAAAAAGTTTTAAGAGATCTACGTCAAGACTCACTTAAAAAAATGTATTTATTAAAAAATTTATAATAAAATAAATTTTATTATTTCTTACTTTAAAGTGGAAATTAAAATCGTTTAGTATATAATAATATAATTTGGATACTTTGGAAAATACTTTGGAAATACTATATGAATTTTTATTTTATATTATGGTAAAATATATGATAAGAATATATAAAAGAAATGATAAATTTTTAAAAATTTTAATATTTTTAACATAATTTTCATATAAAATTTCAAACTAATTTTTAAATTGAGTTATCAATTTTGAGTTTTATTTTGTTTATATTTTGTTTTATTTATATTGAGTTTTCAATTTTGAATATTACATTTTTATTCTTTTCTTAATCTTATTTCCAATTTTCAATTCTTAACCCTCAACCTCATAACATTGTCGTTCCAATTCACAATAAATGTTGAAGTTAAAAAAACATGTTAAACATATTTTTTAAAATATGTTCAAAATTGAAAAACAGCAAAAGTTTTTTAAAAAAAATTGTTTTTTGACTCATCTTCTACTGAAGGCAACCACAACACCCATTAAAGACATTGCGTCTCATGTTTCATGTCTCATGCCTCATGTCTCATGTCTCATGTCTCATGTCTCATGTTTCATGTCTCATGTCTCATGTCTCATGTCTCATGTCTCATGTCTCATGTCTCATGTCTCATGTCTCATGTCTTATGTCTCATGTCTCATGTCTCATGTCTCATGTCTCATGTCTCATGTCTCATGTCTCATGTCTCATGTCTCATGTCTCATGTCTCATGTCTCATGTCTCATGTCTCATGTCTCATGTCTCATGTCTCATGTCTCATGTCTCATGTCTCATGTCTCATGTCTCATGTCTCATGTCTCATGTCTCATGTCTCATGTCTCATGTCTCATGTCTCATGTCTCATGTCTCATGTCTCATGTCTCATGTCTCATGTCTCATGTCTCATGTCTCATGTCTCATGTCTCATGTCTCATGTCTCATGTCTCATGTCTCATGTCTCATGTCTCATGTCTCATGTCTCATGTCTCATGTCTCATGTCTCATGTCTCATGTCTCATGTCTCATGTCTCATGTCTCATGTCTCATGTCTCATGTCTCATGTCTCATGTCTCATGTCTCATGTCTCATGTCTCATGTCTCATGTCTCATGTCTCATGTCTCATGTCTCATGTCTCATGTCTCATGTCTCATGTCTCATGTCTCATGTCTCATGTCTCATGTCTCATGTCTCATGTCTCATGTCTCATGTCTCATGTCTCATGTCTCATGTCTCATGTCTCATGTCTCATGTCTCATGTCTCATGTCTCATGTCTCATATCTCATGTCTCATGTCTCATGTCTCATGTCTCATGTCTCACGTTTCATGTCTCATGATGTTGATTTTGATTTCATTATAATTTTGATGTTGATGCTGATGTAGAGTTTGATGCTGATTTTGATGTTGACGTTGATGTTAATCGTGATATTGTTCTTGATCTTAATTTGAATCTGCATCTGAATCTGAATCTTGATATTGATCTGGATCTGTATCTTAATCTGGATCTTACTTTTGATGTTGATCTTGATCGTTATCATGTACTTGATATTGATTGTGATCGTGTTCGTGATCTTGTTCATGATCGTCATATAGATCTCGGTCTTGGTCTTGATTTTTATCAGGATATTGATCTTGATTTGGATCTGGATCCTAATCCTGATCTGGATCTTTACCTTGATCTTGATCTAAATCGTTATTTTGTACTTGATCTTGATCGTGATCGTGATCTTGTTTTTGATCGTCATATAGATCTCGATCTTGGTATTGATTTTGATCAGGATATTGATCTTGATTTGGATTTGGATCCTAATCTTGATCTGGATCTTTATCTTGATCTTGATCTGAATCGTTATTTTGTACTTGATCTTGAGCTTGATTTTGGCCTCATCCTTACATTGATTTTAATTTTGATCTTGATCTTGTTGTTGATCTCTATTTTCGTCTTGATTTGATCAGGATATTGATCTTGATCTAGATTTGAATATTGATCGTGACCTCGTTTTTGATATTGATATTCATATTAATCTCGATATTGATCTTAATCTTTATTTTGGTCTTCATCTTCATCTAAATTTTGATATTAATCTTGATTGTGATCTCGGTCTTTATATTGATATTGATCTTTATCTTGACCTTGACCTTGATCTTGATCTTGGCTTTTATTTTGATATTGATATTGATATTGATACTGATGTTGATGATAAGTCGTGGTCTTGATTTTGTTTTTATATTCATCTTCATTTTGAACTTCCGCTGGTTCTTCATTATGATCGTGATCTTTAATTTTAACTTTATCTTTATTTTGATTTTTATTGTGATCTTGATCTTGATATTGATCTTGATTCTGATTTTGATTTTGATCTTGATCAGGATCAAAACCTTGGTCTGGGTCTAAATCTTGATCGATCTTGATATTGATATTGATGTTGATTTTAATCTTAATCTTGATCTTGATCTTGTCCCGATCTTGATCTTGGTCTTGATCTTGATGTTGATTTTGATCTAGGTCTTGATTTTATATTGATCTTGTTATTGAACTTGGACTTGAACTTATTTGAATATGGTATGCTTTATCAAAGTTATTTTTAAAACATAATTTTGTCAAAGTGGAAATTTTCTTAAAAAATACTAAAACTTCCATAACTTTTCTTGTAAATAGCTTCATTGATCATTACCAATTTTTTAGTGGTCAATAAAACTGTTTGATTCCTCATAATAATAGATATTTTTACACAGAAATAAAATAAGTAGTCAATTATTTTGCTATTAACTTTAATATGCATGATTATTTCTTTGCAGGTTCAAGCAACAATTACCCAGCCAGACTTTAACGCTTTATTATTAACTTCGCCTTTTCGCAATCATTAGCACCTGTCCGAAACTTTTTTGCTTGATTTGCTTTTTTTTTTGTCTTAATACGAATTATTTTTGATATTGTTGTTGCTTTCCTGGCTTTATTGTTTGTATCTGAAATATCGTGCCTGAGATAAAAACTCTGCATTATTATTGCAAAGTAACACCCACAAAAGTTGAAGAAAACCTAACAATGCAAAAACATGTAAACGGAAGTAAAAATTATTATGTAAACAATAGCATAAAATGATGAAGAAAGGGCATCGAAAATCTCAATTGCAAATTTTTAGATATACTGCATTAATTTCTATGATCAAATGTGCCTTTTTTCAAGCAAAAAAATATTTTATCGCAGCTTGACTTTCTTCAACTTTATAATTTCTTCACCGTCTGACCTGCAATCAAACTAACTTAAGTGGCTCAACTTCTTTAACTCAAAACAGTGTTGGAAAACGTTCAAAATTGCACATAACTCAAACATCAATAAATCACACGTCAATAAAGCATTTTTTTAATGTGATAAAAACTCGTCGTTCGCTGCTGCTGCTGCTGCTGCTGCTTGTAAAACGCATTAAAAGATAATAAAAAATTTATATTGCAACGAAAAATTTAATTTATGCAACCTATTTTATCGTTATCGTTGTCGTTCGTTATTGAATGAAAGCGAAAACGTGCAAAAGTTCACTGGAGAAACATCCAAATTACAACAACAACAACAACAACAACAAGCAATATAAACGAGCTAAGCACTTGATTTTTCACACTCTCGCAAACATACAACAGCAGCACAATTTTACACACATTCGCTGATGTGGCATCCATAACTTGTATATCGCGTATCTGCCGAGTCGTGCTTGTCAATGAACTTTGCTGAAGCTCGTTATTCGTACTCGTAGATAATCGGTCGAACTTGATTATTGCACAACTTGAACTCTTACTTTAAGTACGAAGCATGAAGTAGGAAAGGAAGAGGAAGTAAGTAAGAGTTAGTTTTGGAGTTAAGGTTAAAAAACAGAGTAAAATAAGAGTTAAATATAAATTTAGAGCAAGAATTGGAGTTAAGGTTTGCGTTTGAGTTTGAAAACAAAAAATAATAATAATAAAAACAAAAAATTTTTTAGTATTATTAAGTAAAATAAGAATAAAAAAAATGTAAATAAAAATAAAAGAAAAGCAAAAACCAATCTAAGCAAAAAAAAAAAAATTACAATATATAAAAATCAACATAAAGAGTTAAAAATTCATAATTTTTAATTTTATGTTTTTAATAATGCTCTACAGAGAGCATCTTTGTTTTTAATCATCACTTTTTAACTTATAATTGTCATTTCTAAATTTTATATTCTCAACATCACAATTTACTTAAGGAATATAACGCGGTATTCTAGTCTACGCGTACAAATTTTGTACGCGTAGACTAGATTTTTTGGTGTTTTTTAAAAAATGTATTGATATTTTAACAGTTTACAAAAAAATTTCTTCCGAACTCGCCGAAATTTAAATACAAAATTATTTTACAAAATGCGGCTAATCCATAAATTATAGTTCCAACCATTCACACTAAATTTCTAGTTAATCGGTTCATTAGAAATCGCATCAGACGTATAAGAAAAAAACAAAGTTTCGAAAAAAACGCGTTTAATGATTCAAAATTTCAACTGGAATTTAAGAAACTGGATAGCTACTTACAATAATCTTAGTTTTTCTACATCGAATTTAAAAAAACTACAAAAAATTTGTTACCCTAGACTGCCTTGAGTACTACCTTAATTAATAATACTAATTTGAAAATAACCAAATATAAAACTTCGAAAGACAAAAACTGCAATAAAACTGCAGGTCAACTATAACGAAAACGAAAACTAGAACCTAACCTAAAAATAAAAATAAAATATATATAACAAAAAATAACAAAACCAATAAAAACCCAAAATACAAACATAATAAAAATAAAAACAAAAATAAAAATAAAAACAACTAAGACTAAAACTTGAAATAGAAAAAATAAAAATATATATCAAATTAAAAAGAAAAATAATACTAAAAAACAGAACTAAAAATACAAATAAACATAAATATAAAAATAACAATAAAAATAAAAATAAATTTAAAAATTTAAATAAAAATAAGAATAAAAATCACAAACGAAATCACACTTAAAAAATCAAAATTAAAATCAAAATCAAAATCAAAATCAAAATAAAAATCAAAACAAAATCAAAATCAAAATCAAAATCAAAATAAAAATCAAAATCAAAATCAAAATCAAAATCAAAATCAAAATCAAAATCAAAATCAAAATCAAAATCAAAATCAAAATCAGAATCAAAATCAAAATCAAAATCAAAATCAAAATCAAAATCAAAATCAAAATCAAAATCAAAATCAAAATCAAAATCAAAATCAAAATCAAAATCAAAATCAAAATCAAAATCAAAATCAAAATCAAAATCAAAATCAAAATCAAAATCAAAATCAAAATCAAAATCAAAATCAAAATCAAAATCAAAATCAAAATCAAAATCAAAATCAAAATCAAAATCAAAATCAAAATCAATATCAATATAACACCAACAACAACTTCAAGATCACGATCAAGACTAAGTTTATGTCAAAATCAAGATCATGTTTGAGGGCAAGATCAAGGTCACTATGAAAATCAAGATTAAAATCAAGATCAAGATAAAAATCACAACTAAGATCAATATGAAGATAAAAATAAAGTTCATGATTATTCTCAACATCAAGAGTAAGTTCAAAATCAAAATCCAGATTAAGATCACAATCAGGATCAAGATCATGCTCAAGATCATTATCAATATCAATATCATGTCCAAGTCCAAGTCCAAGTCCAAGTCCAAGTCCAAGTCCAAGTCCAAGTCCAAGTCCAAGTCCAAGTCCAAGTCCAAGTTCAAGTCCAAGTCCAAGTCCAAGTTCAAGTCCAAGTCCAAGTCCAAGTCCAAGTCCAAGTCCAAGTCCAAGTCCAAGTCCAAGTCCAAGTCCAAGTCCAAGTCCAAGTCCAAGTCCAAGTCCAAGTCCAAGTCCAAGTCCAAGTCCAAGTCCAAGTCCAAGTCCAAGTCCAAGTCCAAGTCCAAGTCCAAGTCCAAGTCCAAGTCCAAGTCCAAGTCCAAGTCCAAGTCCAAGTCCAAGTCCAAGTCCAAGTCCAAGTCCAAGTCCAAGTCCAAGTCCAAGTCCAAGTCCAAGTCCAAGTCCAAGTCCAAGTCCAAGTCCAAGTCCAAGTCCAAGTCCAAGTCCAAGTCCAAGTCCAAGTCCAAGTCCAAGTCCAAGTCCAAGTCCAAGTCCAAGTCCAAGTCCAAGTCCAAGTCCAAGTCCAAGTCCAAGTCCAAGTCCAAGTCCAAGTCCAAGTCCAAGTCCAAGTCCAAGTCCAAGTCCAAGTCCAAGTCCAAGTCCAAGTCCAAGTCCAAGTCCAAGTCCAAGTCCAAGTCCAAGTCCAAGTCCAAGTCCAAGTCCAAGTCCAAGTCCAAGTCCAAGTCCAAGTCCAAGTCCAAGTCCAAGTCCAAGTCCAAGTCCAAGTCCAAGTCCAAGTCCAAGTCCAAGTCCAAGTCCAAGTCCAAGTCCAAGTCCAAGTCCAAGTCCAAGTCCAAGTCCAAGTCCAAGTCCAAGTCCAAGTCCAAGTCCAAGTCCAAGTCCAAGTTTAAGTCCAAGTTCAGCTTTACTCAGCTGGACTTGAACTTGAACTTGAACTTTGACTTAAACTCTAACTCAAACTCTAACTCTAACCCTAACTCTAACTTTAACTCTAACTCTAACTCTAACTCTAACTCTAGCTCTAACTCTAACGCTAACTCTATCTCTAACTCTAACTTTAACTTTAACTTTAACTTTAACTTTAACTTTAACTCTAACTCTAACTCTAACTCTAACGCTAACTCTTACTCTAACTTTAACTCTAACTCTAATTCTAACTCTAACTCTAACTCTAACTCTAACTCTAACTCTAACTCTAACTCTAACTCTAACTCTAACTCTAACTCTAACTCTAAATCTAAATCTAACTCTAACTCTAACTCTAACTCTAACTCTAACTCTAACTCTAACTCTAACTCTAACTCTAACTCTAACTCTAACTCTAACTCTAACTCTAACTCTAACTCTAACTCTAACTCTAACTCTAACTCTAACTCTAACTCTAACTCTAACTCTAACTCTAACTCTAACTCTAACTCTAACTCTAACTCTAACTCTAACTCTAACTCTAACTCTAACTCTAACTCTAACTCTAACTCTAACTCTAACTCTAACTCTAACTCTAACTCTAACTCTAACTCTAACTCTAACTCTAACTCTAACTCTAACTCTAACTCTAACTCTAACTCTAACTCTAACTCTAACTCTAACTCTAGCTCTAACTCTAACTCTAACTCTAGCTATAACTCTAACTCTAACTCTAACTCTAACTCTAACTCTAACTGTAACTGTAACTGTAACTGTAACTCTAACTCTAACTCTAACTCTAACTCTAACTCTAACTCTAACTCTAACTCTAACTCTAACTCTAACTCTAACTCTAACTCTAACTCTAACTCTAACTCTAACTCTAACTCTAACTCTAACTCTAACTCTAACTCTAACTCTAACTCTAACTCTAACTCTAACTCTAACTCTAACTCTAACTCTAACTCTAACTCTAACTCTAACTCTAACTCTAACTCTAACTCTAACTCTAACTCTAACTCTAACTCTAACTCTAACTCTAACTCTAACTCTAACTCTAACTCTAACTCTAACTCTAACTCTAACTCTAACTCTAACTCTAACTCTAACTCTAACTCTAACTCTAACTCTAACTCTAACTCTAACTCTAACTCTAACTCTAACTCTAACTCTAACTCTAACTCTAACTCTAACTCTAACTCTAACTCTAACTCTAGCTATAACTCTAACTCTAACTCTTACTCTTACTCTAACTCTAACTCTAACTCTAACTCTAACTCTAACTCTAACTCTTACTCTAAATCTAACTCTAATTCTAACTTTAACTCTAACTTTAACTCTTACTCTAACTCCAACTCTAACACTTACGCTAACGCTAACACTAACTCTAACTCTTACTTTAGCTATTACTCTAACTGTAGATTTAACGCTTATGTCACAATAAAATAATGCTTCAGCTTTCAGTGTTAATAAAAGCTTTTTGCTTCGAAAAAACTTTCATTGCAATTTCAAAGCTACGGAATTGAAGCTTCCGGGACACGCAGCAAAAAAAAAAACAAGACTCTGCTGGCGGCAACTTGTAAAAAATCGAATAACACCAACAACAAATTTAACACTAGTGAAAACATACAAAAAATGTTGATTTAAAACAACATTTATAACACTGCGATGAAGCATAAACAATAATCTGGCAACATCACACACTCAGCAGCAATAAATAAACACATGTTAGTTGAAGGCAAAACAAGTTGCACGAATTTCAAATTCAATTGAAAAAAAATAAAAAATATAAACAATTTCTTTTTCATCTTTGTTGTTGTTTGCAGACAGCAAATGTGATGGCAAATAATTACAAAGATTAAAATTGAAAATTATATGGGTTGGTAGCGCTACAAAAATACAGAAAAAACAATAAAAAAATAAATACATACAAAATATTAAAAAAATACAGGAAAAAAACGTACAATACATAAATAAATTATACAGACTAACGTTCAGACCAGGTAGCAAAAATAATTTTAATTTTACGATTACAACGACTCAACAGATGTAAGAAAAAAAAAAAAAAAATTTAAATATTAAGTTATGGCTGAATAGTGTTGATATGCTGAAAAGAGTGAGTCGAAAGTGAGACCATAAAAAAAAAAAATGTAATAAATTGCTATGAATACAAGTCGAAAATGATGTGTTAAAGATAGATGCTTAGATTTGCGAAATTTTAATTTTTGAGTTTTTATATTTTATTTTTTTTTTTTTTTTTTGCAATAATAAGGATGGCAAAAATTTGATTAACAATGCCAATGAAAGTTGCTATGAGCTGTTGCTTATGGTTGTGAAAAAAATTTGTCTTCGTTGTCTATAGTTGAAGGTTTACAAGCATTTGAAATTTGATATAGTTGAGAAAAGTTTGCTGTGCTGTGAAAGATTTGTGCGAGAAAGTTTAGGAAAACCTTAGCTTAATTGCCATAAAATTTAATAATTCAATCTTAACATAAATCTAAACACAAAAGGGCAACATCATGCTTCGCACCTGATATCGCTTAAACTATTGTTATTTCTGGCTATTACAGTGCTTTTCAAAACTTTTTAACTTATACTATTCCAATCTATTTTCAGCCTGTAAGTATGCACAGAAAATTTATTTGATATATGTAAGAAGATGTGTATAAATCGAATAAATTTTTGTTTTAGTTTTTAGTCTAAATAATACCTAAGTAGGACGAGCTTTAATACTAAAAGTAGAACATTGTTTTTTATTTAATTTTTTAGATACCTGCCTTGAAATTCGAACCAGAAACATATGGCTGGCAGACAAGCGAGCTACCACTTGCACTGCCAAATTTAACAATCGGTTATGTGGTGACCGTGGCATGCAGGTTAAGTGTGTGGCTTAGCATGCTCGGAGCCCGGGTTCGATCCCCAGCCGTGGCGAAAAGTTTTTTCAATAAAAAATTTTTCTGATCGGTCACCACCTCTCTGCAGACAATGGCAAACCTCAGAGAGTAAATAATGCCATGTAAAGCTTCTTGAGAACATGAGCCGTTCGGAGTCGGCATAAAACATGTAGGTCCAGTTCTCGGTCAATTATGTGCAAAAATTTAATAACACACACAACACAATTGATCATAAGAAGCTCGGTCAAAGTCCTTTCAAGGGCTGAAATGGCCAATTTGTTTTTTTTTTGTTTTTTTTTTTTTTTATGGGTTAAATAATTTGCCAAATAATACTTTCTATGACGAGAAAAATCTAAAGAAAAATATCAATAAAAAATCCTTATTTTTAATGTGAGAATACTTCATACAATTATTCGACATCTATACATTACAGTGAGGAGTGAAAAACTGTTAAGTTTGTAACAACAGGAGATCCACCCAACTATGTAGCTAAATCTCAGATTATAAAAAATTTCATAAGATCATAAAAAATTTAATCTATTAAGTTCATCAATAAGCTACACGCTGACCTTAAAAAAAAAACAACCATAGCATTTAACGTCTTGCTCCATTTAAGTTTTTTATACAAAATTTTAAGTTGAAGAATGAATGTGCTTAAAAAATATGTACGAATATCAAATAATTAAGCCTATTTTTAATTAAACAAAAATAACATAAAATTATTTAAAACTTAACGTAAACAATTAATTGCTCAATAAGTACAACAAACAAAATGTAACAATAACAAATTCTAATAACAAGAAATACAAAAAAACAAACCAAAAACAAAAAATAAACAAATTAAATAAAAACAATAACAATCTTTGGCAGAGAAGACAAGAAAACACCTTGGCAAAAATAAAACAAACAATTTAAAAATAAATTAAATTCAAGCAAAGGTATAGGTGATGGGAAAATATGACGTCATAAATGCCACTCGAAATCAAGAATGTTTATTAACAAGCTTACATGTGTTGAAAAACAAGCATAACAAGAATAAGAAAGAAAAAAAAAAATTGTTTTTCGAAAATTGGGTTAAAACAAAAAAACAAAAACATAACATATAGGAACAATTAAATTTTGGGATTTCTTATATGTTTTTCGCAAACATATTTTAGTGAACGAACATTTTTACAAAATAAAATTGTATATTTTTTTTTTTAATTTTGAATTTTTGCTTGCAAAAAATTTCTTTGAAAATTATTAGACTGTAACAAGTTAAAAAACAAAAACAAATTGGCCATTTCAGCCCTTGAAAGGACTTTGACCGAGCTTTCTATGATCAATTGTGTTGTGTGTGTTATTAAATGTTTGCACACAATTGACCGAGAACTGGACCTACATGTTTTATGCCGACTATGAACGGCTAAAGTTCATGTACTCAAGAAGCTTTACATGGCATTATTTACTCTCTGAGGTTTGCCATTGTCTGCAGAGAGGTGGTGACCGATCAGAAAAATTTTTTATTGAAAAAACTTTTCGCCGCGGCTGGGGATCGAACCCGGGCTCCGAGCATGCTAAGCCACACACTTAACCTGCATGCCACGGTCACCACTGTAACAAGTTAATCATCCTTTTAATAAATTAAATTTGCAAAACGGGAACTTATTATATAAAGTGTGACTTGGTTTTATCTAAGGCTGAGGTAAAGCTCAGATTGTCCAGGGTTCCCTGCACGGTTAAAAATCTTGGACTTAATTTTAAACTTTTTTGGATTACATATAGGATTACATATGGATTACATACACGACCAAAAAAAGATTATTTTTTAATCCAATGAAAAGTTTTAAATTTTTCAATCCAAAAAGGATTTAGTTCTAATCCGCAAAAAGTTGAAATTTTCTTAATCCAAAAAGGAATAATTCTTAATCCACATAAAGTTTAAAATATTATAATACAAAAAGGATTAGATTTTAGTCCAAAAAAGTTTAAAACATTGTAATCCGAAAAGGGATTACTGTTTAATCCACAAAGGTTTAAACACTGTTTACTGTAATAATGTATAAAATAATATTTTGGTTCAGATTTTAATAAACAATTTGTTTAATTTTATTAAAAATAACTTTCGGATGCTTTAACAACATTAAGAATTATATTCAGCTTAAATTTCGTAGTAGTAGTAGTTTTCAATCTTATACCTGAATTACAATGCGGCAGTGGCATTGATCAGCTGTTATTTTAGGAATACTGTTGATCAATGCTAAAACTTACATAGCAGCAATGGCAGTAAGCAGTACTGCCGAGGTCAGCCCTATTTCTAAATTCACTGCCAAAATGCAAATAATTAAACTACTTAGAAAAATTCAACATTCACTGATTTTGATGCTGACGCTGCCACTGCTAGATTGTAATTGGCAGGCAGTAAAATATGAAACAGCTGATCACTGCCGCTGCCGCTGACACAGCTGCTGTCTCTGCCAATGCTACATTGTAATTCAGCTATTAACACTCAGAAAAAAGGTTATCGGAATATGATAAAAAAGGCATCATATTTAGAGAAAAATGGTATAGACTTTGCTCCAGAGAATGCTATTCTCTAATTTCGATACTAAAAATTCTCTAAAAATGGTAAAAAGCTTCCATGAAAAAGAAAAATATATCATGTTTTGAGAAAAAGATTTTTATTTTTGAGAAAAGATTTGTTTTTATTGAAGAAAATACTTCTCTTAGTGATTTTTTTATCAAAATATAAGAAAAGTTTTTCATTTTCAATAAATTTTTCTCTATAAATGAGAAATTTTTGTGCGAGAAAAATACTTATCATTATTAGTGACATTGAAATATTTCCATTTCCTAGAAGTTAAGAAATATGTCTTCGAAAATGTGAAAATTTATTCTAATTTAAGAAAATTTTATTTGAAAAAGAGAAAATTTCTATATCGAAAATAGAGAAATTTTTTACCGGAGCAAGGTATGTGTTTTTTCTCAGTGAAATAACATAAATACTTTTTCCGGAAATTACTACCTTAATACAAATTTGTAGTCCAAAAATAGTCTTAAATTTAAACTTTTTCGGATTAAAAAAAAATTAAACTAAAATATGGAATAAAAATTAGTACTTTTAGGATTAAAAATGGCTTTAAACCAAAGTTTGGATTAAAAACTAGTTCAAAATTTTTAACGGTATCGATATAGTACTTGCTTTATTTAAGTAGGCGTTTTAGTTTACTATATTTCTCGTATTCACCAAGCAATCTACATTTTTTGTTTCGAACTTACGTTCGAACTTTTCGAATAGTAGTTTGCCATACAATATTTGACAAAGCAAAGCCTACTATTAGGTATTGTTTTGGTTTAAGGTTGGAATTGATTGCTATTTTATAAGAAGTCAGCGGTTGCTTAAAAATAAAATATTGGTGAATATCAAAAAGGCAAAAATAGCACGCTAAAAAAATAGTAAGGTTTGTGAATACGGGCCATAATATAATATAATTTTATATATATATGCAATTTAAATATTATAAAGAAATAATAAGACCAAGAAAATAATCTTAGCTAATTTGTAACGCACCGTAACAAAAGAAAAATAAAAATTCTCTCCATGGAGAAAATATGAAAAATTGTTTTAGATTCTCAAGAAATTGAGATTTAAGAAAAATTATCAACATTTACAAGAAAAATAAAAAAAGCACAATATAAAAAAAAATAATATTTATATTTTATAATATAAAATAATATAATATTAGCTAAGATTTTACATTGTTAAATTTTTTTTTATAGAAAAAAATTATTTTTCTTACTTAAAATATATAATTGTTAAATAAAGTTCTAAATAATAAATACATAAATATATACCTAGTGTTGCCTGGAGTCAAAATTCGGCCAGTTTTCTGTTTGCCTAGTTATAATTTTAAGCCAAATAAGCAATATAGTTAAAGGCTATTACTTTTAATTGATTAAAGATATAAAGTTATTTCCTACAAATAAATTAGTTTTTATTTTTATTAAGTTTTTAAAAAATATAAAAACAACATTAAAAAAAAAATTAGATTTGTCAAAAAAATCAAAAATTAAAGCCTTGATTTTTTTGATGGCACGTACAGTTTATTAATATAGAGTAAAGACAAAATCAATTCACCTTAAATACAGCGCATTACTTTGAAAGAAAATCAAAAATTTAAATTTGAGTTTTACAACTAAAATTATTTTTACACCATATTTTGAGAATAGTTCAAATTTAAAAGTCTCTTTTTAAAAGGAATATTTTAAATAAAAACAAAAAAGTAATGGTAAAATTTTTATTAATTTTATTAAATTAACTGATAAGACTAAAATATAAAAAATAAATAAATTATCTATTCTATTATCTAAATCTATTCAAAGATGGCGGAGATATTGGCTTGCCAATTCAAAATATTTCATTTGAGACAGTTTTTTTCTTTCTCTTGGCATTTGGTTGAAATACGCGTTAAATAACTAACGACAATATTAAGAAAATTCATTAAAAATACTTTTGGTTGGAACTTTACAGAGATTGTTATCACATGTGAAAGACAATTTAAAAAAACTTTTAGAAATAATTAGAAAACCGTCAAAATTCGACCAAGATATTGACATAGAAAGTAGAAGTTTTGAATTTAAACAACACCTTCTTTTACAAATTTGACAATTGTTGCACGCATAAAACTAATGAACGTCCGTTCATTTGAGAAAAACTCAAATTCGACTATATTAAAAGATTTCTCCAATCCAAATTTCATATTAATCAAAGAATTAAAATTAAAATGGTTTCTCAAAATTGTATTTCTCCCTTAGAAGATTGGGAACGCCCCTCCATTCGATATATCATTTATACATTTCATATCATTATGCATTCTAGTCACCAGTATATAAGTAAACACACTTTTCAAATTATATAAGTTTCATTCGTTTTGAATTTTAATTAACCTGGATTTGATTTCATTGGATTTGTCCATTATATTGGACGCATTTCTGAAAATAATAACTTCTGAAATGAAGTTGTACCAACATGAAAAACATAAATTAAGAGAGATGTATAACAGATGAGATGATGAGATGTGAGATGATGATTTTATAAGAGATGTATAACTTTTAACTTGCAAAGAAAGGTCCCCAGGTGACAGTCTCCGATTTGAATGATTTTCGAATATGTGACAGATGACAAAAATCTAAGGTCGACGTATTTTTTTATACGTGTTCAATCAATGGTTTAGCGTTTCAAACTCGCGTTCAAAAATCAGCGAAAATTTCGTTTTTTTTTTGCTATAATTTCGCTATTTTCCATGGAAACATTTAAAAACTTGGTACCAAACGAAAGCTCTTACAAAACCACACACGATGGCATCAATTTTTCATCACAAAATTTTGTTTTTGTAATTTTTAGTAATATAGTTTAGTCGATATCAAAGAAGTATTTTCACACAATTATTTTATATTAATTTATGTTGGATTGAAAGCAATTTGTAATTTTTTTTGTTTTTTTAAATTTCTTACTGTTTATAATAAAATTTTTGTTTTATTGAAATGCATTTATTTTCCTTAAAGAAAAAATTTCATTACATTAAAAGTACCTATAAAAGTAATATAACCTGTTATGGTATTTGCAATACTGTTTCAATTCCAATTAAATTTTTTGGTTGTATGGGAGGTAGGCGCGTTCGTGGGTGGATTCCAAAAATATTTAATAGTGCAGATTCTTGAGTTCATGTGAATATGTGTACTTGTTTTCATGCAATTATCTCAACTCCTTCTTCTTATTCTGTGTTTACGAACAACACACAGACGGACGAACATATGAACAGGGCTAAATCGACTCACGAGTTGACTCTGATCAAGAATATATCATATGTATGGAATGAGAATGTCAGTTAGGTGCAAGGGAATACAAAGATAGCTAAATGCTTCATTTGATTATATGGCCTGTTCGCTTATTTGGAGCGAGCGAGCGAAGCTTCCATCGAACCAGTTGTTTGAAGATGTTTAGAGACAAAAAACTCTCGAATGGATTGAATGATCTTAAAATTTCTTTTCCTGAACTGTTCTACGCTTTCTTACTAAGGTTATGCCTAACAAGAATTTTCAAATTTCATTTAGTTCGAAAGTTAATTGAAAATAATATTTCTATGAGTTTTGCTGAAAAAGTTTTCTTCTAACATGCTTGTGTATGTATCAGTCAATAAAAAACCGAACGACATGAAGCGATATCAAAAATCTTCCGGCGAATGTTTTTCGCTGCAACAGCTATTCATCAATAAATAGTAAAAAACAAAATCTCCCAATTTTATTTATAAAGAAAAATAGTTAGAAAATAAAACACAATTATATGAAATACCTTAACCTGTTTATATATGTATTTATATATTAAAAATTAACTTTTTAAAAGAACGTCCATTTTGAAAAAACTTTTGTATGCAGCGATCGACTATGAGTATCAGCATCGTCAAGTGATTTTTTTTTGTTGGGAAAGAGTCATCGGTTCGGTTTGAGTTGTTGTTGTTCTACATGTTTTCGTTTTTGCGTTATCGCGTAGAAATGAAAACAATAAGATATAAGAAGAAACCTTAAAATAATTAAGGACCGGTCGTGAACAAAGTTCCTGAATTTTTATTTCAAACGCTCATTTTGAATATGAGATTACAAACGAACGTTCGTTGTTTTTCTTTTATTGTGTGAAAAAATCTAAATAATCCAAGTGGATTTTTTTTGCCTTTAAGTGTTTTTCAGACAACATCTTTGGATTTGAGTGTTCACTTCATTCACTTAAATAATATCTTTGCAAAGCTTTGAGCAGTTCAAAAGTTAAATAAATTTAAGAATTATTTCATTACATTTAGTTAAAAACATTTATAGCTAGTTTTGTTTGTCTGTCAACTAATGTGATAACGTTAAATTATGAAATTGTTAAATATTAGTGTTTTGGTTTTTAATTATCATATTCATTGCAGCAAAAAAATATACGGCCATTTCAAGCCTAAGCAAGTGTTCTCTAAAAATTTTTCACATGCTCTTAGATTTACTTGAAATTTTGTCTATAGGTTACTTTTCTACTTAAAAGAATATAAGTTATTTGTTTTTTTTTATCGCCATTTTTTTTTAAATTATGGAGACACCAATTGTTGATAAAAGTTACAATATTAAAAATGAAGTCATTTAAAATTAATCATATCTTACTCTATTTTTTGTTACTCTATTTTTTGTAAATGAAGTATCATTGAACCTGAATATCTCGCATACTAAATATAGCAGAAAAATTATAAATAATCCACTGAAAAGCTTGTTTAATTGTTTTTTTATAAGATTGTTTTTTCTTTTTGCTATGCGTTAAGTGGTTTGAACTCTTCAGCATGAAAAAAAAAGCAAAGGCGAAAAACACAAAATTCGAAATAGCAAAAAATCTGAGGCCAACTAAAAAAAAACAAAAAGCAGTTTCATTACGTGGGAAGAATGCTTAAACAGTATTAGTTAGAAAAGTTCATGTGGCAGAACCACTGTTGACCAGTGATATCAGTTTAATGTAAATAAAATGAACATTGAATGAATATAAATAATATAAAAATATTTTAATGATATAACATAATAATTATATATATTTTTGTTTCAAAATAAAACTACTACTGAGCGAAAAAATTAATGAAGACATACTTTAAGGCTTAGAGTTTATTACAAAGTATGCATAACATTTATGCTGAAATTTATTAAAGGAACGTCAGTAAAGTTCTTAAAATATTAAATCGTATAAATTAAGAGTCATAAATAGTGCAAATTAGCTCTCAATTTAATTACAAAATTTTACATAACAAAATTTATTTTTGTTTAATAAAAAAAAAAAATATATAAATTTTTAACTCACATCGACTCGAAGAAGACTTAAAAAATTTCATTGACCAGCCTTATTTTTCAGCTGACTTGTGGCTCAATTTTCTTTTGTGGCTTTTGCTTCATGCAGCACTTCCGTTAAGAAGTTGCTCAGAGAGAGGCAACAATAAATGAAAATGAGTTTCTTTCTTAAAATTTTAAAGAGCAATTTAAAATTCAGTGCTTTTTTTATTTTTTTTCCCGCTCATACAATTTTATATTCAGCCATTGACTGCTTGTAGGCGCGTAAACTTTTAATGCGGTACTCAAAGCAAGCAAGCAAGGTTTTTGCGGCAAGCAGTGAAAGAGTATTTTTTTGCAGTTTGCCAGCAATATGACACACGTAGTTGACAATTTAATGATGCTCAACAAGCAGCAGATAACAAGAAAAAGAACACATTATAGAGCGCCTAAGTGTATGCAACATATTTTACACGAAACAGCAGTTGCGCTGCTGAGGCGTGAATTTGAGCAATACGGTAGCTCATAATTTGAGATACTTAGTTACAAAAATATGAAAAAATTAGGCAATTTTGCAGCATTCATAGAATCATTCATAATATCTTGGCATATATTATATGCTAACCATTAAAGTTCACAAGCAATTTGTCAACTTACTGACTTTGATATCAATTATGCCATTAGCGCTGCTCAGATTTAAGAAAATTATTTTCAATTCACTGTAGCTACCTTTATATACAAACGAACAGAGTGAGCTTTCAGGCGTGCTTGCCATGACCTGACATCAAAGTGAATACGTAATAATACACAGCCTAGCTACGTATACATTAACAAATTTAATTCAATTGCGCTGAAGTTGAAAGACAATTGTTTTTTGTTGCCACAAGCAAGTCAGGCAAAAGCAGCAAATACTAGGTTACATTGCCTAAAAGCATGCTTTGATTTTAATTTATTTTCTTCATCCACACTCAACTCATGTGCTTGACATTAACAAAATTTTGGTAACTTGCCAAAAACAAAAAAAAAACAAAAAAAAAAACAAGAAAAAAACAAAAAATAAAAAAATAATATCACATTTTCCTAAAGCTTCTTTTTTGCCTTAAAATATTATAAGAAATTTTTAATTTCAAGCGCTTTAAAGTATGCTCTGTTATTTGGTATGCTCAGAGGTACTTAAAGTGGCTGATGTGGAAAATTTGACTCGCAGGCAATTTGAAAACAACATTTCAAGTAAAAGTAAAAATAAAACACACTGACTTCATCTCACATACATATGTACATAAGTAGCGGTAGAATTATATTAAATTATTAAAATTATGCTCCCAAAAATATGTAGCAAAAATTTTAAAGTGCTCTTCTGCTTCGTATGCTTTTATTGCCGGCAAACAAAAGTTGCTTTTATTTCATCATTTTGCCTCATGCAAATAAAATGAATTTTATGCAATTTTTGTAGCCAACAGACGGGAAATAAATTCGTTATTAAATGACGTAATACTGTTACGTATGTTTACGTCCAGGTATTTATTCAGTGTGGGTAAGAAGAAATATTGGCAAAATTTATGATGAGTTAAAAACAATGTTGTCGAAAGCTTAAAAAAGCGGCCAAATAACTGCCGCAATATGTCAAATAAATTCGTTATTGATTCATATGCTTCAGAGGCTAACTTACTAGGCAAAATGCCTAGAAGTATGCTTACTTTTTCGCTGATTTACTCTTGTCGAGCCTTTAAGGTAATCTGTCATTTTTATTCGAGTAAACAACAGAACAGGTCAATTCAATTGTAAAGTAATTTTGAGTTATTGTTACTCGTTGGCTGATTTTGATTGTGAGACAAAAATTTTTACTGTCTTGCTTTTTGCCTTCATAGCATTACGTTTTACAGTAAATGCCGAAGTAAACCGAAGTTTCATTACATTTAACTCGTTCAGAAAAAGATGCTTCGGTAAAAGTCATAGCACGAGAATAAAGTTTATTATTTAAGTCTCTGAACAAAACAAATAAAAAATTATATATAACAATGTTGTAGTATTATGTACTATAACATTACGTAACAGTTCAAGCAACGAAAATACAAACGTTACATAACTTATTCACAGCGGGGTATGGGTGCTCAGGATAAAATAGTAAATAATTAATAAAAACCGTGTCCTGGATAGAAACCGTGTCAAGATTGAGATCAAGATAAAAATCAAGATCAATATCAAGATCAAGATCAAGATCAAGATCAAGATCAAGATCAAGATCAAGATCAAGATCAAGATCAAGATCAAGATCAAGATCAAGATCAAGATCAAGATCAAGATCAAGATCAAGATCAAGATCAAGATCAAGATCAAGATCAAGATCAAGATCAAGATCAAGATCAAGATCAAGATCAAGATCAAGATCAAGATCAAGATCAAGATCAAGATCAAGATCAAGATCAAGATCAAGATCAAGATCAAGATCAAGATCAAGATCAAGATCAAGATCAAGATCAAAATCAAGATCAAGATCAAGATCAAGATCAAGATCAAGATCAAGATCAAGATCAAGATCAAGATCAAGATCAAGATCAAGATCAAGATCAAGATCAAGATCAAGATCAAGATCAAGATCAAGATCAAGATCAAGATCAAGATCATGATCAAGATCAAGATCAAGATCAAGATCAAGATCAAGATCAAGATCAAGATCAAGATCAAAATCTAGATCAAGATCAAGATCAGGATCAAGATCAAGATCAAGATCACGATCAAGATCAATCTCAAGATCAAGATCAAGATCAAGATCAAGATCAAGATCAAGGTCAAGATCAAGATCAAGATCAAGATCAAGATCAAGATCAAGATCAAGATCAAGATCAAGATCAAGATCAAGATCAAGATCAAGATCAAGATCAAGATCAAGATCAAGATCAAGATCAAGATCAAGATCAAGATCAAGACCAAGATCAAGATCAAGATCAAGATCAAGATCAAGATCAAGATCAAGATCAAGATCAAGATCAAGATCAAGATCAAGATCAAGATCAAGATCAAGATCAAGATCAAGATCAAGATCAAGATCAAGATCAAGATCAAGATCAAGATCAAGATCAAGATCAAGATCACGATCAAGATCAAGATCAAGATCAAGATCACGATCAAGATCAAGATCAAGATCAAGATCAAGATCAAGATCAAGATCATGATCAAGATCAAGATCAAGATAGAGATTAAGATCAAGATCAAGACCAAGATCAAGATAAAGAACAATATCAAATTCAAGATCAAGTTCAAGATCTGAATCAAGATCCAGATCAAGATCAAAATCTGAATCAAGATCAAGATCCAGATCAAGATCAAGATCAAGATCAAGATCAAGATCAAGATCAAGATCAAGATCAAGATCAAGATCAAGATCAAGATCAAGATCAAGATCAAGATCAAGATCAAGATCAAAATCAAATTCAAGATCAAGTTCAAGATCTGAATCAAGATACAGATCAAGATCAAGACCCAGATCAAGATCAATATCAATATCAATATCATGATCAAGATCAAGATCAAGATCAAGATCAAGATCAAGATCAAGATCAAGATCAAGATCAAGATCAAGATCAAGATCAAGATCAAGATCAAGATCAAGATCAAGATCAAGATCAAGATCAAGATCAAGATCAAGATCAAGATCAAGATCAAGATCAAGATCAAGATCAAGATCAAGATCAAAATCTAGATCAAGATCAAGATCAAGATCAAGATCAAGATCAAGATCAAGATCAAGATCAAGATCAAGATCAAGATCAAGATCAAGATCAAGATCAAGATCAAGATCAAGATCAAGATCAAGATCAAGATCAAGATCAAGATCAAGATCAAGATCAAGATCAAGATCAAGATCAAGATCAAGATCAAGATCAAGATCAAGATCAAGATCAAGATCAAGATCAAGATCAAGATCAAGATCAAGATCAAGATCAAGATCAAGATCAAGATCAAGATCAAGATCAAGATCAAGATCAAGATCAAGATCAAGATCAAGATCAAGATCAAGATCAAGATCAAGATCAAGATCAAGATCAAGATCAAGATCAAGATCAAGATCAAGATCAAGATCAAGATAAAGAACAATTATCAAATTCAAGATCAAGTTCAAGATCTGAATCAAGATCAAGATCAAGATCAAGATCCAGATCCAGATCCAGATCAATATCAATATCAATATCATGATCAAGATCAAGATCAAGATCAAGATCAAGATCAAGATCAAGATCAAGATCAAGATCAAGATCAAGATCAAGATCAAGATCAAGATCAAGATCAAGATCAAGATCAAGATCAAGATCAAGATCAAGATCAAAATCTAGATCAAGATCAAGATCAAGATCAAGATCAAGATCAAGATCAGGATCAAGATCAAGATCAAGATCAAGATCAATCTCAAGATCAATCTCAAGATCAAGATCATTTCATTGGCCGTGCAATCGTCCGCCGTGGTTTATGTCGTGTTTGTGAAAGTGTCGCCGTGTTATTTAACAATTTTATATAAATAATAAATTTTATATTCGTCTATGTGTTCCGTGTTTTCTTAAAACTTATCTTATAATCGTTCGTGTTCGTGCTATCGTTTAATTATTGTCTATTGTAGAACAAATGATTTGTCCTGTGTTTAGTGTTTTATGTTAAGTGTGAAATTAAAAATAAATAATATAAAAGTTCGGCTACTCCAACAATAATAACAAAATCAAGATAAAGACCAAGATCAAGATAAAGAACAATATCAAATTCCAAATCAAGTTCAAGATCTGAATCAAGATCCAGATCAAGATCAAAATCTGAATCAAGATCAATATCAATATCGAATTCAAGATCAAGATAAAAATCAAGTTCAAGATCTGAATCAAGATTCAGATCAAGATCAAGATCAAGATCAAGATCAAGATCAAGATCAAGATCAAGATCAAGATCAAGATCAAGATCAAGATCAAGATCAAGATCAAGATCAAGATCAAGATCAAGATCAAGATCAAGATTAAGATCAAGATCAAGATCAAGATCAAGATCAAGATCAAGATCAAGATCAAGATCAAGATCAAGATCAAGATCAAGATTAATATCAAGATAAAGATCAAAATCAAAATCAAGATCAAAATCAAGATCACGATCAAGATCACGATCAAGATCAAGATCAAGATCAAGATCAAGATCAAGATCAAGATCAAGATCAAGATCAAGATTAAGATCAAGATCAAGATCAAGATCAAGATCAAGATCAAGATCAAGATCAAGATCAATATCAAGATCAAGATCAAGATAAAGATCAAGATCAAGATCAAGATCAAGATCAAGATCAAGATCAAGATCAAGATCAAGATCAAGATCAAGATCAAGATCAAGATCAAGATCAAGATCAAGATCAAGATCAAGATCAAGATCAAGATCAAGATCAAGATCAAGATCAAGATCAAGATCAAGATCAAGATCAAGATCAAGATCAAGATCAAGATCAAGATCAAGATCAAGATCAAGATCAAGATCAAGATCAAGATCAAGATCAAGATCAAGATCAAGATCAAGATCAAGATCAAGATCAAGATCATTCAAGATCAAGATCAAGATCAAGATCAAGATCAAGATCAAGATCAAGATCAAGATCATTCAAGATCAAGATCAAGATCAAGATCAAGATCAAGATCAAGATCAAGATCAAGATCAAGATCAAGATCAAGATCAAGATCAAGATCAAGATCAAGATCAAGATCAAGATCAAGATCAAGATCAAGATCAAGATCAAGATCAAGATCAAGATCAAGATCAAGATCAAGATCAAGATCAAGATCAAGATCAAGATCAAGATCAAGATCAAGATCAAGATCAAGATCAAGATCAAGATCAAGATCAAGATCAAGATCAAGATCAAGATCAAGATCAAGATCAAGATCAAGATCAAAATCTAGATCAAGATCAAGATCAAGATCAAGATCAAGATCAAGATCAAGATCAAGATCAAGATCAAGATCAAGATCAAGATCAAGATCAAGATCAAGATCAAGATCAAGATCAAGATCAAGATCAAGATCAAGATCAAGATCAAGATCAAGATCAAGATCAAGATCAAGATCAAGATCAAGATCAAGATCAAGATCAAGATCAAGATCAAGATCAAGATCAAGATCAAGATCAAGATCAAGATCAAGATCAAGATCAAGATCAAGATCAAGATCAAGATCAAGAACAATTATCAAATTCAAGATCAAGTTCAAGATCTGAATCAAGATCAAGATCAAGATCAAGATCCAGATCCAGATCCAGATCAATATCAATATCAATATCATGATCAAGATCAAGATCAAGATCAAGATCAAGATCAAGATCAAGATCAAGATCAAGATCAAGATCAAGATCAAGATCAAGATCAAGATCAAGATCAAGATCAAGATCAAGATCAAAATCTAGATCAAGATCAAGATCAAGATCAAGATCAAGATCAGGATCAAGATCAAGATCAAGATCAAGATCAAGATCAAGATCAATCTCAAGATCAATCTCAAGATCAAGATCATTTCATTGGCCGTGCAATCGTCCGCCGTGGTTTATGTCGTGTTTGTGAAAGTGTCGCCGTGTTATTTAACAATTTTATATAAATAATAAATTTTATATTCGTCTATGTGTTCCGTGTTTTCTTAAAACTTATCTTATAATCGTTCGTGTTCGTGCTATCGTTTAATTATTGTCTATTGTAGAACAAATGATTTGTCCTGTGTTTAGTGTTTTATGTTAAGTGTGAAATTAAAAATAAATAATATAAAAGTTCGGCTACTCCAACAATAATAACAAAATCAAGATAAAGACCAAGATCAAGATAAAGAACAATATCAAATTCCAAATCAAGTTCAAGATCTGAATCAAGATCCAGATCAAGATCAAAATCTGAATCAAGATCAATATCAATATCGAATTCAAGATCAAGATAAAAATCAAGTTCAAGATCTGAATCAAGATTCAGATCAAGATCAAGATCAAGATCAAGATCAAGATCAAGATCAAGATCAAGATCAAGATCAAGATCAAGATCAAGATCAAGATCAAGATTAAGATCAAGATCAAGATCAAGATCAAGATCAAGATCAAGATCAAGATCAAGATCAAGATTAATATCAAGATAAAGATCAAAATCAAAATCAAGATCAAAATCAAGATCACGATCAAGATCAATATCACGATCAAGATCAAGATCAAGATCAAGATCAAGATCAAGATCAAGATCAAGATTAAGATTAAGATCAAGATCAAGATCAAGATCAAGATCAAGATCAAGATCAAGATCAAGATCAAGATCAAGATCAATATCAAGATCAAGATCAAGATAAAGATAAAGATCAAGATCAAGATCAAGATCAAGATCAAGATCAAGATCAAGATCAAGATCAAGATCAAGATCAAGATCAAGATCAAGATCAAGATCAAGATCAAGATCAAGATCAAGATCAAGATCAAGATCAAGATCAAGATCAAGATCAAGATCAAGATCAAGATCAAGATCAAGATCAAGATCAAGATCAAGATCAAGATCAAGATCAAGATCAAGATCAAGATCAAGATCAAGATCAAGATCAAGATCAAGATCAAGATCAAGATCAAGATCAAGATCAAGATCAAGATCAAGATCAAGATCAAGATCAAGATCATTCAAGATCAAGATCAAGATCAAGATCAAGATCAAGATCAAGATCATTCAAGATCAAGATCAAGATCAAGATCAAGATCAAGATCAAGATCAAGATCAAGATCAAGATCAAGATCAAGATCAAGATCAAGATCAAGATCAAGATCAAGATCAAGATCAAGATCAAGATCACATAAACATCAACATCAACATCAACATCAACATCAACATCAACATCAACATCAACATCAACATCAACATCAACATCAACATCAACATCAACATCAACATCAACATCAGCATCAACATCTACAAAACCATCAAAATCAACATCTGCATCATTTTTAACATCAACAAAACATCAACATCAATACCAATATCAATTCAAATATCACATCAACATCACATCAACATCACATCAACATCACATCGACATCACATCAACATCAGATTAACATCAGATGTTGATTTAAGCTAAAAAAGATTTTTCTCAAATTCAAAATTTTCTCAAAAATCAAAAGTTTTATCTTCCGTTTCATCTTAGCAAATATTTAATTTTCAAATTGAAATAAATTCAATTTCTTATTATTCATGCCAAGTGGGGGAAAAAATTAAGAAAACTCAAGACATTAAATGATATTATTTGGGAAAATCTTAAGCAAATAAGAATACTTCAAATAAATATTCTTCTTGAGCCAAAGAATGGCGCCGCAACATATGCTAATATTTTGGCAATCAACAATGAGCTGATGTTAGAGTTGCTATCTGTCGAGGGTTGGTTGATTGCTGCGTTCTTGTTTTTTTATTTTCATGCTATTTCTTAATATTTTTGCTTTTTGCTTCTAACAAAATTTGCCTGGATTATGCAAGGACTTGTTAAGAACTTTAGTGTTGTTTGTGTACACTTATATGTATCCAGAAGGAGCGCTACCTGCGCTGTTAGTACTAAACATTTTTCTTTTATTCATTGTATGCAGATTTTGAGGATAATCAACAAATTTTTGTGTTTTCTGTAGCAGATGCAAGATGCTGGCGGGCTGATTCATATTCTTCAGCTTATTTTGGATTATTTTGGCAAAATAATTGCAACAAAATATTGTGTTGCATAAATTCATGAAAGTTAATTTAAAATAAATATACCAAGATGTGCGATAAGCTGCAGCGCAGTTAGTTTTTTTTTTGCTTTCATTTCATTTCGAATAACAACAAAAAATTGAGGTTTCATTGTAGGTTGATGATGTTGTTGTTGTTTTCTAAGTTGGCTTAATAAGATTTGCTTTGTTGCTGACGCTGCTAGCTGTAAAGTCATTGCAAACATTTTCATGGATTAGCTGCAGATGTTCACAGATAAATTAGCTATAATTTAGGTTAGAGTTTTAAGATTCAGGCATCAAAAATATTCTTTTTTAGAATTTCACAAAAGGAATTTTGTAAAAAAATTTTTAAACTAGCCTTAAAATGTTTGAAAAAATTGCAAATATATCTCAAAAAAAGATTTCTCAAACTTTAGCATGCTTTTTTCGAAAACATGTTTTTCTTTCAGACATGCTAACCCTCTTTTTAACGTTTAACCAACTTTAAGTTTAACACTTTCTTGCTTAAAATGCATTTTTCACAAAATATGTTCGCACAAGAATTAATAATTCATAATTTTAACACAAACAAGGGTAGAGGCTGGGAAAATTTCAAATTAAAAAAATTATTCATGGTAAATATTGCAATTTTCTCTAATGAAGCGGAAAAGGATTAACGTACGTAACGTGAAATGACATATTTTTGCAATTTACAAGTTTTTGTGCAAAAATTCGCAAACTAAAGCGGCAGCATGAAGAAAACATGACATGATTATTAGTTCGAGCACAACAAGAAAAGTTATGCCATAAAGGAGGCAAAATAGGCCAAACAATCATTTGAAAAAGGGTTTTCTTGTAGACAGTTGAATTTGTTTTTTTTTTATATAAGGCTTTGTTTTTTGGAAACATCAATGAACCTTCGTCTGACAGTTTACATCTAGTTTGACACACATATATGTTGTACTCAATTTTTTTTAATTCGTCACGTTGTGTGCAGTTCCTGTCTTCTGAGAATTTGGAAAATATGCAGGATGTAAGAAGAAAGCACATAATTATAGATGGCTTTGTGCAAAAGCATTTTAGTCAGTTGTCAACCTTAAGAAAGAGATAAGCTCGTGTTCGTTACAAATTTATTACGTGTGTGACAAAATCTACGATAAAATATTTTTGTAGAATAAACTACAGGAAAGTTTAAGCATGTTACATTTATAATTTCGACCTTTAGAAGCCTAAACAATATCGCTTTTCGATCGCCCAATCGATGAATGCGCGGTTGACAAAAATTTTTAAAATCTTCTTTTGTTCATTTCGACGATCGTTGGCGAAAGGATCGCTTTTCGAACGGCCAAGCGATGAATGTGCGATTCACGAAAAATCGTTGGCGGATCACTTTTTGATTGCCCAAGGGATAAATGCGCAGTTCCTGAAAAGTTTCAAAATCTTTCGCTCATTATGGCGATCGTTCGAAGATGTATCGCTTTCGATTGTCCAAGCGATGAATGCGCGTTTGACGAAAAATTTTCAAAATCTTCATTTGCTCATTTCGGCGATCGTACGAGGATGGATCGTTTTCTATTGTCTAAGTGATAAATGCGCGATTGACGCAAATCTTCTAGTGATCGTTTAGGTAAAAGCTGGAAGCTTCTTGATCGCACACGCGATGAAAGCGCGAAGGACGAAAGATTTTCAAAGTCTTTTTTGCCTCATTTCGGCGATCGTTGGAAGATGGATCGCTTTTCGATCGTCCAAACGGTGAATGCGCGATTCTTGTAAAATTTTCAAAATTTTGTTTGCTTATTTTGGCGATCTTTGGCAGGTGGATCGTGTGTCGATCACAAAAGCGATGAATTCTCGATTGCGGAACAATTGTGAAGTTCTCTTTCGCTAATTTCGGCGATCGTTGGCAGATGTATCGCTTTTCGATCGATCAAGCGATGAATGCGTCATTGAAGAAAACTTTTCAAGATCTTCATTTGCTCATTTCGGCGATCGTTGGCGAATGGATCGCTAGTTGATCGAGGATCGCTAAAGCGAGGAATGCGCGATTGAAGACATATTTTCATAATATTTGTATGCTCGTTTCCGATATCGTTTGAAGATGGATAGCTTTTCGATCGTCCAAGTGTGTGATTAACGAACAATTATCAAAATCTTCTTTCGCTCAATTCAGCGATCGTTGAAAAATGGATCGCTTTTCAATCAGCTTATATTTCGAAATCGTCTTTCGTTCATTTCAGCGATCGTTAGAATATGGATCGATTCTCGATAGCCCAAGGAATAAATAGGTTAGATAGGTACCTAACCCAACCTAAGGATAAATACGCGATTCATGAAAATTTTTAAAATCTTTCCCTCATTTCCACGATCGTTGGAAAATGAATCGCTTTTCGGTCGCCCGAGGGATGAATCCGCGCTCATTTTGGCGATCGTTGGAAGATGGATCCCTTTTCGATCGCCGAAGCGATGCATGATTTCGATAAACTTTTCGTTTGACGAAAAATCAAGATCAAGATCAAATCAAGATCAAGATCAAGATCAAGATCAAGATCAAGATCAAGATCAAGATCAAGATCAAGATCAAGATCAAGATCAAGATCAAGATCAAGATCAAGATCAAGATCAAGATCAAGATCAAGATCAAGATCAAGATCAAGATCAAGATCAAGATCAAGATCAAGATCAAGATCAAGATCAAGATCAAGATCAAGATCAAGATCAAGATCAAGATCAAGATCAAGATCAAGATCAAGATTAAGATTAAGATTACGATTAAGATTAAGATATAGATCAAAATCAAGATCAATATCAAGATCAAGATCAAGATCAAGATCAAGATCAAGATACAGATCAAGATCAAGATACAGATCAAGATCAAGATCAAGATCAAGATCAAGATCAATATCAAGATCAAGATCAAGATCAAGATCAAGATCAAGATCAAGACCAAGATCAAGATCAAGATCAAGATCAAGATCAAGATCAAGATCAAGATCAAGATCAAGATCAAGATCAAGATCAAGATCAAGATCAAGATCAAGATCAAGATCAAGATCAAGATCAAGATCAAGATCAAGATCAAGATCAAGATCAAGATCAAGATCAAGATCAAGATCAAGATCAAGATCAAGATCAAGATCAAGATCAAGATCAAGATCAAGATCAAGATCAAGATCAAGATCAAGATCAAGATCAAGATCAAGATCAAGATCAAGATCAAGATCAAGATCAAGATCAAGATCAAGATCAAGATCAAGATCAAGATCAAGATCAAGATCAAGATCAAGATCAAGATCAAGATCAAGATCAAGATCAAGATTAAGATTAAGATAAAGATTAAGATTAAGATTAAGATATAGATCAAGATCAAGATCAAGATCAAGATCAAGATCAAGATCAAGATCAAGATCAAGATCAAGATCAAGATCAAGATCAAGATCAAGATCAAGATCAAGATCAAGATCAAGATCAAGATCAAGATCAAGATCAAGATCAAGATCAAGATCAAGATCAAGATCAAGATTAAGATTAAGATAAAGATTAAGATTAAGATTAAGATATAGATCAAAATCAAGATCAATATCAAGATCAAGATCAAGATCAAGATACAGATCAAGATCAAGATCAAGATCAAGATCAAGATCAAGATCAAGATTAAGATCAAGATCAAGATCAAGATCAAGATCAAGATCAAGATCAAGATCAAGATCAAGATCAAGATCAAGATCAAGATCAAGATCAAGATCAAGATCAAGATCAAGATCAAGATCAAGATCAAGATCAAGATCAAGATCAAGATCAAGATCAAGATCAAGATGAAGATCAAGGTCAAGATAAAGATTAAGATCAAGATTAAGATTAAGATATAGATCAAAATCAAGATCAATTTCAAGATCAAGATCAAGATCAAGATACAGATCCAGATCAAGATCAAGATCAAGATCAAGATCAAGATTAAGATCAAGATTAAGATTAAGATATAGATCAAAATCAAGATCAATATCAAGATCAAGATCAAGATCAAGATCAAGATCAAGATCAAGATCAAGATCAAGATCAAGATCAAGATCAAGATCAAGATCAAGATCAAGATCAAGATTAAGATCAAGATCAAGATCAAGATCAAGATCAAGATCAAGATCAATATCAAGATCAAGATCAAGATCAAGATCAAAATCAAGATCAATATCAAGATCAAGATCAAGATCAAGATCAAGATCAAGATCAAGATCAAGATCAAGATCAAGATCAAGATCAAGATCAAGATCAAGATCAAGATCAAGATCAAGATCAAGATCAAGATCAAGATCAAGATCAAGATCAATATCAAGATCAAGATCAAGATCAAGATCAAGATCAAGATCAAGATCAAGATCAAGATCAAGATCAAGATCAAGATCAAGATCAAGATCAAGATCAAGATCAAGATCAAGATCAAGATCAAGATCAAGATCAAGATCAAGATCAAGATCAAGATCAAGATCAAGATCAAGATCAAGATCAAGATTAAGATCAAGATTAAGATTAAGATATAGATCAAAATCAAGATCAATATCAAGATCAAGATCAAGATCAAGATACAGATCAAGATCAAGATCAAGATCAAGATCAAGATCAAGATCAAGATCAAGATAAAGATCAAGATCAAGATCAAGGTCAAGATCAAGATCAAGATAAAGATCAAGATCAAGATCAAGATCAAGATCAAGATCAAGATCAAGATCAAGATCAAGATCAAGATCAAGATCAAGATCAAGATCAAGATCAAGATCAAGATCAAGATCAAGATCAAGATCAAGATCAAGATCAAGATCAAGATCAAGATCAAGATCAAGATTAAGATTAAGATTAAGATAAAGATAAAGATATAGATCAAAATCAAGATCAGGATCAATATCAAGATCAAGATCAAGATCAAGATCAAGATCAAGATCAAGATCAAGATCAAGATCAAGATCAAGATCAAGATCAAGATCAAGATCAAGATCAAGATCAAGATCAAGATCAAGATCAAGATCAAGATCAAAGATTAAGATCAATATCAAGATTAAGATTTAGATCAAGATCAATATCAAGATCATTATTAAGATCAAGATCAATATCAAGATCAAGATTTAGATTAAGATCTAGATCAAGATCAAGTTCAAGATCAAGAACAAGATCAATTTCAAATTAAGGATCAAGATAAAGATCAAGATCAAGATCTGGATCAAGATCAAGATCCAGATCAAGATCAAAATCTGAATCAAGATCATCCACGCTCATTTTGGCGATCGTTGGAAGATGGATCCCTTTTCGATCGCCGAAGCGATGCATGATTTCGATAAACTTTTCGTTTGACGAAAAATCAAGATCAAGATCAAATCAAGATCAAGATCAAGATCAAGATCAAGATCAAGATCAAGATCAAGATCAAGATCAAGATCAAGATCAAGATCAAGATCAAGATCAAGATCAAGATCAAGATCAAGATCAAGATCAAGATCAAGATCAAGATCAAGATCAAGATCAAGATCAAGATCAAGATTAAGATTAAGATTAAGATCAAGATTAAGATTAAGATTAAGATATAGATCAAAATCAAGATCAATATCAAGATCAAGATCAAGATCAAGATCAAGATCAAAATCAAGATCAAGATCAAGATTAAGATTAAGATCAAGATTAAGATTAAGATTAAGATATAGATCAAAATCAAGATCAATATCAAGATCAAGATCAAGATCAAGATCAAGATACAGATCAAGATCAAGATCAAGATCAAGATTAAGATCAAGATTAAGATTAAGATATAGATCAAAATCAAGATCAATATCAAGATCAAGATCAAGATCAAGATCAAGATCAAGATCAAGATCAAGATCAAGATCAAGATCAAGATCAAGATCAAGATCAAGATCAAGATCAAGATCAAGATCAAGATCAAGATCAAGATCAAGATCAAGATCAAGATCAAGATCAAGATCAAGATCAAGATCAAGATCAAGATCAAGATCAAGATCAAGATCAAGATCAAGATCAAGATCAAGATCAAGATCAAGATCAAGATCAATATCAAGATCAAGATCAATATCAAGATCAAGATCAAGATCAAGATCACGATCACGATCACGATCAAGATCAAGATCAAGATCAAGATCAAGATCAAGATCAAGATCAAGATCAAGATCAAGATCAAGATCAAGATCAAGATACAGATCAAGATCAAGATCAAGATCAAGATTAAGATCAAGATTAAGATTAAGATATAGATCAAAATCAAGATCAATATCAAGATCAAGATCAAGATCAAGATACAGATCAAGATCAAGATCAAGATCAAGATCAAGATCAAGATCAAGATCAAGATCAAGATCAAGATCAAGATCAAGATCAAGATCAAGATCAAGATCAAGATCAAGATCAAGATCAAGATCAAGATCAAGATCAAGATCAAGATCAAGATCAAGATCAAGATCAAGATCAAGATCAAAATCAAGATCAAGATCAAGATCAAGATCAAGATCAAGATTAAGATCAAGATTAAGATTAAGATATTGATCAAAATCAAGATCAATATCAAGATCAAGATCAAGATACAGATCCAGATCAAGATCAAGATCAAGATCAATATCAAGATCAAGATTAAGATCAAGATTAAGATTAAGATATAGATCAAAACCAAGATCAATATCAAGATCAAGATCAAGATCAAGATCAAGATCAAGATCAAGATCAAGATCAAGATCAAGATCAAGATCAAGATCAAGATCAAGATCAAGATCAAGATCAAGATCAAGATCAAGATCAAGATCAAGATCAAGATCAAGATCAAGATCAAGATCAAGATCAAGATCAAGATCAAGATCAAGATCAAGATCAAGATCAAGATCAAGATCAAGATCAAGATCAAGATCAAGATCAAAATCAAGATCAAGATCAAGATCAAGATCAAGATCAAGATCAAGATTAAGATCAAGATTAAGATTAAGATATTGATCAAAATCAAGATCAATATCAAGATCAAGATCAAGATACAGATCCAGATCAAGATCAAGATCAAGATCAATATCAAGATCAAGATTAAGATCAAGATTAAGATTAAGATATAGATCAAAACCAAGATCAATATCAAGATCAAGATCAAGATCAAGATCAAGATCAAGATCAAGATCAAGATCAAGATCAAGATCAAGATCAAGATCAAGATCAAGATCAAGATCAAGATCAAGATCAAGATCAAGATCAAGATCAAGATCAAGATCAAGATCAAGATCAAGATCAAGATCAAGATCAAGATCAAGATCAAGATCAAGATCAAGATCAAGATCAAGATCAAGATCAAGATCAAGATCAAGATCAAGATCAAGATCAAGATCAAGATCAAGATCAAGGTCAAGATCAAGATTAAGATCAAGATTAAGATTAAGATATAGATCAAAATCAAGATCAATATCAAGATCAAGATCATGATCCAGATCAAGATCAAGATCAAGATCAATATCAAGATCAAGATCAAGATCAAGATCAAGATCAAGATCAAGATCAAGATCAAGATCAAGATCAAGATCAAGATCAAGATCAAGATCAAGATCAAGATCAAGATCACGATCAAGATCAAGATCAAGATCAAGATCAAAATAAAGATCAAGATCAAACATTAAGATCAATATAAAGATTAAGATTTAGATCAAGATCAATATCAAGATCATTATTAAGATCAAGATCAAGATCAAGATCAAGATTAAGATTAAGATCTAGATCAAGATCAAGTCCAAGATCAGGAACAAGATCAATTTCAACTTAAGGATCAAGATCAAGATCAAAATAAAGATCAAGATCAAACATTAAGATCAATATAAAGATTAAGATTTAGATCAAGATCAATATCAAGATCATTATTAAGATCAAGATCAATATCAAGATTAAGATTAAGATTAAGATTAAGATCTAGATCAAGATCAAGTCCAAGATCAGGAACAAGATCAATTTCAAATTAAGGATCAAGATAAAGATCAAGATCTGGATCAAGATCAAGATCCAGATCAAAATCAAAATCTGAATCAAGATCATCCGCGCTCATTTTGGCATTTACATTTACTTACTTACATTAACTTACTTGGACGAAATTTGTTGCAAGCTTTTTTGTAAAGACAAAATTCGTCATAATAATAACAAATGTCGTCAAGTTGAAAACATATTTTTTTCAGTGTAGTTTTTTCGACTGATTTTATATAAGGCCTTTTTTTGGTCTTCTGATATAACATAAATTATGTATATGAATTATTTTTGACAGTCATAAAAAATTGTCATATACCGTCAATGGAACAACTAAAAAACGAACACTTAACAATAGATAATGAAGTAGCAAAGAAGTGCATTAGTCATGATGACAAAGAAGTTGAAAAAAAAAAAAAAAATTACGAAAACTGTAACAAATTATATGTAACAAAATAGAAAAAAAGGACCTTAAAACAACCCTCAAAATGCAAGAATAAATCAAAAAATAAAAAACTATGAACGATATTGCAAAAACATAAAAAAAAATGTTTAAAAATGTGTAAATTTGCCAAGATTTGCGCAATTTCTTAGAGGCAGAGATGAACTTTGAACTAACATAGTACGCTCATGTCATGATGAGGCCTTATTTTTACAGCTTGTTTAACGCCAAACAACCCTCTCATAAATTTGCTCACTACAACAGCTAGTTTTAAATAAATTTTGCAAATTTTGAAGGACGAAAAATATGATGAGATATGTTTTGAGAAAATAAGGAAATTTAGAAAATTTTTGTTAAAAAGCGCAAAAAAAATTAGAGTAACTGCACTCTTGCAAATTAAACTGAAACTGTAAAACATAAGTAAATTCATCACAAAAGAAACTAAAATATCTTTTACTGCCCAGAATCAAACAACGATCCTATATCGTGATTGTCCATCTCGATAAAAATCAATCAAAGTTCTAACAGGGGTTAAAATCCTGAACATTTAAAATTTTTTGTTTTTTTTTTTTAATTTTTGTGCGTAATACGATACTTCGAACTCAGGCATGAGCGAAAGATATCAGTCAATGTTAAGTCACAGAAACAGCAAAAAAACAACTAGCTGCAATCTTTGACAATAAATAAGCCGCCGCTTTTGCCTTTGAAGGGCAATAAAGAAAAACTGATCGATTTCTGTCGATCACTATCAGCTGGCTCGCTCGATAGCGGCGGTTGCACTCTAGATTATCTTGCTTGAGTGATATCCTTGAGGTTTTGGCATGAACGTGGTTATGTCTCATGATCATTTTTAAGAAATTACACAGCATAAAGAACAAATTGAGAATAAATATTTTCTTAAGGATTTTCAGTTAAAGGAGAGAGATCAAGAAGGATTAAGAAAAAAAAAGTAGGTGTTGATCATGTGGCGAAAAACAGCGATTTGCTAATGGCAGCTATTGTAATCACGATGTTGGCACGTTGTTACAATTAATTCATGTAAAGTCTTAAATAAGCAGAGCTTCAGCTTACCTGAAAAGAGAAGAGAAAGAAAATGAAGGATTAGTAAGACAATTAATTGCAGGGTTAAGGAAGTAAGAGTAATAAATTTATAAAAAATCTAAATTTGCAAAAAAAAAATTAATTCCAAAGTAAATAATTTAAAGATATAAGAACGAAATTTTTATAAAATAAGATACGTTATATATAATTATATTTGTGGTTTATTACAAAAAAACAAAAGATATACTACAGTGTGCTCAATTCGACCCTTCCTGTGGCGCATTAAAAATCTCTTTCCAAGCTTGCAAGAAAACTCTTAAATTCTTCTTAATAACTGCTCACAAGCTGCCCATCACTTGATTTAACTTCACGCAGACCAAAGCTGAAATTTTCATTTTAATAGCGATATATTTTCTTAGATCTACCCACCAGAAAAATTATCTACATAACTATTTTTGAAAAAAAAAAGAAAAAAAATTCTTGTTATAAAAATTTTCATTAAATTTAATGCGCGAATGAGCAGCTAAATGGCAGCAAAGGACATTCGACAGCAAATATATATGCCCATCAGGCAGGACACAACTGAAACATAATTACTGGCAAACCACATCAAGAACGCGTGCCTACCGCAACATGCAACAAAGTATCGCTCGCACCTCTCCTGACGCAAGTGGCTGACTTCATGCCACACTCAGTCATTTAAATTGAAATAATTACGCGGCTGGTATTCAGGGCATTCCGAACAGCAATAACAAACACCTGATGTGGGTTAAAGAAATTATACATATAGAATGAAAAACAAAAAAAAAATAAAAAAAAACGAAGCCAAGGATAATCGCGTAATTTGGGATTTTAATTTGAATACAAGACTAATGAGTATAATTATAGGCGGCGAGCGAATAAAGCAACATTTTTAAGGCATTTAATTTTTAAATTTACAAAATTAGGTTAAGGTATTTGTGAAATTGGACTACGAGGGAAGGAAGCTAAATAAAGATGTCATTATAACTAAATTTTTTATGAAATATGACCGGGTGCTTATTTGTTGCTATGAACAAACAAAGAAAAAAACTAAAAAAATTAACGAAATATATGTTTACAATTAGAATGCATTTAACGATAAAATTGAACTTTCATTAAAATTTTTAAAACAATATTTTAAATTTTGCTATTTACAAAAAAAATTTTAGTTATAATTCCGCATTGGTTTTAGCAATTGTTTTCTTCTACAGTTAGTGGATCATCACAGTAGACTGCTTGATAAGTTAGTGAAGCGGCAAAACAACCTGCCGGTGATTATTTTTATAAAAATTTGTTGTTGTGATTTGCCCTCTCTAACACAAATAGACCTTGAGATCAAAAGTCATAAATTTGGTAACGAATGTGCATTTCTTATAAAAAAATATGAATCAAGAAACAATTCTTTTCAAAACAGAACGTTATCAACCACGTTAGGGATCTACAAAAAATCATCCAATAAGTTTGAGACACATCTTAGTAATAACTCGATAAGAACTAAACAAGTGACTTTAAAAAAATTTAAGAATTACAAAAAGCACAGTTGCAAAAGCACTTTAGCAGTTTTAAATAAGCTCAAAAGAAATTAAAAACATAACAAACAAAGAGGAAGGTAGTAGAGAAAATAACACCACAGTTCAAGGTTTGAGTTAAAAATATATCAAAGTATTATATCAAGGATATTTTTATGCAAAAATTTAAATGGAAAGAATTGATAAACAGTAAAAAAAATAGTACTACTTTTTTTAAAAATCCAACATACAAAAATTTAGTTTTGTAAAATTTGTCATAAAAATAATAATATAATATTAACTAGCTGTTGCCCGAATTCGAGCAATTCAATCAAAATAAATAGTTAGAAACATTGTGTGTTTTATGCATGCTATTCTATTCAGAAGATATTTCTCTCAATAACGATATATTAAGTCTCAATAATAAGATAAAAAATTAAACTAACTGAATGATTTTACTTAAAACAATAAGTTCAGACACTAACCTTTAAAAAGTAACTGTAAAATTAAGAAGACGGACTTTCATTAATATTACTACTAAGTTAAACACAAAAAGAACGAATTAAAAAACAAAATTTAAGAGAAAAAAAAATGCTAAAATATATTTGAAAAAAATTAATTAAAAATATTTACAGAAGATCTACGACATCAATTTCCAACACGTTTTAAAAAAAAACCCAAAAAGGTGAAATTTTCAACACAATTGAGATTTGAGGAATTCATAAAAGATACTGTGGGTAAAAGTTTTTAGTTTTAAGAAAAACTCAAATTCGTCTAAGACATAAGGTTTCTTCGAACTCGATAAAATGGTGGATTTTTATACAAATATTTTATTGGTATTTTTAAAGGTTGGAAACCTCCGAAATGAAACATACAATTTTTAAGACTGGTTTGTACCTCTGCAGACTAAATCTGATTTCATAAAATCTGAACCGCTAAATCGGTCTATTGGTCTGGGAGTCACAAAACAAACCTTAGCATATTGATTATATAGATTATATATTAAACAAGTAAGACAACTCTAAAGTCGGTCTAGCCCGAGTATGGAATACCCCAAACCTCCAATGTTTTGTCCTGGTTATGTTCTTCAGTTTATCTTATATCTTCAGTTTTAAGCTCAAATCGAATACAAAAAAATAAAAATTAAATATATAAAAAATTAAAAATAAATAAATAAAAAATAATAAATAAAAATAAGAATTTAAAAATAAAAAAAGTAAAACAAAAACATAACAATAAAAATTTTAAAATACAAAATATAAATAAAAAAATTAAATAAAATTAAAAATACAAGTAGATATAGCAATAGAAATAAAAAAAGAAAAAGAAATAGAGATAGAAATAGAAATAGAAATAGAAATAGAAATAAAAATCAAAATCTAAATCAAAATCAAAATCAAAATCAAAATCAAAATCAAAATCAAAATCAAAAGTAAAAATAAAAATAAACTAAAAATAAAAATAAGAATATAAATAAAAAAAATAAATTATATAAAATTAAATAAACACAAAAATACAAAAAAAGAAATATAAAATTAAAATAAACCACAAATAAAAATAAAATAATAGATTAAGAAAAAGAAAATAATATAAAAAAAAATAAAATATATAAGAATTTATTCCATAAAAATAAAATTTAAATTAAAACCAAAAAATTAAATAAAATAATATTAAATAAAATAAACTAAAATAGAAATAGAAATAGAAATAGAAATAGAAATAGAAATAGAAATAGAAAAAGAAATAGAAATAGAAATAGAAATAGAAATAGAAATAGAAAAAGAAATAGAAATAAAAATCTAAATCAAATCAAAATCAAAATCAAAATCAAAATCAAAATCAAAATCAAAATCAAAATCAAAATCAAAATCAAAATCAAAATCAAAATCAAAATCAAAATCAAAATCAAAATCAAAATCAAAATCAAAATCAAAATCAAAATCAAAATCAAAATCAAAATCAAAATCAAAATCAAAATCAAAATCAAAATCAAAATCAAAATCAAAATCAAAATCAATATCAAAATCAATATCAAAATCAAAATCAAAATCAAAATCAAAATCAAAAGTAAAAATAAAAATAAACTAAAACTAAAAATAAGAATAAAAATAAAAAAAAATAAATTATATATAAATAAAATAAACACAAAAATAAAAACAAAGGAATATAAAAATTAAAACAAACCACAAATAAAAATAAAAAAATAGATTAAGAAAAAGAAAATAAAAAAAAATTAAATAAAAAAAAAATAAAAAAAAAAGAATTTATTTCATAAAAATAAAATTTAAACTAAAACCAAAAAATTAAATAAAATAAAATAAAATAATATTAAATAAAAAAAAGTAAAATAGAAATAGAAATAGATATAAAAATAGAAAAAGAGATAGAAATAGAAATCGAAATAGAAATAGAACTAAAAATAAAAAATAAAAATAAAACAAAAATAAAAATTAAAACAAATAAATATAAAAATAAAAATAAACCAAAAATAAAAATAGGAATACAAATATAAAAAAAAATTATAAGTATAAAAATAAAATAAACACAAAAATAAAAACAATGGAATATAAAAATAAAATAAAACCAAAAATAAAAAAAAATTTAAGATACAAAAAAAAAAAATAAAATAAAATAAAATACAAAAAAATAATTAAAAAAAAATTAATTTCATAAAAATAAAGTTACATAAAACACAAAAAATAAAATAAAATAAAATAAAATACAATAAAATAAAATACAATAAAATAAATTAAATAAAATAAAATTAAATATTAAATTAAAATAAAATAAAATAAAAAATCAGTTAATATAAAATAAAAGTAACAGAAGATAATATAAAATAAATCAAATAAAACAAAAATAAAAATAAAAAACCCAAGAATGCAATAAAAAATAAAACTACACATAAAAATAAAAATCGCAACCAAAATCAAAATCAAAATCAAAATCAAAATCAAAACCAAAATAAAAATCAAAATCAAAATCAAAATCAAAATCAAAATCAAAATCAAAATCAAAATCAAAATCAAAATCAAAATCAAAATGAAAATCAAAATCAAAATCAAAATCAAAATCAAAATCAAAATCAAAATCAAAATCAAAATCAAAATCAAAATCAAAATCAAAATCAAAATCAAAATCAAAATCAAAATCAAAATCAAAATCAAAATCAAAATCAAAATCAAAATCAAAATCAAAATCAAAATCAAAATCAAAATCAAAATCAAAATCAAAATCAAAATCAAAATCAAAATCAAAATCAAAATCAAAATCAAAATCAAAATCAAAATCAAAATCAAAATCAAAATCAAAATCAAAATCAAAATCAAAATCAAAATCAAAATCAAAATCAAAATCAAAATCAAAATTAAAATTAAAATCAAAATCAAAATAAAATTTAAAATTTAAAATTAAAATTAAAATAAAAATTTAAATTGAAATTGAAATTGAAATAAAAATAAAATCAAGATCAAAATCAAAATAAAAATAAAAATAAATAAAATAAAAACAATATAAAATAAAAAAAAAAATAAAAATAAAATGAAAAAAATATATAATAAAAAAAATAATATTAAATTAAATAAAATTATAATAAAATAAAATAACAAAAATAAAAACGAGCATGAAACCATTAAGCCTGGGTTTTACGTGTGCTAATTATTTACTTGACTACCTTTAACGAAATTTTTCTATAATTATTTTTGTAATATTTACGCTTGTATTTTTAGCAAATTTTTGTTTTTAAGTCTTTAAATAATTTATTCAACTTAATTAATAAGAAATACATATAAAAATTAAATATCTTTATTTAATCAACCACAAATTTTTAGTTGTTAATCGAAATTTTAAAAACTTGTCTACCGTGTCACATACGTTACAATATATTTTGTTGAACTTGAAAAATTTAAATAAATTGATTAAAATTTGAGCTCTTCATCAGAACTATTGCCACAAAAATTCATTGAATTAAAAAAACCAAGTCATGCTTTGAAATATGTGCATCTCCTATTGGCACGGACGCGACATTCACACGGTTTTAATTACTCGAAAAACAAGAAAGAAACAAAATGAGCCAATATGTATATTTAAAGTGTTCTAACGCGATGAAAGATTGCTACATTTTATAAAAAGATTAGCGATATTTAGTACAAATAAGTACAAAGTAATAAGCAAAGGAACGGACGCGACAAAAAACAGAAGTTTTTTTAAGCTCGTATAGAAATATGCAAAATTTAGCTAATTTTGAGAACTTTTTTTTTATATATAATATACATGTTAATGGAGGTCAAAGTATAACTTTTCTTCATAGACTTATGAAATATTAGAATTATCTCTTCACTTTTTTTAAATAGATATAGCACGAATACGGACGCGACATCATGAACGCGACAAATTTTTCCAACAGTAGTAAAATACAGTAAAGAGTTCATTATAAATTTTAATAAAAATACATCATAATAAGTTCAATTCAAGTTACTAATAAAGCACTCTAATAGTTAATAAAGTTAAAATCTGTTAGAGTGCTTTATTTTAATGTTTTTCTTCACTTTTGGTGGACCTATTTTGGAAGATGCCCATATGTATTCCGTGTCGCATACGTGACAATTCATTTTCTTTAACTGGAAAAAGATCAATAAATTTTCATAAATTTGAATTTTATACCAGAACTGTAGCCATAAATTTACTAGAATTGAAAGAAACGAATTTATGCTTTGAAATATGTATTTCGTGTCGCATACGTGACAATTAATTTTTGTTGAAAGTCTAAAAATTTTGAAAAACGACTTAAAAAAAAAATTAAAAACTTTTTTAATTTCTAGAACTTAAAAAACCAATTCTTGCTTTGAAATATGTATTCCGTGTCGCATACGTGACAATTAATTTTGATGAAAATCAAAAAATTTTGATAAAAAACTTCTTCAGCTGCAATTTCTGGAATTTACAAAAACCAATTTTTGCTTTGAAATATGTATTCCGTGTCGCATACGTGACAATAAATTTTTGTTGAAAATCTACAAATTTTGATAAAAAACTTCTTCAGCTGCAATTTCTGGAATTTACAAAAACCAATTTTTGCTTTGAAATATGTATTCCATGTCGCATACGTGACAATAAATTTTTGTTGAAAATCTAAAAATTTTGATAAAAAACTTCAAACTTCTTCAGCCGCAATTTCTGGAATTTACAAAAACCAATTTTGCTCTGAAATATGTATTCCATGTCGCATACGTGACTATAAATTTTTGTCGAAAATCTAAAAATTTTAATAATAAAATTCTTTAGCTACATTTTCTAGAATTTAAAAAACCATTTCTTGCTTTGAAGTATGTATTCCGTGTCGCATACGTGACAATACATTTTTATTGAAATTCTGTAAATCTTAAACAAAATTTTTTCTTCTAAGCATTTATTATCTCTTTTTTTATCTAGACTTTTTTCTCTTCTTGCTCCCTACTGTACAAAATCACAACAAAACATTTACTCTCATTTACCATCTCCCCTTCAGCACTTCCACCATTCCATATTTGTACTTTTTGCTACAACACACAAAATCTACAAACATTAAATGACCAAAATTATGTGACGTTTATTGAGCCAAGCTGTCATATTTAAGAGCATAACATAACATTACGTTACGCTTTTGACTCGCCCTCATCCTGAAAGTGATGCGCTAAATGAGACGAGTGTGTATGTATATCTATGACCGGATTACTCGGAGCTCCTTTGCATTGTGAAAAATAAATTAAAGGATTTGCTACAATTTCCAACGCTCCTTAGCTCAACAAGGATACACTTAATGCTTTATTATTTTTTTTTTTGGCTTTATGATTATGAGTGAATTTAATATGTTGTTGTGTGGCAACTTGTTGTTATCCTGCGTCTGAAATGTGAAAGCATGTTCGTTCCATTCGAAACAAAACAACAGGATAAAGCATTGGATATTTTTGATGAGTTCAACAAAGTGCATGTAAAAGCATTTGTTTGTGCGCATTTTAGCTTAGATCAGATTCCAGGATATGCATACAATATTAAAATAAGACCAGCTTAGATAAAAAAGCGTTACAAAACAGAAAATTTTGAACGAGAAACTGAGGGCAAATGGCAAAAAAAAAAAATATATGCGCATGTCCTGGCAATATTTCATATAACCAAGCACAACCAGCAGCAGAACTCAATTTTAATTCAGCAAATATTCAAGTGAACATGCATTTAACTCAAGGTGCAAATCATGTAACGCGCACGCGCATGTGCCCAGTTGTGCCGGTAAGCAACACATTGCAAAGCTAGACATACAGCTGGCTGCGCAAAAGAACAGAACATTGTCGCGCTTTGCCAGGACATGGACATTAAAATTGCATGTGCAGCTTGTTCGAAAAAAAAATAAATTTGTTCGCGTGTCCAGTCAATTTATTTTTCAGCATATTTTTCATGCTCAGCTTGTGCTTTGTTTTTTCCTCTTATTTTTCTATTAATTATGTGCATTTGAAGCACCAGCACTGCGCATGCGCAGTCATTTAGAGTGCAAGTTAAGGTACATTTTGAAATATAGTTCATGAACTTGACGAAAGGATTTCTACTTACATATTTGGCTGCAAAAAAGTGTCGAGTGTTGAGGATCGATCCATTACAGCGAATGGTCAGTTTTTGTGCATGCACCAGAGGGGGTAGGTTTTTCTGAATGGTCATCAAGGTTTTCATCAAAAGTTTTTTTTTTCATAGTTTATAAAATGCAAATGCAGCACATGCATGTCATGCATATGAATATTAATTTTGTATAAAAACTATGAAAATATGACAACACAAAAGATTATGTGTTGATTTTATACAAAGGGTTGTGGAAGACAGGCATTTACATATGTTTTTTTTTGACTGTACTTAAAGTTTTGTAAACGTCTATTCTAAAAATTGTGAAGTTCTGTTTTTAAAGATTTTAAAAAAAAAAATATATAAAAAAAAAATTGCTCTCAATAATACCTGAATTCTTTTAAGCTCTGCAAATCATACTGTTTAGTTTTTAATTTTTTTTTAAAAGAAGTTCTTTAAAGCTCCAGTTCTTTAAAGAATCTTCCTTTAAAGCTCCTGCTAAAGTTGATATTTACACAGAATAAAAAAAGTACTCGGTAATTATGAATATTTACATGATTGCCATGAATTGCATTCATGAATTTTGATCCAGCAACCATTTTCACAAGTTCCACGAACAATTCATGACATCAAAGTACACAAAACACAAAAGAAAAAACACGAGAACATAAATATTTCATAAGCCTAGTGCTTAAAATTCATAAAGTGCGTGTACAAGATACATGAAGCAATTAAAAATTTATTTCGTAAATTCGTAAATGTCATGAAACAAAACAAGAGCAACATGAATCATGCATAAATTTTGTGAATTAAAGTCATAAAATTGATGAACAAATACGAGGAAAGCAAGAATATGAGTTCATGAGATAAGTGACAAAAATGCTTGAATCTCAAGTACATATACAAGTAGTGTCCGACCGAAACCAAAATTTTGGCCGAAACCGAAACCGAAACCGAATTTCGGCCATTTTTTTAATATTCGGCCGAAACCGAAACCGAAACCGAAACTGAATGTCTACTTGAAAATTGTTTTAAAAAACAAATTATTTTTTTAATTTTTTAGTTAAAAGCTTTCAAAAACATAACAATTGAAACAGATTATAATAACGTATATATTCGATAAATATTATTTTGCCTTTATTCATAAAAATTTACGAACCTCTTATAAAGCCTTTACAAAAAAAAATTTCAAAAACAGTATCCATAAACGTCCAATAACGACAAAAATCTCTTATAAAGGCTTCTTAAATGAGTAACCTTCAATAAACCCTTGATAAAGCCTTTTTAAAATTTTAACTCTAATGTGAGCACAAATATTGTCAAAAATACTTCAAACTGTTTCAAAAAATATGAAAACATGGCAAAACATTTCAAAATATTGAAAACAAAAATTATAAGTGACAACAATTTTTTCACAAAAGAACATTGATTAAACAATTTTTTGAGTGTCAGCATGTCAAAGTATTGATAAAATTGTGACGAATAAACTAAAAAGTATTGAATTCATCAAATTCACGAACCATTCTTGACACTGTTCCCATTTCAAATTGAGAGTGTTCCTATTTTAACAAATAAGCTGAGACAATATTTGTATGAATAACAAAATTTTAAAAAACATTTTATCTCTAAAAAGCTTTTTGACTATTGAGCACTTTAAATCTATTTCAAGATATTTTTATGAATATGACCGTTTGAATATTAATGTTCAACTTTAAAATAATAAATATTGAGATCATTTTAATACCACTTTAAGGAACTTTTTAGTATTTAAAGTTAAATAACTTAATATTAGAATCTAAAAAAAACTACATTTATCGTTTTGTGCTGGACTCAACCCACACGGTCAATCAAATGACTGAATTTCACGTTTTTGTTCTACTTAACACCATTAAAAATTTTGATGAAAGCGAACTCACATCTACCATTGAAATATATGTAAAAACCGAATTAGTAGTGTCCGATCAAATATTCGGTTTCGGTTTCGGTTTCGGCCATATTGATGCCGAATAGCCGAAACTGATTAAAAGGGCCGAAACTGGCCGAAACCGAAACCGAAACCGAATATTCGGTCGGACACTATATACAAGGGAAGCGTGAACTGTTTTATGTGTTAAGTGACCGAAATTCATATATTTCATGTACAGATACAAGTGCAGCAAGAAAAGTTCATAAGATAAGAGTCAAAAATGCATGGAATTCATGTAGTTTTCAACGAAATTTAGTTATGAAATATTCATGTTGTTGTTATTTTTCTTTTGTGTATTTTCTACATTGATATCATGAACAGTTCATGTAGTTGGTTACTGCATCAAAATTCATAAATGCAATGCGTACTTCTTTCAACTTCTAAGTTCAGACATAAAATATTTACTTAAATCCATCCTTTATAATCCAATCTCTCTGCTGCACAATTTTTTCCACTGAATTGCACAGAAACAACCGCAAAGGATAATGCCCATGTCCTGCCCAAAACTCTGACAGCTGTTTTCTTTAGCGCTTTTAAGGTGTCAGCATTAAATTTGAAACTTCCGGTATACAAAAAAAAAGCAACAGCAAAAACTTTTTAAGCAAAACCCAACCACCACTAAAGAACAGAAACAAAAGAAAACACGTGAGCAAATAAAAATAAAACAAAAAATTAAAAATCAACAAATGCAGCTTATTATGAAAACAGCATTTAAAAAAAATATAGAAACAAAACAAAAGCAAACAAGATAGTGTCCGAACTCAAAAACGCAAACTGAATGCTTAATTTTTTAAGCTGGCCAGCAAGGATAACAAGGATAAAACATGCTGCTGAACGCACGAGCACAAAACACGTCAAATTAGCGCAACGGGCAACCCTTAAGCTGTTGTTTTGATTGTTGCTTTTATAAGTTTTGAGGTTCTACCACCTTTATTTGTTTAACATAATGATCATGAAAATGTCCTGTTGAAGGACAATGCAGCATGTCCATCAGAAATCAGCCAAAAACAGCATCAACATCATCATCGTCATCATCTGCATCAAAATGCAGATGAAATACTGTCAGTTGGAAACGTCAGCACAAAGGGTTGCATAAAAAAAACCGGTAGTTGTTGTTGTTGTAGTTTTTATTGTTTTCGGACCTTCTCCTTTTGTTTTTTTTTTATTTTTTTTTATTGTCAGCATATTTAATGCACTGCTGCACATTTCGGGTTCCGCTGTTTCAATGATGATCTCTCCTCCACGCAAAATGCTGTTGGCGGTGCGCTGTTCATTGTTTTTCAGCTCTAAGCAAATTTTTATTAATTGAAATTGAATTATAAAAAAAAGGTTGTTCTAATTAAAAAAAAAAAAATATAGGGTTGTTGAGCCCTTTTCGTCTCTTTTTGACCAGCGACGGCGATCATTAGCGTTTAAAGTACGGTCGTATTTGATTTTTGATAAATTTGATGGTGGTTTTTTTTTTTTTGGAATTCATAAAATTTTCAAAAGTCACCAATGCTGCCTTATTCTAGCTTTTGTGTATATTATGTTATGTTGAATGATAGTTTTATTTTTTTTTTTCAAATATTAGGTGATATTAAGAAAAATTTAAGTCCAAATCAAAATAAACAAATTTTAAGTTTGAGACATTGAAAAAAATTGCATTCGTTCAAATTTACTGATTGATATATTTTTGTTAACAAAATTTTGTTGTTGTCTCTTTTCAAAGATATTATATCCTTCCTTTACATTAGTAGAAAGTTTGAAGCTCTTACTCGAAGCTTCAAACTTTCAATGCAATGAAAAAGCTCAGCTGCAGCAAAGTTAAACTTAAATATTTGCTTGAAATTTTTTTACGCAGTGGTCTGAGTAAACATCAAAATAGCACAAAAAGGATAAAAGAAAACACTGTTCATATCCCGCAGCGCAAATGCAGCTCTAAGAACAGCAGGAACAAAAATAAAAAAAATCCATGCAAAAAGTAGAACAGGTCACGTCAGTTAGTCTGCTGCTTATCAGCGTCTAAAATGAAATCGGACACTAAACTGGACAGACGCGGTGCGCACATATGCCGCACAGCAATAGTATCAACAACAATACTAACAACAATAGTTAAGTTAATAAAAAGTTAGCATTTTTTTCACAAATATGTCATTCCGCATTTAGCAACAGCAGCATAGCAAAGAGTGCAAAATAGGGTTAAAAAAAGAATGCTTTAAACGCCACTTTTGACTAGTTCATGAAAAGCTGTAAGTAGTACCTTAATTTTAAACTTTCCAAACCTCCATAAGCAGCAAAAAATTTAAAAATGACGCGTGTCCTTTTGCTTGTCACAACGGTCAGCGGGATATTTTTTTTTAAACAACTGTTGTTGTTATTGTTGCGCTGTGGAGAGGCAAAGTTATAACAAATTTAAAGATCAGAAGCCTGTGACATGAAAAAAAAAGTCACGCCATTGGGATCTGCAATATTAACATGAAAATGAAGCCCAAAAAATAATCTGGTTAGTTTTACCAAATTTTAACCAAATTTCAGGTTATAATTTTCCAACATGAAGACATAGATAAGGTAACCACATGTTTTTTATGTAAAGTTAATCTGTTTTTGTGACTTATTTAAACTCAGAAATGTGGTTAATATAGCCAAATATTTACCCTTTTTTATGGTAAAATAAACTAATTATAAAAAATTATAGTCTTCAGAAACGTACATTACAGGAATCGAACCTGGACTTCTGTAGCTATAGCATGAGAGTCCAACGACTAACCATCAAGCGATGCTAGTGCATGTTTGAACGTGAGCAAAATGTAGGCCAAAATCATGCGTTATTTTTACACATGCTTTTGATCAGATCAGTCAGTGTATAGCAGCGTGGATCAGGTTAATCAAATGTGGTTGACTCTCCTAACCAAATTGGTCAGTTAAAAATAACGTGAATCAGGTAATAGTAATTTTTCCTGAGTGTGGATAGTTGTCAGCAGTAGGTATAAAATTAGCCTGATATTACACAGAGAAAACTGTGTAAACGTTTCGTAGCACGAAAAGCAGGTAGCGTGCTACTTTTGAAAACGTTTAACCCGGACTTGGCTCCTCTAACGTTTATTTTCATTTTAAAAACGGGGATCTTAAAATTAGCTTCTAAAACGTTCGTTTGATTTTTTAGAATTAACATTTTAGAAGAATTGGAAGAATTACATACAATTTTTATTTTAAAATATCAAACGAACGTTTTAAAAGCTCATATTAAAATATTTATTATAGACTAGCGGATGTAACCCGGTGTTACTCGGGGTTGTGCCTCGAGCACAAAAAGAGGACAATTTTCAAAACTGCTCTGATTTTAAAGTTTTTTAATTTATCGTTTTTAAAATTATCGTTTTTTGGGGTTTTGCCCCCTCTTTCCGTCGAAAGTGTTTAGTCAAATTTCCATAAAAGTGTACTTGCCAGACGCGGTTAAAACAAAAAATGACATTTTCAACGTCTCGATCTGACGTCTGGTTTTTGATGAAAATGGGCACCCACACTTAGAAAAAAAAAACACATACAATCTTTCTCCGGTGAAAAATTTCTCTTTTTTCGATAACAGCAATTTTCTCTTTTCAAGTAAAATTTTCTTCAATTAGACTAAATTTTCACATTTTCGAAGAAATATTTCTTCACTTCTAGGAAAGGGAAATATTTCAATGTCTCTTATAATGACAAATATTTTTATCGCACAAAAAAATTCTCATTTATACAGAAAAATTTTTTGAAAATGAAAATTTTTTCATATATTTTGATAAAAAATTCACTATGAGAAGTTTTTTCTTCAATACAAACAAATGTTTTCTCAAAACTAAAGAGTCTTTTACACTAAAATCGAATTATTTTTATGTTTTTCTCTCTTTCATAGAAGGTTTTTATAATTTTTAGAGAATTTTTAGGATCGCATTTAGAGAAAAGCATGCTCTGGAGCATGGTCAATACCATTCTTCAGTAAATATGATGCCATTTTTATCATATTCCGAGAAATTTTTTTCTGAGTGCAGTTTGAAAAGTCATTTCGAGAAAAATGCGTTTAAAGTTTTTTTTTGCATGCATTTGATTTGCAATTTTATCTCAAATAAATTTCAATTTTAAAAAATCCTATTAGCATCGATTCGATTTTTGGATTGTCTTTGTTGAACTTCGGTTTTGGTCGATACTGTGCGGTTAATTTTTTTTTCATCTTTATATAGATTCTGGTAGTATTCGTTAAACTTCTTTTTTTTTCGTTCCTCTTTTGTTCTTGACTTCGTTTGCTTTCGGCTCATTCCTTGATTTTTGTCGAAAGAACTTTTAAAAGCATAGAATCTATTTCAATAACAGATACAAATGTTTGGCAAGTTTCATCAAAATCGGTTCATCCGTTTTGACGTGAATGAGCCGAACATAGTTGATTGAATAAAGCGCCATCTTACGGAAGTTTTCTGAAATTTAAATAGCTAATTCTGTTGCAGAGTCAAGTTATTTCACGTACCAAATTTTAGTAAAATCGATCAAGTCATTTATGAGTTATTGAGCCTTAATAATGCATTACTTAAAACGCCCTCTTTCGGAAGTCTTTGGAATTTTTTATATTTTCTGTTTTATCTTGGGTGCAGTTGAACGTTCATACCAAATTTCATTGAAATCGGTTCAGGCGTTTAGGACTTGTTGAGTCTTTTAAACGCACTACTTAAAGCGCCCTCTTACGGAAGTCTTTGGAATTGTTATAGCCTATGTTATCTTGGGCGCAGTCGTTCCAAGTCATTCCAAATTTTATTGAAATCGGTCCAGGTCTAGGAGTTATTATAGAGTGCCACGCCCACATGCTTCCGCCCATTTTTTACCTATGCTTTATCTTGGGTGCAGTTGAACTTTCATACAAAATTTTATTGAAATCGATCCAGGAGTTTAGGAGTTATTAAATCTTAAAAACGCACTACTTAAAGCACCCTCTTGCGGAAGTCTTTAGAATTTGTTATTGCCTATATTTTGTTTTGGGAGCAGTTGAACCTTCAGACCAAATTTCATTGAAATCTGTTCAGGTGTTTAGAAGTTATTATATAGTGCCACGCCCACATACTTCCGCCCACATACTTCCGCCCACTTTTTTACACCTCCTATGCTCTTTTTCCCTATGAAAGGTACTCGGTGTCCAAATTTCAGCTCAATCGGATAAGCGGTGCGCGAGCCTATACGGAACAGACAGACAGACAGACAGACAGACAGACAGACATACAGACAGACAGACAGACAGACAGACAGGAGGACAAACATTTGATTTTATATATAAGATAATCAAACGAACGTTTTAGAAGCTCATTTTAAAATGTCCATTTTTAAAATGAAAATAAACTTTAGAGGCGCACAGTTTTCTCAGTGTACAAAGTTTTTCTGGGCACAAGTTTTTTGAAACTTTTTTATTATTAAAATATTATTAGAATGAAAGACCTAAAGTATTTGACCAAGAAAATTTTTCAATATTTCGATTACAACATAACATCTTTTCATTTGTATAGAATTTTTTAAAGTTATGAAGGATTTTTTAAAAATCTATGGTAATTTTACGAAATAATTAAAAATATGTTACCTAAATACCAAAAAAATTGCCAAAACTTTTGACTGATGTAAAGTTTGAACAATTGTTATTAAAAAAAAAATGTACTCAAATACTAAGCAAATGTCTGCTATTGACCAAATTATGCTTGAAATTTTAAAATTCTCAGAAAAATCTGATGTTTTGTAAAAATCAGATTAGCGCGACTTCTAAACCCTTTCTAAAAAATTTGCAAAAAATTTCAAAAGTACCTTAGCTTTCAAACAAAGAACTATGAAATGCGAAAAAAAATTCTTTTGGGACACCCTACTCTGCAGTCTGTAGTAAGCTACATAGAAAAATATTTGAAACATAACGATTCTATATTCCACAAACACTAGAAGCAGTACTCCTCAGGGGGGGGGCGTACTTCTATCTACTTTGCTTGGGAACTTGGAGGTGAATAAATTGCTAAAGATAGTAGAAAACGTAGAATGCAACGACGTTCCTATTGCTTCATCGGAAAAAATTTTTTAATATTCTCTAGGAGATAATTGGGTCAGCACTCTCCGATCTTGTAAAATGGGCCAATAGCCATGGGTTAGAGGTAGGATTTAACTCCTGTAACTGCATGTTGACGGTACGTGTCTTTAGTTAGGTCCATCTAACTGCATGGCGTGTGTGTGTGTGGCACATCAAGCACTTAGTACACAGTCTAATTGCACGGTACTTTGGAAAGCACAAAATACTACTAATTTCGAATGCAATTTTTCACTTAATATTCCTTGATATAATGGAAAAAAAAGGTGTCGCAGAAAACGGCCCTCCGTATTAGACTCATATAGAAGTGGGTTTATACGCGCATAGGTCACTCTTCAATTCTCCGTTCCGAGGCATCACTTCCAGTGAACACCGATTACATAACTGCCAAGACATCTTTTGAGGTAGACTTTAGTTACATGATTCTAACCAGAAAGGAATTGGATAGGTTAATACCACTTAACTACATAAGAGCTCATATTTTTACTCACGCCTCAATGGTTTTTTTTTGCAAAGCTACATAATGGCTTAAGTAAAAAGAGGTATCAACTCGGGATATCTACATTTTTCACGGAGAGAGATTTGAGCTGAAAAAAATTCCAAATCAATTAATTTTGGGAGTGATTCTGAGCTAAGCCATAATATTCTTGATATCAAGCCCTGATGTGATTGTTTATCAAAAAATTAACACTTCCTTTCGTGCATAATGTAGGTGATTTTTGGATCAATAATCAAAACATTATTATGCTCACTTGTGCCCAATTTATGACATTTTGGTATTGTTTATCACATAAAAATCATGCTCGTTTGTATTTATTGCTTGCCATTTATTGATTGTTAGTAAAAAACTTTATGTGCTCTCATATGCTTAATCTAAGAAATTTTGAGATTGTTTGGGAGCACCATAGGAACCGAACAAAAAAAAAAAAAACAACGATGACAAGCCAATAAAAAATGTATATTTTCAATGTCGCATGCTAAAAAAATCAATTGGACAGGATTTTCCTACATCCACTTTATTTTCTGCACTTTTATACTAACAGGAACTAAAACCAGCTGAGAATTACGTAGTTTGGCGACGTAAAAACAAAACCAACAATATTATGTTTTTTACAAACAATCCTAAGATTACACTTATACAACACAAATTGCCGTGTTTGTCAAAAAAAATTTCAAGCACAGTTTCCTGGCATAAGCTGCGAACAAGAAAATCATTTTTTGAGATGATTTTGAGATCTATTGAGCTGATTTTACGCTTTGAGCTTGATTTAAGCCCATTTTTTTTTCTCCGTGTTATGGACAGCCAAATTGCTTTAAAATGCCTTGAAGCAGTGTTCACATCACCATCAGCAGCCTTCAAATGTTGCTCGTCTTTACAAGAGATGGCTGAGAAGTACGACATTCATCTAGTCTGGATGTTGGGAAACAGGGACTTTGAGGATGATGAAGGAGGGATGCTCTGCTTTCTCTCACAGAAGACAAAGGCATCTATGAAGTCCAGTCTGCTGTGGTCTTTGGGCTCTCGAAGAATTAGACGCTTGCTAAATTCTGTAGTTGGCTCTGGGTGGTTTTCATGCAGTTAAATTTTTAGAAATGAAGGGCAGATTCAAGAGAAAATTCTAACGATAAGAGTAAGAATAGAAAAAATTTCAGCTAATGACTCACAAATTTTTCTGAACGAAAACAAAGCAAAATTTTTCTAGCTTAAAACATTTTTGAGCTTGAAGTTTTTTTAGTTGGTTGCGAGAAATTTATAAAAATTTGAATATCAATTTATCGGCGCTACTTGTGTACACATATGGTTTTGATAGTTATGCCTTTTATGTCAAAATTTAATCGTAAAAAACTTGATGAATGTATTTTTTCCTATTTTCTTAACCTCCGATTTTGAATCCGATAAACTACTTTCACAGGGAAGCAGCCAAACCTTATCAAAGAAAGAAACTTTAAGAGTTACCGACTTTTTTACCATTCTCTTAGTGGGTTGATATCGTTATTTTGCCTTTCAAAGTTTTTAAAAAAAAATATTATGCTCAGAATCTAGTCTATCAAAATATAAGTCAAATCATGCATATATTGTACTATATCATTTACGAACTTCTCACAATTATTCCACACAATTAGTCCACAAATCCGTAATCGATATTGTCTGATCAGTTTAAAAAAAACTTCCTACTATCTAATAAACAATTTCAAACACTTAAAAAGAAAAAAAAATTTACCAAATAAAAACGAAGAATTTGTCAACGTTATTTCTTGATGCACAACAAACACGATCAACATGAATGAAATTTTTTAAGTTCCTTTGTTCGGATAACTCTCATAAAACGAAAATCACAAAAAATGCACACGAAAAATTGTCATATGTAAAAATGCAAATACCACTAAAAGTGATACTCAATGTGTAGTTATTTAAAAAACCAAAAACTGTAACAAATTGTAAGAAAAATCATCAACGTATTCTTGTCATGTATAACAGCCCGCATTCATGTTTTCTTACCTTGATGTTCTACATAATTTTGACAGTTCATTAATCATCACCGACTCATTGGCTGCCGCTGATGATCTATTGCAATTATGTCAATGTACTGTACAGTTGACACATTAAACACAATCCTAATGATCAGCGGAAGCTAAAAAGGTACATTAAGGTGACCAAAATTTTTAACAAAGGGGAAAAACTTAAGGTTGCGAAACATATTACCGAGAATGTAGCCTGCATGTAAAACACTAAGCAGAGAATGAAAGCGCTTTTGCACAAAAGATGCCTTGTTTTGTGGTTTTGTGGCTATAAACGGGAACAATATCGATGCTGGTACTATTAGGTATTCGGTCAACAGGAAGTTAATTTTATAAATGAATTTGTGAAATAATTTTTTGCAGCTTGTTAATGATGAAAAATAAAAATTTGCATTGTGAGAATTGTGGCAGCAATAAGCATGACAAGCAACAAAAAAAGTATATAGATATGATATCGGTTAAAAACATATTAAAATTTAAAATTAAAAATTAATAATTTAAAACTCACAATTGAAAATTAAAAATTTAAAATTTAAAATTAAAAATTTAAAATTTAAAATTTAAAATTTAAAATTTAAAATTTAAAATTTAAAATTTAAAATTTAAAATTTAAAATTTAAAATTTAAAATTTAAAATTTAAAATTTAAAATTTAAAATTTAAAATTTAAAATTTAAAATTTAAAATTTAAAATTTAAAATTTAAAATTTAAAATTTAAAATTTAAAATTTAAAATTTAAAATTAAAATAAATAAAAATTAAAAATTAAAAATTAAAAATTTAAAATTTAAAATTTAAATATTAAATCTGCATTCTTCAAAAAAACTCAAAACAAAAAACCAAGAACCGATATCATATCCCTATAAACTTTAAATCTTTGCATTGCCAATCTTAACTCTTAAATCTTAAATCTTAAATCTTAAATCTTAAATCATAAATCTTAAATCTTAAATCTTTAATCTTAAATCTTAAATCCTAAATCTTAAATCTTAAATCTTAAATCTTAAATCTTAAATCTTAAATCTTAAATCTTAAATCTTAAATCTCAAATCTTAAATCCTAAATCTTAAATCTTAAATCTTAAATCTTAAATCTTAAATCTTAAATCTTAAATCTTAAATCTTAAATCTTAAATCTTAAATCTTAAATCTTAAATCTTAAATCTTAAATCTTAAATCTTAAATCTTAAATCTTAAATCTTAAATCTTAAATCTTAAATCTTAAATCTTAAATCTTAAATCTTAAATCTTAAATCTTAAATCTTAAATCTTAAATCTTAAATCTTAAATCTTAAATCTTAAATCTTAAATCTTAAATCTTAAATCTTAAATCTTAAATCTTAAATCTTAAATCTTAAATCTTAATTCTTAAATCTTAAATCTTAAATCTTAAATCTTAAATCTTAAATCTTAAATCTTAAATCTTAAATCTTAAATCTTAAATCTTAAATCTTAAATCTTAAATCTTAAATCTTAAATCTTAAATCTTAAATCTTAAATCTTAAATCTTAAATCTTAAATCTTAAATCTTAAATCTTAAATCTTAAATCTTAAATCTTAAATCTTAAATCTTAAATCTTAAATCTTAAATCTTAAATCTTAAATCTTAAATCTTAAATCTTAAATCTTAAATCTTAAATCTTAAATCTTAAATCTTAAATCTTAAATCTTAAATCTTAAATCTTAAATCTTATTTGCTCTTAATCTTAGTCTTACTCTTATTCTTTACTCTTTACTCTTTACTCTTTACGCTTTACTCTTTACTCTTTACTCTTACTCTTTACTCTTTACTCTTTACTCTTTACTCTTTACTCTTTACTCTTTACTCTTTACTCTTTACTCTTTACTCTTTACTCTTTACTCTTTACTCTTTACTCTTTACTCTTTACTCTTTACTCTTTACTCTTTACTCTTTACTCTTTACTCTTTACTCTTTACTCTTTACTCTTTACTCTTTACTCTTTACTCTTTACTCTTTACTCTTTACTCTTTACTCTTTACTCTTTACTCTTTACTCTTTACTCTTTACTCTTTACTCTTTACTCTTTACTCTTTACTCTTTACTCTTTACTCTTTACTCTTTACTCTTTACTCTTTACTCTTTACTCTTTACTCTTTACTCTTTACTCTTTACTCTTTACTCTTTACTCTTTACTCTTTACTCTTTACTCTTTACTCTTTACTCTTTACTCTTTACTCTTTACTCTTTACTCTTAACTTTTAAATTTAAATTCTTAACTCTCTTATTCTTATTTTAATTAAAGAGTTACTTGCTATATTTCACTTTACAACTCACCGTTATCTTTAGCAGGACGAGACACATAGAGCGTTTTACCGAAATTTGTCCACTAGATTTTAAAAATTTTTAATCCTTTCGTAATTCTTGCAACCAGATAGAACATCTTGCAAAAGGTTTGGTTTCAAATAAGAAACATTTTTTTTTGATGCAAATACTGGCTATATTTAATGAAAATTCTTTTCAACAGATCAATATATGAAATGCTATATAAAATACGCAACATTTTGTTTTGTAAAAAGGATTTAAAAATCAGCATTAATATCCGATTGTGCACAGCAAAACAATAAACGCAGCACACAAGAATCAAATCGATCGTCTCAAAATGTACCCAAACGTTCTTAAATTTGCAAACATCCGTTGTTATGATTAAAGGCTTGCACGACATTCAATTTAATCCTGTTTGAATGTCTTGCATTAAAATCCTTTCTGCTGCAAAAAACAGAAAAAGTATTCACAGGATATACAGTCAATGCTGCGGTACAAATCAATAAAATATTTGAAAAATTCAATCAAACTTAATCCTTGCATTTGACAATATTGACGACAAATAATTTAAACGCCTGAGTGCAAAAAGGATTTTCTTAAAAATGCAATTTTCCTGAATAGACTTAAGAAAAACATGGCTTCAAGTAAATAATTTCTTTTATGCTCGATATTGCATTTATGTTGTGAGACAATTTGTAAGCATGCCCCAAGGACATGCATTCATTAGGCTTGAAATCCTTTTGACAAAAAAAAACACTCTCAAAGAGTTTAACTTTTTTAAGTGCTGCTCAGAGGAGTCCTTAAATTAAACCGGATGCGGCGGCACAATATGGCAAACCAAAATGTCATCAACACTTAAGGCTAAATGCAAAAGGATGTACGAAAAAAGGAAAGGATTAAAAAAGAGCACAACAACAAACGGCTTAAGTGCTAATAATTATTGCGATAAAATTGGCCGTCAGCAGTTTCTGTTGCTATGTTTCATTTTTTATTTTTTTTACATCCTGCAAATAAATATTTGCAAAAAAATGTTGTTAGTTTAATTGTTTTTTATGCAGATGCTTTGTTGTTAACGAATGCCAAAGGATATGTTTTTAATTTTTTTTAAGACGATTGAGAGAAGATTGACCAATTTCTTTCTGGCAACGATATTAAAAATCGGAACGTATGTTTTATTATGAGTCAGATATACAATATTACAAAACTTCGATTTAGTTCTAAGTTTTTAGCGCGGACATTTGAAATAAATTTAGAAAATTTTTCTTATTTTCGCTAAAGTGTTTCTTTTTCAAGGATCAATGCATTTTCTACCATCATGTTCACAGTAAAGAATCATGTGTACAAATCTATGTCGACCAGAAAACAGCCTTCGATTAATTCTCACCAACTGTCAACAATGACAACAAATCGCCTCTCATTATCCTTACCAATTGTCTTTCATTATATAAATCGGCTTTTGCAAAAATATCATTCTTTATATTTTGCACAAAAAAAAAAAAAAAATATATTAGAACATTTTTAAATTCTACACAACGCACAAATAATTCGTTGATTAATTGCCATTCATGTATCAGTATCCTGCATATCCTGCGCACATACAAATCGATTTGTTCGCAATCTTTTGTTGTGCTAGTAACTATGTATGGCTCATTTAATTTTAGCTGCAGAGCATTTTGTTAAAATAAACAAAGTATTGACCTGATTTTGTTTTCATAGAATTGTAAATGTCCAGACAGGACTCTTGCATAACATGTTTGCTAAGCAATTGTTCAGGTTGATGCTTGATTCTTCCTTTGGACATTTTAGAAAATCAAGACAATGGAAAAGTTTTAAATTTTAAATTTTTTTCTGTTGAAGGTCACATTCTAGAAAGATTTCGTAAATCATAAAAAAAATTGGAAATTTAATTTATTATAAAATTTTTCTGAGTAAACAAATGACCACAAGATTCGATATTTAACAAACTTATATGCATCTCTCAACTCATTCATCTTGGTTGACTGATATTCATGTTTTTTACGGTAAATTTATTTTATTTTATAGGGTAAATTTACAAAACTTAAATTTATCCTTTACACAATCCATATCCTAGTACTTGTTTTATTTCTTTTCAAAATGCCTTCTACTAATATTCTCCAAAAATTTTTATCGTAGAATTTATCTTGGTGTTTGTATAAATACTAATTCTACTTTCAGTTCTAATCCTTGACATATCCTTGTCCTAAGCGAAGTCCTAATACTTGTAATACTACATGTCGAATTCCTTGCCCTATTTCTTATTCTTTTGATTTTAAGTAAAGAGTAAAGAGTAAAGAGTAAAGAGTAAAGAGTAAAGAGTAAAGAGTAAAGAGTAAAGAGTAAAGAGTAAAGAGTAAAGAGTAAAGAGTAAAGAGTAAAGAGTAAAGAGTAAAGAGTAAAGAGTTAAGAGTAAAGAGTAAAGAGTAAAGAGTAAAGAGTAAAGAGTAAAGAGTAAAGAGTAAAGAGTAAAGAGTAAAGAGTAAAGAGTAAAGAGTAAAGAGTAAAGAGTAAAGAGTAAAGAGTAAAGAGTAAAGAGTAAAGAGTAAAGAGTAAAGAGTAAAGAGTAAAGAGTAAAGAGTAAAGAGTAAAGAGTAAAGAGTAAAGAGTAAAGAGTAAAGAGTAAAGAGTAAAGAGTAAAGAGTAAAGAGTAAAGAGTAAAGAGTAAAGAGTAAAGAGTAAAGAGTAAAGAGTAAAGAGTAAAGAGTAAAGAGTAAAGAGTAAAGAGTAAAGAGTAAAGAGTAAAGAGTAAAGAGTAAAGAGTAAAGAGTAAAGAGTAAAGAGTAAAGAGTAAAGAGTAAAGAGTAAAGAGTAAAGAGTAAAGAGTAAAGAGTAAAGAGTAAAGAGTAAAGAGTAAAGAGTAAAGAGTAAAGAGTAAAGAGTAAAGAGTAAAGAGTAAAGAGTAAAGAGTAAAGAGTAAAGAGTAAAGAGTAAAGAGTAAAGAGTAAGACTAAGATTAAGAGCAAATAAGATTTAAAATTTAAGATTTAATATATAAGATTTAAGATTGAAGATTTTAGACTTAAGACTTAAGATTGAAGATTGAAGATTGAAGATTTAAGATTTAAGATTTAAGATTAAAGATTAAGATTTAAGATTTAAGATTTAAGATTTAAGATTTAAGATTTAAGATTTTAGATTTAAGATTTTAGATTTAAGATTTAAGATTTAAGATTTAAGATTTAAGATTTAAGATTTAAGATATAAGATTCAAGGTTTAAGATTTAAGATTTAAGACTTAAGATTTAAGATTTAAGATTTCAGATTTAATATTTAAGATTTAAGATTTAAGATTAAAGAGTATTAGTATTTTATATTTAAGATTTAAGATTTAAGATAATATTTTTCATTGTAAATTTTTGTTTTTAGTTTTGGTTTTTTTTTATTGTTGAGTCCTAAGTTTTAATTTTATTATTTTTTAATGTTTGTTTTTTTTTATATTTTTTACTTTTTTTATGTATTTTTGTTTTTTTTTTTTCTATTTTGTATTTTGTATTTTTTATTTTGAATTTTGTATTTTGTATTTTGTATTTTGTATTTTGTATTTTGTATTTTGTATTTTGTATTTTGTTTTTTTTTTTAATTTTTTTAATTTTATTTTTTACGCAATCCTTATCATAATCTTTGTTCTGTTGCGTTTATTTTTCTTTTTTTTATAATTTCTGCATAAACGTGCTCAAATTCTGCAACTATTATTTTCTAAAATTTCTTATCGTTAACCCTGTCTACGTTTTTATCTTATTAAATATATAGTATCTTAATATATTTGCTCTAGTCCTTGAAAATTTGTCCTTTGTCCTACTTTAAATTTTAAAATTTTTATTGTGTAACTTTTTTAAATTTATAATTTAATAAATTTAATATATATGTTTTTTAAATTTTAAATTTTAAATTTTAAAGTTTAAATTTTAAATTTTAAATTTTAAATTTTAAATTTTAAATTTTTAAATTTTAAATTTTAAATTTTAAATTTTAAATTTTAAATTTTAAATTTTAAATTTTAAATTTTAAATTTTAAATTTTAAATTTCAACAATTCGTATTTTTTTTTTGCACATGAGACATTTAAAAAATTACACATTTTTTATTTCTTAAAATAAATTTTCTCAAGACTCTACTTAACTGCATATCCTGTTCGAGAAAAGAACTCGCGCGTACATAACTTGGTCACGCATGCGCAGCTGCCAGTCATTGTGTCAAAATGTTAGTGCATGTCATGAGTTTTGTCAAAGAATGATTTGTTCCCTCTCCGCAACTTAGAGTTGAAATGCAGCATCCTGTCAAGCTGATTTGCATTTTTAATCTCATAAAAAAAGGTCCTTGTTTTGATTTTCTTACATGTGACTATCTGTAGCACATAAGCTGCGGTTTTTGGGTTTGATTTGAAAATTTTTGATTAAAATTTGTGTTGAGAATGATATGGAGGTTTTTCTTTTTTTCTTGCTTTCTATTGATTGTGTCGATTTTGTAAATGTTGCTTATCATGTTGCTGAGCTGGCGTTATACATATGTTTCTTTGACTGAATAACGACAAATGTTTGTTTGTTTGTTTGTTTGTTCTTTGATTGTTTATTGTTGTTATTATTGCTTGTGCCATTGTTGCTTTGTCACCCAGTTCAGTCAAAATTTTTGATGTAATCTTTTAATTTCTGTTATATGTTCGTGTTAGTCATGGTGGATTAAATCAGCAAAGAATCAAAGCTCATGACAATGGAACAAAAATGAAGTAAGAAACATTTTTTGTGCAAAAAAAAAAGTTTTTTAGAATGTTTTAATTTTTCTGGAATTTTTGTTTTTTTAATATTTTTGTTAAAGGCAAAATTTAATTAACTGTGTCAGGTTCGAGCAACGGCATTTTTTTCTGTAACTCAAAGTCATACGTGCGAAAATCTTTGAAAAAACAGGCCAATAAAAACTCTTGCAAAAACTTGTGCATTAAAGATCACACAGCAAATCAAAGGGTTGGTTTAAAAACCTCCTATAAATATGCAATATTTCTTTATGGTACCTGTGTCTGGCTCTTAGAAATATGACTGATTAATCTTTGACAGCTGTCAATCAAATATGCTCTGGAATAAAAGTACAACTAAAAGAGAAACTCAAAAGAACAAGAAAGGCACAAGAATACTGCTAGATATATTGATTGATTGTCTGCACGAATTACTTGAACCTTAATCAAAATTTACATTCAATTCGCATTATGAAACCATAATCAATGTTATGCTTTGTGTAATAAACAAAATAAAAAGGCTTAAAATTATTGAAGAAAACATTCTTCGCACCAGCAAATATTCACTGCCAACCATAATTCTGAGCAGCGTAATAAGTGTAGCAATCTTAGACGGTGTCCTTTTTTTTGTGATTTTTTTTTTATTATGAATTAACTTTGAACTGTAACGAATAGCTTTGATGAGTGACTCATATTTTTTTTCGATACATGAAAATTTTGAAAGAGGAAATTTTTTGAGGTTTTGCATTTTTAAAAAAATGTGTCTGTGAATTGAAACAAACAAAAAATTTAAAATTCATTCAAAAATTTTGAATGATGAGGTTGTTCATTTTTACAAATATGTGGCTGTGATTTGAAACTAAAAAAATTCAATAAAAACGATTTGATACAAAATAACCAGTACAAAAATGCACGATTAAGTTAAGCTAAGTTTTTGTAATTTTGTTGGGCTTTACATTGCTATCAAGTGTGCTTCTGTCATTGCATAAATGTGCAAAAGAAACAAGCAATAATGTTGCCCTGCCGAACAGCGGGGCGTAGCACACGTAAGTGGTTCAATCAATTGCAATTGAATCGTCTACGGGTGGCCAAATCAAGGCTTGAACGCATGACCCGCATTTAGTCGGAAAAATCAATGAGCGATAATGGACCAACATGCAAAAAAAACACAAAGGAAAAACAATGAAAAGCCAGCTAAAGTCAACATGTGTGCGAACAACGCACATGTCACGTGCTATTGAAAGAGTATCTGCGGTGCATGCGCGACAGCATAATTAAACTAATGCACGCACACACTCACGCGTGTTGTTTATTTCGGGCAAAAAATTAATAGCTTTACAGATTTGCACGCTTGTGCCTTATGTGACAGTCTTTGACTGTGATGGACGTCAGAGTTGTTAATGATGTTTTTTGCAAAACCATTTTGCAAGCCAAAAAAATCATTAATTGTGGCGGCTTTAAGCCAGTTACAGCGGTTTTCATTGAGGTGATTTAAAATGTTCACAAAAGCCTTTCTTTTTTTTTGTAAATACAAATATTGATTAATGGAAAGACACACAATTTTATGCAGTTTAAATTTTTAATTCACATTTACTAATGGTTTTTGATTTTTAAATTAAGCATAAATGATTTTTGTTGAAATGAGTAGGAGAGCATTTTTTGCCCATAGAAAAATCTTCAACTTAATTGGGAGCAAAAATTTACTCTGCTTGACGTGATTGTTAAAATAACATCAGATTTAAGAGTGAAGTCGTATTTTTATTGATAAAAATTTTAAGCTTCTTAACTGTCTTAATAATGTATCTTAAGTATTTTACTTTACTTTTTATGTCATAAGACATATCCTTAAACAAATGCATTGTTTCTGCTATTTACACAAGCTTCAGGAAAACATTTTTCTGAGCATATTTTTAAAAGTCTCACTCAACTAATGCCGAAATTATTCGAATAGCATCTTTGGCCAACGGCAAGGATGACATATTAACCGCAGTAAATAAAATAAAAAAAAAATACTCTTCATGTATACAAAACGAGATAACAAAATTATATTAGTTGAACAAATACGTTGGGCGTCGTTCGCATCCTTTAGCCATGCCTTGAATCAAACGTAAACAGTAGCATTCTTTAAGCAGATTAAAGGGATATCAAAAATAATAATAAAAGAAAAACTGAAAGACGCAATTATAGCGCACAAATGTGCAAACAACTGTATCCAGGGCCGACTCTAGAGCCGAGCCATAAGGCCTGGGCACGGGGCGCATGCAGATAGGGGCGCCATACATATATAAAAATATATATATATATATATATATCAATCTAAAGCGATAACCTGACCTATACCCGTACCTATGAGACTTACATATATTTAAAAGTCCGATATGTTTTATTATATACTAACAATTTAAGTCTAAATTTTCAACCTCAGTGAAATTTTTTTGGTTAAAAAAAAAATGTTCCTATATAAAATTATTATATTATATATTATATTTTCAACTTTAAAGTATAAATTTGTAACCTTTCATGGGTTGATATTGATTTCAATTTAAAACTTAAACCTAAAAGGCGATTTTTTACAACATTAAATTACATGTTTCATCTATTTGAGACATATTTTTGAGTCATTAAAATAATTTAAACGAAAGGGACTAATTTTTCATTCTAAAATTTTCAACTATTTGTGTCAAAATTTCAACTTAAATAAGTTGAAAACTTAAGTATTAGAACTTTAGGAAAAGAATTTTTCAATTTTTGTAGTAAACTTTTGATGTAGAATTACGTCTTACAGCGCGGTTTGTATGGGGTCGTTTTAAAAGATTTTTTCAAGGCCATGAAACTTTTTTGACGAATACTTTAGGGTATACTTACAGCCTTTAATACTCATCGTTCAAAGATAATATATATACTAAAATATCAGATATATCTTGCGCTGAATGAAAATCTAATTTTGGATTTTAAAGTCTTTATCCAATTATTAAAGTCACAAAATAGTAAAATAGAAGAAAAATGCATGTGTTTATAAAAGAAAATTAATCATCAGCTGCTTATGCTGTGCCTGCAGCTTTCTTTGTTTTTGCTTGTATTGTTTTTGTTTTATACGGACTGATTCACAGGCTTCTTTATTTGGTTCTTGCATGTACTACTTCTTTATTGGGTTCTTGTATGTACTTAGGAAAGAGTGCTCTATTTTGATACAAGATGTCAATCACAACCTCAGTCAATGAATTCCAATGATCACAGATCCATTTCGTTAAGTTTGACAATTCTTTTTAATAAGATTTAACTCTTATGAAAAAAACGAGTTGGATCATATTTCGTTTTATGCTTTTACCCAATAGATGGCGTAAAATTTTAATTTTTGTTTTTTATTCAAATTAATTTGGATCCCACATCCCACTAGCACTAGCGAGTGTGGCTTGCAAACAATACATCGGACAGAGACGAAAGTGACACTAATGGAAAGGACATTGTCTCAGCGTGAGATATAATCATCATGCGATTTTTTATAAAATCGGGGTCTTAATTTTATTTTGAAATTAATAGTTTAACTGTCTGTAGCTTGCAAACTATATATCGGGCAGAGACGAAAGTAGCTCCAATGGAAAGAGCATTTGCTTCGCCTTTTTTTCAACTAAGTCTATGAACTCAACCTGTCTTATATAACGAAATGATCGAAAAAATTCAACATTTTGCTTGTTTCTTTTTGCTTGCTCATTTTATCATGCTTACTTTTAACGTTTCCTTTGTTTTGGTCTCGATAAGAAGTCCATAATTGACTTTTACATATTCATTTATTTCTTGAATTTCGGAGAATCAATAAAAAATACGTGCAAAAGGGACAAAATATCAATTAGTATAAAAACTTAAGCCTACAATAAAAAAATCGAGTTATATTTGCTGTAAAATATCAATTTAACATAGATTTAAATCATTTTCAATAGATGTTTTCAATTCCGTTATAAAATTTAAAATTTAAAATTAAAATTTAATTTTAAAATTATATAAAAAAAAATTATATTTTATTTAATTTAAAATTTAAAAATTAAAATTTAAATTTTAAATTTTAAATTTTAAATTTTAAATTTTAAATTTTAAATTTTAAATTTTAAATTTTAAATTTTAAATTTTAAATTTTAAATTTTAAATTTTAAATTTTAAATTTTAAATTTTAAATTTTAAATTTTAAATTTTAAATTTTAAATTTTAAATTTTAAATTTTAAATTTTAAATTTTAAATTTTAAATTTTAAATTTTAAATTTTAAATTTTAAATTTTAAATTTTAAATTTTAAATTTTAAATTTTAAATTTTAAATTTTAAATTTTAAATTTTAAATTTTAAATTTTAAATTTTAAATTTTAAATTTTAAATTTTAAATTTTAAATTTTAAGTAAATTTTAAATTTTAAACATAGATTTAAATCAGTTTCAATAGATGGTTTCAATTCCGTTATATGCCGTAATTAAAAACATATTGAGAAATTAGTAGGAACCTCGATAAAAACTTGAAATATGAAAGCTTGTATTAATATTTTCATTATATTTGTTGTAAAATATCAATTGAACAACAATTTAAAGCACTTTCATAACATGTATACAATTCCGTTAAATGCCGTAATAAAAAACATATGGAAAAATAAGTAAAGTTTTCTAGATGGGTTTCCACAATTTAAATTATAAATTTAAATTAATGTTTAAATTTTTTATAAAGTCATTAACAAACATTTCAATAAATCACTTGAACAATGTTTACAATTACGTTACATGCTGTAATCAAAAACACATTAAAATATAAACAAACACTTTCCTTTAAACAGAATTATGGAGAATTAAAATAATATTTGAAATATATTGGTTATAAAATATTAAATAACCAACAAATTATAGCTCTTTCGTAAGATGTTTACAATTCCGGTATATGACGTAATAAAAAACATATGGAGAAATAAGTGAGGCTTTGAAGATGGGTCTCCAAAATTTTAATAATATTTTTGATAAAATCATTCAAAATCAATAAAATAAATCATTCTCACAATGTTTACGATTCCGTTATATGCCGTAATCAAAAACACATCGCCAAATAAGTTCAGAGATCAACTTAAATAGCAATGCAAATTGCAATATTAACTCTTAAACTAATATTTGAATTGTATAAGTTTTTAAACATCAATTAACTTACAAAATAAAGTACTTTAATAAAATGTTAACAATTCCGTTATATGCCGCAATCAAACACACAATGTAAAATAAATCAAGATTTAAAGGTGAGTTCGCAAAATTTAAATTTTATACATTATTATATCATTAAAAATGATTAAAGTACATCACTTTGACAATGTTTACAATTCCGTTATATGTTGCCATCAAAAAAACATTGTTAAATAAACCATGACTTAAAACCATGGTGGGTTAGCAAAATTTAAATTTTATACCTTTTTTAGATCATTACAAATTATTAAAATACATTTTTTTAATATTATTTACAGTTCCGTTATATACCGTAATCAAAGACACATTCACATATAAACTAAATTTAAACTTAAAACTTAATTTAAAACAAAATAAATTAAAACTTAAGTTTAAAAATTGTTTAACAACAGTTTAAATTTTAAATTTTAAATTTTAAATTTTAAATTTTAAATTTTAAATTTTAAATTTTAAATTTTAAATTTTAAATTTTAAATTTTAAATTTTAAATTTTAAATTTTAAATTTTAAATTTTAAATTTTAAATTTTAAATTTTAAATTTTAAATTTTAAATTTTAAACTGTTGTTTAACAATTTTTATACTACTTAAATTTTAATTTATTTTGTTTACGTTATAACTTTTAAATCCGTTATAAATCAGCAATCGAAACAATATAGTTCAATTAAAAAAATTGCAATATCAAAAGAAACAATTTTATTCCAATATCAAAAAGATCAGAAAATTAAGATGAATTTAAAATTTTAACTGTAGCTATAAAAAAATTAAAAATTTTAAGCTAGTTAATAGGTGTGTTTCCGTACTCTACACTGTGTAAGTTCTGTGTAAAGTTCGGGCTGCGAGAGAAAATTTAAATTTAAGAATAGTGGCAAAAGTACGGAAACAGCTTCTAGTAAGTTTCGAGCACAAAACAGCTGATGCTGACAGCAGACGTGTCAAACGTAAATAGCGCCAATTGAAATTATCGTCAATTTGTTTCTTCTTCAGCAAAAATATTTATTTTGAATTTGTAAATTTTGACAATTTTCAGTTGAAAATCAACTTATCGTCGCACAACTTTTGAATTTAATAATAGCAAAACATAAACACACGTCAATTTGAAATCTGCTTGTTCTTCTTGATGCTTCTTCTTAATTTACTCGAAGTCTTGAGTTCAAGCACAATCTGGTAAACTTCTGTGCTCGAGAGAGCGATTTATGCTTGTTCTACTTCTCACATTTTAAGCACAGAAAGTACGGAAACAGAAAATAGTAACACACAAGATACACAGTGTGAGTACGGAAACAGACCTAATATATTTTTCAGATCAGAAAAGGGAAACAATGTCTTTTTTAAAAAAAATGTTTCAATTTTGCTTTAAAAAAAAAATATGTCACACAAGCTGTCACATCAAAAGAGAGTTTATCTTGCATCAAATTAACCATTTTTCTTTACATAGAATGATTGCTTTGAAATGGAAAAAGTTTTTTACTTTCTAGATTAACTGAATTTTAAATGAACGAGCAGCTCTCTCAAGCTCCAAATGAAAGTGAAATTTTCAATGCACAAATATTTACCTCAAACACAAAACAAAAAAAAAAAATAATAAAAAAACAAAGGATAAAAACAAGGACATATTAAGCGCAGAGTTGGCTTCATTTGCAACACAATCCGATGACGGTATGCATGCCACACACATGCATGAATGACTTTTCTAATTTTCGTTATGCAAACATTTCATGTGCAGTGGCGGCGAATGAATGCTGCGTTAATTAGCTGCTGCAAGCTAGGATACAAGAAACTGTAAGCTGATACGACGCAAACGATAGCATAAAGCTATAACAAAATGCTCATAGAAAAAGGGTTAAATAAACTGGGTCAGAGACAAAGCAGCCAAGCCTTTGCTTGCAACTTAGTACTAGTTTTGTCAATAGCGCGCTATGCAAATGACTGAGAAAATCTATATCCTTGAGTGATGCCATCTTGTTTCTATTTTGTTGTTTTTTTCCATAAATAATGTCATTTTAAATGCCAATAGTGACAAAATATTTTCAGGCCCAATTCAAAAAATAAATAAGCGAAACCGCTGAGCTCGCGCTCGTGTCTATTAAGCCGTTTGTATTTAAAAAAAAAACAATATTTTTTTTCTTTTTTTTTGACAATAAATCATAATTAAAAAATCTTAATCGGCTTGCCATATTGTCAGCATTTTCCAAAAATATTTGACAAAAAAATTGAGCCACATCTTTATTTGGCTTTAAACGTTGGCATGCAGCAGAAAAAAAAACCAATTCATTAACCAAAGCGCCAGCAGGATGTCTTTATTTTGACGTTAAGCCTTGCAAGCGAGCTAACAAAAAAAAAAAATACAAAAATATCCTTAGCACCTTCAAGCATATTTTGTGCTGCAGTTACAGCAGTAGCAACAGCTCGCTGACGGCATACATAGCACAGCGTGTGTCCACCGGGTGGTCTCTGTTTGGTCGTTCATTTGTGTCAGTCGGTCTGTCTGCGGGTTTGTCTGCTGCTAACATAGGTTAAAGGATTTTGTACTCAGCACTTCATTGCAGAGCATTAAAAATGCAGTTTGTTGGTGTTTTTGTATTTGTTTTTGATTTTGTTTTTGCTTAACTGTTCTACTTTTGCTACAGCTGTAACTTGAGGATTATTCAAACTGTTTTGTGTGTCGAACTATCTAGATGATCTTAAAAGAGTTGTGATAAGCTTTCTTATTGTGGCCAAATATAAAATTTATGCACAGCGTTTAAAAATTGGATCTATGCGATCAGCTGGCAGCAACACATGACATTTTAACGCACTGAAAACTGAAATTATGAAGCGTAGTCCACATATTTATTAATTAAAATTTTGTGCATTTTGGATTTTTTTTAATTTTCTACTAATAAAAGTTATAAGTTTTTATTTAATTATCTTAAAAGTTTTCGTAAGCAAGTGTTTTCTTATTTGCTTTTAATTGCGGCATATGCCGGAATTAAAAACATTTAATTTTATTGCTTAATTCCTACAGGAAATGCAAATTTTGGTATTCAACTGACAAAATAATTTTTCTTGACTTTAAATTTGCACTTAGTTTTCAATTTGGTTTTGATTACGGCATATAACGGATTTGAAAACATTTATTTTTTTAGAAAATTCCTTTAAAAAATACCAAATTTGGTATTTAAATGACAAAATACTACTTTCTGACTTTAAGTCGTCTGAAACTTCCTTAGTTTTCAATGTGTTTTTTAATTACGGCATATAACGGAATTAAAAACATTTATTTCCATAGAAAAATTTCTTTACAAAATGCAATTTGTGGTATTTAAATACTACAATACTTCTTTTTGTTTTCAAATCTCTTAAATTTGCCCTAAGTTTTCAATGAGTTTCTTATTACGGCACATAACGGAATAAAAAACATTTATTATTATAGTAAATTTCTCTAAAAAATTTAATTTTTGGTATTTAAATGACGAAATACTTTAAATATTTCGTTAGTTTTCAATTTGTTTTTGATTGCGGCATATAACGGATTTAAAAACATTTATTTTAATTGGTAAATTTTTTAAAATGACAAAGTAATTATTTTTACCTTCAAAACTTAACTATTTTTGCCGTACTTAATGACGGCATATAACGGAATTAAAAACATTTAGTATTATAGGTAAATTTCTTTAACAAAAATACTTATTTTTAACTGCAAATCTTCTTAAATTTACCCTTAGTGTTCAATGTGTTTTTGATAATGGCATATAACGGAATTAAAAACATTTATTTTAGTTTGTAAATTTTTTTATAAAATACAAAGTTTGGTATTTAAATGACAAAATACTTTGTTTTGACTTCAAATTTTATAAAATTTGCACTTAGTTTTCAATGTGTTTTTGATTACGGCATATAACAGAATTAAAAACATTTATTATTATAGGTAAATTCTTTTAAAAAATTCAGTGTTTGGTAATTAAATGACAAAATAATTCTTTTTGATTTCAAATCTTCTAAAATTTGCTCTTAGTTTTCAATATGTTTTTGATCACGGCATATAACGTAATTGTAAACATGTAATAAAAATGCTTTATTTTGTTCGTTAAGTGATTTTAAAAAACTAATACTATTCTCAAATTATAAGTTGAAGTCTTAATATTTTAATTTTATTGATACTTAAACTTATTTCGAAATATGTTCCTGATTACGGCATATAATGGAATTGTAAACATAGTTGAAATTATTTATTTTAATAATTTTTAATGATTTTATATAAATATTATTTCAATATTGGTTACCCATATTTAAAGTTTCACTTATTTTTCGATACTTTTTTTATTACGGCATATAACGGATTTGTGAACACGTTACGAAAAAGCTGTAATTTGTTGGTTATTTGATATTTTATAATATCATATAAACTAAAATATTTTATATATAAATATATATATTCTAATTTTATTTCTTTTTCACCTTATTTCTTAATTTGTTTTTGATTACGGCATAAAACGGGATTGTTAACATTGTTGAAGTAATTTATTTGAATGATTTTTGATGATTTTATCAAAAACAAAGTTTGAATGTGGTAACCTGTCTTGAGAACTTCACTTATTTCTCAGTGTTTTTAATTACGGCATATAACGGAATTGTAAACAAGTCATGAAAGTGCTGTGATTTGTTGGTTATTTGATATATTATCACTAATATATTTTAAATATAAGCTAAATTCTATGTATTCCTATTTTAAGTGATCTTTCACCACCATATTTTTTAATGTGTTTTTAATTACGGCATAAAACGGGATTGTAAACATTGTTGAAGTGAATTATTTTAAAGATTTTTAAGATCTTTAGAACATAGTTTATATTTTGTCAACCTACCTTAAATTATTCAATTTTTACAATGTGTTTTCGATTGCGGCATATAACGGAATTGTAAACATTTTATGAAAGTGCTTTAATTGCTTGGTTAATTGTAACTTAACAACTCTTATAATTTAAATATTAGTTTAAGTCTTCATGTTCATATTTGAACTGATGTGTAAGTTAATATTATAATATGTTTTTGATTACGGTATATAACGGAATTGTAAATAATGTAAAAAAATATGTATTTTAATAATTTTTAATGATCTTAAAAGATATAAAATTTGCTTACCCACCTTTAAAACTTGATTTATTTTACACTGTGTTTTTGATTCCGGCATATAACGAATTTGTAAACATTGTCGAAGTGATGTACTTTAATAATTTTTAATGATCTAATAATGTATAAAGTTTACATTTTGCAAACACACCTTTAAATTTTGATTTATTTTACACTGTGTTTTTGATTGCGGCATATAACGGAATTGTAAACTTGTTATTAAAGTGCTTTATTTTGTAAGTTAATTGATGTTTAAGAACTTATACAATTTAAATATTAGTTTAAGCCTTAATATTGCTTTTATATTGCTATTTAAGTTGATCTATAAACTTATTATGGCGATGTGTGTTTGATTACAGCATATAACGGAATCGTAAACATTGTGATAATGATTTAGTTTGATAGTTTTGAATGATTTTATCAAAAATATTATTAAAATTTTGGAGACCCATCTTCAAGCCTCACTTATTTCTCCTTATGTTTGTTATTACGTCATATACCGGAATTGTAAACATCTTACGAAAGAGCTATAATTTGTTGGTTATTTGATATTTTATAACCAATATATTTCAAATATTATTTTAATTCTCCATAATTCTATTTAAAGTGAAGTGTTGGTTTATATCTTAATGTGTTTTTGATTACGGCATGTAACGTTATTGTAAACATTGTTCAAGTGTTTTATTGAAATAATTTTTAGTAATTTTATACAAAATTTAAATAATAATTTAAATTTATAATTTATAATTTAAAATTTGGTAACCCATTTAAAGCTTCACTTATATCTCCATATGTTTTTTATTACGGCATATAACGGAATTGTATACATGTTATGAAAGTACTTTAAATTGTTGTTTAATCGATATTTTATAACCAATATAATGAAAATATTAAAAAAAAATTTTATTTTTCAAGTTTTTATCGATGTATGTTTCTCAATATGTTTTTAATTACGGCATGTAACGGAATTGGAAACATGTATTGAAATTGATTTTAATCTATGTTTAACTGATTTTGTACAGCGAATATAACTCGAACTTTAATTTTAGGCTTAATTTTTTATACTAATTGACATTTTGAGCTTATTCTATGATTTTTAATGCAATTGTAGTGCAATTTTTAGTGCAACACGCAGCAAGTGTAGATATTTGATATATATACTATAATATATTTATAAAAAATTGAAAACAGTTACTAATGAATTAAGGCTTTTAAAGAACTGCATTTTATGGAGCTATAGTTCTTATAGAAAAGAAATATGTGGTAATTTTTATTTATTTTATTTCAAAAGTTTCAGAAAAGTTGCATTTCGTTCATCTTTTTTAATTTTTATGCATAACGAAATTATAAACTTTAGATTGAATTGTAATTTTTTTTTTGTTTGAAATGTTTATTTTAGTATGTTAGTGTCTTAAACGACAAATCAATGAATTAAAATTAATTTTTTATTGTTCAATGCCATGAAAACTTCAACTTCAATATTTATTTCACATTTACAATTGTCCATATTAAAATTTTAATCTTTTTCTCGATGTGTTTTTGATTACGGCATATCACGGAATTATAAACATATGCTTCAAATGGTTAAATTCCGCAGTTTTTTCATCTGGCCTTAAGTATGATATGTACCGAAATAATAAAAATTGTATTTTATTGCCATTTTCTCTCAATAAATGTACATTTATTTTTAAAATGATTTAAAATAGATAGAGAAAATAAATTTTTTGTTGTTTAATATGAACAAAAACTGTAATTTCACATTTATGTTATATGCGTACTGTTTCACTTGATCAGTTTAATTTATTTTTCAACGTGTTTGTAATTACGGCATATAACGGAATTGTGAACATATGGTTCTAATGCATAAATTCTAAATTTTTTCATATGTTCTTAAAAATGATATGTGCCGGAGTTATAAAAATTTCTTTTATTGACATTTTTTCATATGAAATGCACATTTTATTTTTAAATGATTTTAAAAAATTACATTACAATCAATAAAAACTAATTTTTAACTATACAATGTGGACAAAAAATGTATTTTTGTCATTTATGTCATATGTTTACTGACGTACTTAAACAGTTTCATTAATTTTTCAGTATGTTTGTAATTACGGTATATAACGGAATTGTAAACATATGTTTAAAAAGTTTTTAACTTATGCTAAATTGTAAAATTTATATTTAATGTACACAAAAGTTTTACGTTTAACATTTATATCATATTTTTATAACATTTTACATGGCCCACTTTATAAACTTCACTTATTTTTCAATAAGTTTCTAATTACGGCAAATAACGGAATTATACATATCAAATAAACATATCATTTTTTCAACAAAAAGAAAAAGTTTTAAGTTGAACCCTATTTTAAAATACCGATACAAGTGCTTCGTACAAATGTTTAAATATGTTGAAGAAAGTCAATTTTTTATTTGTACATGAATTTTTTTAATAAAGTTTTTGGTTTTTTAAAATTGTTGCTCATGAAAACTCAAATTTTTGGGATGTCCAGAAAGTCAAACCATGACATATGCTAAATGTTTACTTAAAAGCTGAAATTGTTTAACTTTTTTCGCATGTGTTTGTAATGACGGCATAAAACGGAATTATAACACCAATTTTTTCAGATGTCATGCAAGTTTACTTGGTTTTTAATTAAAATTGTAATAAGTTTAGTTTTTTTCCTTATTAATCTGTAATGACGGCATATAACAGAATTAAGTACATGCAACTTTTTGAAATCATTTCATAATAAGTTAAGTAAAATTCAAAGAATAGTAACAAGTTAAACTTTTTTATTCTATGTTTCTAATTACGGCATATCACGGAATTTGAAACATGCAACTTTTTAAATTTATTTTGCTTTTTTGTTGAAAAAAATTAAGCATATAATTGGAATTTGTTATAAAATCACGCTATAAGTAAACATATTTCACTTCATCATGAAAATAATAACGACATAAAACGGTATTACAAACATATGGCTAAACATTTTTTTTCAACTAGAGTTAACCTTATTTAAATTAAATATTTAAAGATATACAGATTTTATAGTGTTTTTAATTTGTTTCAAAACAGGTTCATATTTTTTTTTTAAATCTACAAAATATCCAAAAAGCTCAACACCAAATATTTTCAAATTATATATGAAGTTTGTACTTTTTATTAATTCAAACAACGAAAACAACGCAATTTTCTGCATGACAGCACATGGCCAGATCCTCAGTTAAAGATGTTTATTACTACATGCTGCTAGTTGTTATAAAAAAAAAAACATGAATTTAACAAAAGCAAATTTTCTTTAAGATAATGCATTTTTTCTTTTTTGAAATTTTCAATTTTTTTTTACAGCACAAAGCATCCTTTCTTCATAGAAACATAACAGCCAGCCTGCCTGGTAACATAATTGTATCAGTTTCATTTTCAATCAACATAAAAAGGATATCGGCGGCTGCTTGCTTTAGCTTAATTTTTACATTTGACTAAACAATCATAATTAATTTGGTTTTTTAGCTACAACCTAAACACAACATACAATGCTTATCCTTGTTTATCCTGTCGCCGTTTATTACGTCGCAAATTAAGAAACATTTAATGACGCTGTTTGCAGCAATAAAACATCAGACAAGAAGTTGAGCAAAAAAAAAAAAAAAAAAAAAAGACAAAACAAAAAAAGAGCAGCAAGATAAAAAACGCTTGTTATCCTTAGCTCTAATATGCTTTCGCATGTTTTCGAGTTTTTCTAAAGTTGGTGTGGTATTTTTGGCATCTTCCATTGATTTCGCCCTTAAAGATTTTCTTTGAGATAGTTTTTTTGCAAATTTTTGATTTATGGCTTAAAATGTTTTTTTTTTTTTTTTTTGTGCAAAATTATGCTGCTAGGGTCCTTGCAACAAGGCACAAGACATTTACACATTTAATAATTGTTAATAATTTTGTTTTTCTTTTGTTGTAGATTTTTTATCGTAATCAGACTGCCTTGATATCCTTAAAATTATGAATTATGGTTTCGCGCTTTTTAATTGCCTATTTTAGGGGGTGCTTGTGGAAAACACACGCATACTGACACAAGCTGGCTTACCAGTATAACTCAATGTCAAGATTTTCGAGCAAGAGTTGTACTGCGCTGTTAGTTTCGGCAAAATATTATTTTGTTTCATCATCAATTTTATAAGTTTTGATAGATTTGGAAAAATTTCACGGTTATCATATAATTAAAATTTTTTTGTAAACATGTGTTTTGGAAAAATTGTATGCACGTTAGCCCTATTATTTTCAAAATGAATTCTTGAGGTTATATTTTTATCAAACTGTAACTGAAACTGAATAAATAAAATTTTTTTTGCTTACAGATGCAATAATTTTCACTTTTTCACCAAGTTTTTAATTACGTACTACAACGGAATTACAAACAAGACAATTTTTTAACAAATTAAAAGTGAAATTGTAAGAATTATTTTATTTTCTAGTTAACAGAAGCAGTCATTTTAACTTTTTTGCCGGGTTTTTAAATACATACTATAACGGAATTACAAACAAGGCCAGTTTTTATCAAATTAAAAGTGAAACTGAATGAATTGATGCATTTTTTATCTTGAAGTTACATAAATTTCGACTTTTTCATCGTGCTTTTAATTACGTACTATAACGGAATAACCAACAAGGTAAATTTTTATTAAATTAAAAGTGAAACTGTATAAATTGGGCATTTTTTATCAAATAAAAAGTGAAATTGAATGAACTGATTTATTTTCTAGCTTAAAGTTACAAAAATTTCCACTTTTCAGCGTGTTTTTAATTACGTACTATTACGCAATTACAAACAAGGCAATATTTTGTTATATAAAGTGAAACTGCATGAACTATTTTAATTTTTAGCTAACAGTTGCGATCATATTAATTTTTATCGTGTAATTACGTAGTATAACGGAATTACAAACAATGCAATTTTTAGTTATAATAAAAGTGAATCTGCATAAATTGATTTATTTTCTAGCTAACAGTTGCAATAATTTTCATTTTTTCAACGTGTTTTTAATTACGTGCTATAACGGAATTACAAACAAGGCCGGTTTTTATCAAATTAAAAGTGAAACTGCACTAATACATACATGTTAGAGCTTTCAGTTATATAAATTTTCACTTTTCACCGTGTTTTTAATTACGTACTATAACGGAAATATAAACAAGTCAAATTTTTTTAAATTAAAAGTGAAATTGCATGAATTGATTTATTTTCTTGCTAACAAAGGTAGTAATTTTCAATTTTGCACCGCGTTTCTAATAAGGTACTATAACGGAATCACAAAAAAGACCAGTTTTTATCAAAATAAAAGTGAATCTGAATGAATTTATTTATTATTTAGCTAACAGTTACATAAATTTGAATTTTTTTCACCGTGTTTTTAGTTACATACTATAAGGGAATCACAAACAAGGCCAGTTTTTATCAAATTAAAAGTGAAATGGAATAAATTTATCTATTTCCTGACTTATAGTTACATAAATTTTCACTTTTTCATCGTGTTTTTAAAACGTTCTATAACGTAATTGCAAGCAAGAGCAATTTTTGCCAAATTCACACTGAAACTCTTTTAATATATTTATTTTCTTTCTCAAAAATGCAATATTTTTCACTTTTTCACCGTGTTTTTAATTACGTTCTATAACGGAATTGCAAAAAAGTTAAGTTTTTATTAAATTAAAAGTTAAACTGAATGAATTGATTTATTTTCTAGCTAACAGAGGCAGTAGTTTTCACCTTTTCATCGCGTTTTTAATAACGTACTATAACGGAATCACAAACAAGGCAATTTTTAATTATTTTCTAACATTTTCTAACTAACAGTTGCAATAATTTTCACTTTGTTAGCATGTGTTGAATTACATACTATAACGGAATTACAAACATGGCAATTTTTAGATGTATAACAAGTAAAACTGCATGAATTAATTTATTTTCTAGCTAAAATTTTCTATAATTTTAATTTTTCACCGTATTTTTAATTACGTGCTATAACGGAATTACAAACAAGGCCAGTTGTAATCAAGTTGCGAGTGCAACTGTTTTAATTAATATATTTTAGAGCTTGCAATTACATAAATTTGTACTTTTATACCGTATTTTTAATTACGTACTATAACGGAATTACAAACAAGGCAATTTTTTGCTATATCAAAAGTGAAACAGAATCAGTGTATTCATTTTGCAGCTAACAGTTAAATAAATTTTCACTTTTTCACAGTGTTTTTAATTACGTGATATAACGTAATTGCCAGCGACGCATATTTTTGCCAAATTCAAACTGAATTTCTTGAAATTTTTTTATTTTCTTGCTGAAAGTTGCAAAAATTCTGACTTTGTCACAGTTTTTCTAATTCCGTTATTTAACGTAATTGCAAGCTAGGCAAATTTTTGTCAAAAATATACATCAGATGACCTTTAAATAGCTTCAAAGTGTCTTTTTAACTTATTTGATCATTGTTGCTGCCTCTTCTTTGTACAAAAAAACACTTTGACTTCACAAGTTAAACTGCTGTAACTCTCTTATGTAGAGTTAGCTGACAAAAAAGGTAAAAAAAAATCAATGCCCATCATAATTTAAGACCTCACAGACAACTGCTAAAATATGATCAATAATTTCTTGTACAACTAGCACAAACAACAACAACAATAATAGAACAATGCATATTTAAGACAATTGCAGTCTAATGGCAACTACGTGCAGAGCTGCCTTAAATTTCTGTCTCATACCTTCAAGCTGCTAGACACGGCCAGGCTGTGCTGCCTGCTTTAAAATATTATTGAATATCGCTTTCGTTTTGGCTCATTTCACTTGCAATTTATGTATATCATGCAGAATAGCCATGCAAGCAAGCTGTTGTCCAATTTTTTTTTTTTTTTTTCTTTTTAATTTAAGAATTTTGCCACTGCCAAAAGATGCCAAACACCTTGCAGCATTGTTATCTCCGCATGCAGTGAGCAGCAGCTCGTTAACGTTTTTATAAAGTTGTAAGATTGCACAAAGAAAATTTAAAAAAAAAAAAAAAAAACATAAAAACTGAAACCTTTCATAATTTTTCACATCATATTAAGTGTTGTTTCTGGTTTATTTTTGAGTCCTTTTTGGCACTTTGTAGTGTCACCAGCCGGAGGTCCTGCGGCGCATAACTGCATTTATTATATGAGTTCTCACTCATGCTGTTTTTGGATGTTTTTTTGTTTGTTTAACAGTGTTTAAATGTAGTGTGCAGCGCATGTCCTGCGGTTTGGATGAGAAGTATTGCTGGACTGCTGAACAGTATCTGTTCAAATCAAGGATTTTAAGTGATAGTTACTTTTAAGTTTTTTTTTTTGGGTGAAAATTTATTTAAAATTTTACAGTTTGCTCTCAATCATGCATGTAAATTTGCTTTTTAGAAATAAGTTTTCACAAGAATTTTTATATTTAATGTATGTTTTTTTAAGTCACACTCAAGTATGACAGCTTATGTAGGATTTAACTAAGGCTTGATGTAATTTTTAGTTTAATTTTTTTTTTTTTTTTTTGTAATTTATGAAAGGGTTACTTACGGTTTTTTATATAAGATAAGCAAGAACACGTTTTGAAACTCACCTAGAAAGAAAGTAAAAACAAGACAAATATTGTAAGAAAAATTTTATACATGCGAGAAATTATATATTAAGTACTTAAAACTAAGGATACATTAAAGTTTTCGATAAAATTATTTTGAATTACAGCAAAGAGATCAAATACTAGATAGTAGATGAGCTTATTTTTTTTTTGTTAAGTTCAAGATAGTGGCGCATGGATTATTTAAAAAAAATTGTATTTAAAGCTAGTATTATTAAGCGTTTTTAATTACGTTATACAACGGAATTGCAAACACTTGTTTGTAAAGCGTTTATTTATTGAATGGCACTAATGTTTTTAATTACGGCATATAACGGAATTATAAGCAGCTGATTTTAAAGCTTGTTTTAGCTTTTACGTCGAAGAAATAGCAAACACGCTATAATTTTGCTTTTTTGTAATTAGAATCACACACATTTACAATTACGGCATATGACGGAATTATAAACAAGCAAATTTAAAGCTTGCTTTTACATTCGTTTAAAAAAAAAATGAAAGCACTTTAAGATATTGCTGTTAATTTATTGAATAACACTAATGTATTTAATTACGGCATATAACGGAATTAGAAACAGATGATTTTAAGGCATGTTTTAGTTTTCATGATGAAAAAAACTCGATCACGACATTCTATTGCTTTCATATATTCAAAAAGCTCATATTTACAATTACGGCATACAACGGAATTATAAGCAGTCAATTTTTTTTGCTTTTTTTGACATGGAATGGCAAAGAAAATACACATACGTGATTAAATTGCTTTTTGAATCCTATATTGAACCAATTTTTACAATTACGAGTTATAACGGAATTATAAACAAGTGATTTATTTCCATGTTTCATCATTCTCAACGAAGAAAACGTAAACTCGTTATTGTTTGGCTTAAATATATGAAATTAAACTTTTTAGTTAAATAGGGTAATTCCATGGTAACTAAGCTTTTACTTTTTATTATTAAGATTAACAACAAATGCACTCTTAATGAAAAGAATGAGTTTTGTATGTTAAACATTGCTATTCAAATTCTGTGATACCATAATAATTACCCAGTGAAATAATAATTTAGATTATGAACTCGCGTTACCATTTTTGGACAACAGGTTCACAGAGTTAATTTCTTTCAAATCTTTCTAAAAAATGTGGGTAGATTTATTTTACATTTGGCATACATAGTAGCAGCAGGATTTCAATAGGTTCATCTCTATAACAGCAATATTATATCAAAGTATTTCAAATAGTCTAAAATTATGCGGTAACTCACGTTACAAAAAATTGGTAACGCGCATTACTTTTGGTTTTAGTATTGCATAAAGGAGCTCTTATTCACCTTTTCTAGCTCTAACGTTCAAAAATTAAAATTTAATAACAAACCACAGTACTAAATCAAAATGTTATTATAATAAGGATCTACTTCAGGCTAGAATGCAGTAAAATTTAAATGATTATGTAACTAATATTTAATATGACTCGCTTGCAATTAGTTGATATTTTAAGGAGGGACATTGCATTCGCAGAGAAAACAGATTTTTTTTGTAAAAATTCATAACTCAGTCAAAAACAAACATTTTTCCAAAATTCAAAAAAAATATATTTTCACTCCAACATGGTTTTATAGAGCTCCAAACTGGCGGCAGAGAAAAAAACGGGGCCTCGTGGTTGCAGCGCTGGGAATCGCAAAAATTGTCCGATCTGGAAAAGGAAATGACTTTTTTAAATCTTAACAAAATTGGTTATCGTAAGACAGGAGATTTGTTTTAATTTTTTTTTCAATTTTTGGTGATGTTCTAAATTTGAAAGTGTGTTTTTTCGAAAAAAATTTTGACTTTATAAATTCATAAAAAATCGAAAAAAAATTTAAAAAAAGCTCGTGTCATACGATAGCGAATCAAGTTAAAAAAAATACAAAAAATAAAAGAAATTCATCAAAAAATGAACCCGCTAGTGCCGCAACCAGTACAAAAAACATGGTTTCGAAATAAACGCGTTCAAAGATTGTGAACAAAGAAAAATGCAAGGAAAAATAAAAATGCGCTCTCACTAATCCGGCTATAACTTTTGAACCCGTAAGAATTTTTCCACGAAATTTATTTTCTTAGATTTTAAAAAATATGTACTAAAATACAAAATTATAAAAAAATCGATTTAAAAAAACGGTCCCCTCTTAAAAAGCATTGTAATAACATATATAAGCAGCTTGAGCGATATAGAACACGAATAAGGGCGCTTGTATTTTATATATTAAGATATAAAGTATGTAGATAAGTGATTTTATAAATAACTAGGGGATGGATGTAACCCGCTGTTACTCGGGGTTGTGCCTCGAGCACAGAAAAAGGGCAATTTTCAAATCTGCTCTCATTGAAACGTTTTTTAAATTATCAATTCAATTTTTAAATTTTTTAAATTATCGTTTTATGGTGTTTTGCCTCCTCCTTCCGTCGAAAGCGTTTGGTCAAATTTCCGTAAAACTGTACCTGCTAGACATGATTAAAACAAAAAAATGACATCTTCAACGTCTCAATCTACCGTCTGGTTTCTGAGAAAAATGGTCACCCACACTCAAAAAAAAAACACATATCTTCCACCGGTGAAAATTTCTCTATTTTCAATAATAGCATTTTTCTCTTTTTCAAATAAAATTTTCTTTAATAAGAATAAATTCTCACATTTTCGAAGAAATATTTCTTCACTTCTAGGAAATGGAAATATTTCAATGTCTCTTATAATGATAAATATTTTTCTCGCACAAAAAAATTCTCATTTGTAGAGAAAAATTTATTGGAAATTAAAAATTTTTCCAATAATTTGATAAAAAATTCACTATGAGAAGTATTTTCTTCAATAGAAACAAATGTTTTCTCAAAAATAAAAAGTCTTTTTCTCTAAAAACGATATATTTTTATATATTTCTCTTTTTCATAGAAGCTTTTTATCATTTTTAGAGAATTTTTAGGATCGCATTCAGAGAAAGGCATTCTCTGGAGCAAAAACTATACAATTTTTCTCTAAATATAATGCCTTTTTTATCATATTCCGAGAAACTTTATTCTGAGTGCAGTTTGAAAAGTCATTTCGAGAAAAATGCGTTTAAAGTTTTTCTAAGCAATTTTATCTCAAAAAAATTCCAATTTTAAAAAATCCTATAAGCATCAATTCGATTTTTGGATTGTCTTCGTTCAACTTTGATTTTGGTAGAGACTGTTCGGTGAATTTTTTTCATCTTTATATAGCTTCTGCTGGTATTCGTTAAACTTTTTTTTTCGTTCGTCTTTGGTTCTTGACTTCGTTTGCCTTCGGCTCCTTCTTTGATTTTTGTCGAAAGAACTTTTAAAAGTATAGGATCTTGTTCAGTAACAGATAAAAATGCCTACCAAGTTTCATCAAAATCAGTTTATCCGTTTTGACGTGAATGAGTCAAGCATAGTTGATTGAATAAAGCGCCCCCTGACGGAAATTTTCTGAAATTTAAATAGCCTTCATTCTGTTGCAGGGTCAAGTTATTTCACGTGCCAAATTTTAGTAAAATCGGTGAAGTCATTTAGAAGTCATTGAGTCTTAACAATGCACTACTTAAAGCGTCCTCTTGCGAAAGTTTTTGGAATTTTTTATATTTTATGTTTTGTCTTGGGTGCAATTAAGCGTTCATACCAAGTTTCATTGAAATCAGTTCAGGTGCTTAGGAGTTATTGAGTCTTTAAAACGCACTACTTAAAGCGCCCTCTTACGGAAGTCTTTAGAATTTTTGATAGCCTATGTTATCTTGGGCTCAGTCGAACCTTCATTCCAAAATTTTATTGAAACCGGTCCAGGTGTTAAGGAGTTATTATATACTGCCACGCCCACATGCTTCCGCCCACTTTTTTAACTATGCTTTATCTTGGGTGCAGTTGAATCTTTATACCAAATTTCATTGAAATCGGTCCAGGAGTTTAGGAGTTATTAAGTCTTAAAAACGCACTACTTAAAGCGCCCTCTTGCGGAAGTCTTTGGAATTTTTTATTGCCTATGTTTTATTTTGGGAGCAGTTGAACCTTCATTCCAAATTTCATTGAAATCGGTCCAGGCGTTTAGAAGTTATTACAGAGTGCCCTGCCTACCATGGTTGAATAACAAGGTTTCTTCAAAACTGACTGTGCTCTCTTTCGCATATCCGAAAGTGTCAAAAATCAACTGGCTGTCGAAAAAAAGAACAACAACAACAACAGCTGAATCAGTTCGCTTTGACATTTGCGGCAGTCGCGCTCTCCGTTTTGCGGCTACCTTATTCAGTGTACCCTGCTGCCTACATACTTCCACCCACTTTTTTTGTTCACCCTATGTTCTTTCTCTCAATAAAAGGTACTCGGTGTCCAAATTTCAGCTCAATCGGATAAACCGGGCGCGAGCCTATACGTAACAGACAGACAGACAGAGGGACAAACATTTGATTTTATTTTAAAGAAGGTTTCATAAAGTTAGTAAGATATTAAATAATGTTAATAAAAATTAAAGTTAAACTTCAATTTCAATCATTTTGTAAATTCATCCTGGGAAAAAATAATAAAAACAAAGCTGTACTTCGGTAATATTTCTGTATACTTTCTTAAAATTTACTTCTCTAAGTTATGGAGAAAATATTTCGATGTATTGCCGTTAGATTTAATAATTTCATGAAATCTCTACTCCATAGAATTAACCATATTGGCACAACTAACCGCCAGTATAAAGATAAACCACGATTTCTTGTTTTTATGCTGAAACTCTCCTTTGTTTCTCATTTTTATGTATCCCAATTTTTGCTTTAGAATTCCCCACATGTACTCTCTTCGATTGAGATCCGGAGACTGCAAATATCATTGTGTAAGACTCATTTTACGTTTTCGAAATTGATTTTTTTAATATTTTGAGGATAGTTTTGGACCATAATTCTACATTTACTTCCATCTTATAGGCTTTGCTTGCTTGACCTATGACAGCATTACTGTTTCAAATATTTTAATAAAGTTCACAGCATACATGATATTTTTAGTCAAGAAAATAGAACCTACAACAAATGAAGAGAACAGCTTCGATCAGTTCCTCGATCAGTTCCGATATTTTTCGGTTTGATTTTTTCCATTTTTCTGAGGTTTTTAATGATTTTGCTTTCGGAAGCGGCTTAATGGATTTTCGTCCCATAATCAGTAGCGTAGCAAGGGGGGGCGGGGGGGGCGGTCCGCCCCGGGTACACGCTAAAATGGGGTGCAAAATTTGATAAAAGAACTTTTCACCACACAATTTTTGATTTTTTTTAATAATTAGAACACTTTAATGACTGCGGTTTTATGTTTTGAATATAAAGAGGGTGCAAAAGTGAATGCAAATATTTTGTTCTTCGTATTTATTAAAATTTCAACTTAATATTAAATTTGTTTCAGTATAAACAAACGCTCATACTAAAACCTAAGTCAATTTGGAATTTAATTTGTCATTGGTTAGGGGTGCAATTGCCAAACAAATGCAATTCAAATTTTAATGACAGTAAGATAGAGTACAAAAAGAAAAATGTTATATAATAATGTTATATTCTTTTTATATTCCATAAAATTTTATAAAAAATCGTTTTTTTGCTTCTTATATTCAGGTTAAGAAGTGTCCAAACTTACTCGTATAGTATACATTTCTATTACCAATATTTTTCGCAAATCTGCATGATTTTCAGAGTATGATAAATGGAGGCGTCAGTTATTTTATAAGCAATACATTTCTCCAGAACTTTTCAGAAAAACGTGCTCATGTTATTAATTTCAAGAATAAAAATATGCTTTATGATTTTGTGATTGCTAAGTTCTGAGATAATACATCATAAAACAAACCTTATTTACAGCTCTTAATCTGCTAGAATATAATTTTTAATAGTAATATGTTTTTGGGTATCCTGTTACATGAAACAATTTAAAAATCAATACTCAACTAATTTCTAAAAAATAAAATTATGATTTAAATGCATTAAATTTTTTATTTATATTAAAAAAATGGCGTTTTATAATAATTTTAAGGCGTTCTGACGTTTTTTTTTATTTTATTTAGAAAATGTCTATTAAAAGCTCTAAGATGGTTTTCTGACGCCTTTACTTTACTAAAGTAATCATTATTATGATTAAATCTACCAACAAAAACTGTAAAAATACAGTTTTTAACAGAAGATGCACAGATCCTTAAAAATTATTCTAATTATTTAAATTAAATTTTATTCTCGGTCACCGAATGTGAAGCATCGACAGATTTCTTATAATTGTCAGCTTTTTTTTGGCCATTCATGACTCTTGACCTTGTCCAGCCATGGCTAGTTTGCTTTGGGAATTATGTACATAATGAGTATGAAACAAATTTCTGATAATAATTTGGTATCACTGTAATATAATGGTACTAATAGTCGAGGATAGGGCAGTCAAATATTACAGACCTCAGTTTTGTCTATCAAAGTCGAATATAAAGATGAATATAGAATACTATAAAGAAGTTGATAAAAGTTAGGAAATTGTAATGCAATTGTAATGTAAAGAATGAATTGTAATGCTTTATTTTAATTTTCACTTAACTTTTATATAGAAGACATGGATTGATTTCGAAAAAATATTTAACTTTATAGCTATTCAGGGTTAACGAGGGAAAATTTGCCAACGGTGCCTGGTCCTGTTTTTTCTTCAATTATGCACAATTTTTCGAAAAATTTTAAAAATTTTCTATAAAAAACTAGCTTAAGTTTTTATAACTTCATAGAGTCCAATTATTTAAAACTTCACCCAGTTCTCCAATTATTTTAAACTGATATTGTGTGGTTTACTTATAGTAAATTGTTCTCGCATAACTTATAGGCCCTTATAAGCTATTTTCCAAATCTTTTCTAAAATATGTACATTTTTTAGAGGTTGATTCAAAAATATGTACTCGGATTCATCGACAATTATTGTAAAATTAAGACAAAAATAGTGAAAAATTTTATTCAAAATAGATCTTTGGGGATTTACTCACTGTTGCAAATCAAAATTTTGCGTTAACAAAACATTTGTGAAAAATTCCTTGATTGCGGAAAATCCTGCTTTAAAAAAATTAATATATACTTCAAATTTGAAATTTAATGAAATTTTTTAAGTTTTGCGTAAGATACGAAATTACATATCTTTCAAATGATATCAAATATATTAATATCGATGAGATTATTTTAAAGTTTTGTCTATTGTAACCGAATTGTATAAGCTATAAAAATAATTAAAATATTTATAAATTTATTTGCACTTTAACAAAGGAATGATAACAGTAAGCTATTATTTAAAAAACTTATATTAATTTCGTGGTATTTTTAAAACATTACTCTTTTGAGGTTTACTATAACCTTCTAAGGGGTGCACAATTTAGTTTCCGCCCCGGGTGCCACCAACCCTAGCTACGCCACTGCCCATAATCACTTTTTTTTTTATACAAATGTAGAGAAAAAACTTTTGTTTAAAAGTAGAAAATCTTGCTGTTGACCAACTTGGTCCTTATTTTGTTGAAATTGCTGAAATACACGTTTATGTAAAGATAATTCTGTTTTGTTTAAATTTTTTATTTTCATGCAATTTTTCAATATATCCAATGAACTTAGAATTCACATAATAATCTTATTAAAAATTATGCAAATTTTTATGATCGAAGATTGCAAGAAGATAATGATATTCTTAAAGCTTGTAATGATATTAAGAGTAGTTTTAGTGAAGCTTCTAATAAAATAAAAAGCTCTTCACATAAAAATAACAAAATAATTGAAAAGCTGTAGAATTAAAATACTTTCAACTGTCTCAAAACAAATATCAAGTTGGCTTGATATTTATAAAAAAAAATTCATGTTAGCAACAGATAACACATGACAATCAAAGTGCCTAAATGTAGGCACTAAAATTTTCATCCAGCTGTTGAGCAATTCTTATTGGAAATTCTGATATGTTGTTCTACTTGCAAAGCACAGACAACAACCACATTATAGATTATAACCTTACAACACTCTAAGAAAAAAGTTAAACTCGTGAATTTTTTATTGTTATCGTCATTTATTGCATATGTTTAACAAGCGTTAACTTATATGAATATATTCTGTGTTTTAATTATTCCAAGCAATTCAAGCTGACACTCTTTATGCCCATGGATCTGGTGGTGGTACACAGTTAACGATAATGGGATCATCTTCTTTTTCACCATCAATAGCATTCAAAATCATTTCCAGAATATCCCAGAAATCAGTGCCCTTGAGTTGTTTGTTAACAGGTGGCACTATTGCATTCTCAATTATATCCGAAATTTCTTCTGACATCTCGTCGATTTTTTCCTCAATAAAGGTCTCAATAAATGTATTCATTGCATGATTTAATTTGCCATGTCCTAGAATTCCATCTATTTCGGAATTGATTTTTTCTACCTTTGATGTTGTTTTAAGAGATTTAATCTTATTCGAGCCCCATAAAATTGGCATATCGTAAATGAGAGTACCAACTATGCGTAAATTTTTAACGCCGAAACTGAATTTATCTTCCGCTTCGATGCGAACAGATATGCCCAGCTTTTCCAATTCATCAAGCACGGTGTTGGTCAAGTATTTAGGTGATGAGGCCTTGACGTTGGGGAAGCTCAAATCAAATTTAATTCTTTTAAAGAGAACGTTTAGTTTTAAGCTTTTAAATTTAAAGTTGTCCAAATTGTCGATGCGTAAATGGTAAAAATCGTCGAAAGTTCTGCGGAGGCATGCGGAGTAGAAGAGTGAGAAGAAACGAGAAGAAGAGTGAAAAAATTATTGTGAGTATAAATGTGAGAGAATCAAAGAAATGACAAAAAAAAAATTAAATAGAAAGCTTTAAAAGCCCAAAGCAAGGCTCAAGTTTGAAAGCTTTTTAACTATTTTTAATTTTTAAATGTACATTTTTTCAAGCTTTTCTGGGTAAAGCTCCAGCTTTATTTTTTAGATCTTTCAATTAATTTATGAAAACTTGAAAGCTCATAACAAGGTTAAGAGCTTTTAAAAGTTTTTGAAATTTGCATTTAAATTTTTTTTAAGCATTTAGATGCTCTAGCTTTATTTTTAATATATCTTTAATTAAATTTTTTAAAACGTTAAAGCTCAAGGCGTATTTTTTCCAATCTTGATGTTTTAAAGCTTATAGAGAAAGTTTCAACTTTAGAACTTTAATTTTTAAAAGAGATTAAAAAGCTTTTAAGTACCTAAAGTTTTTTTTAATTTTCTTAATTATTCGTTCTAAAAAATGTATTAATACAAAATACATACAGCTCTTTTCAATTGATCTTTAATATAAAGTGTATATTTTTCAAAGGATTTTCATGTAAAAGCTCAAAGCAAAGCCCCAGCATTGTTTTTTACAGATTTTTTATTTAATTTTTCACAACTTAATGTTGTTTAAAATTTTTGTAAGCTCAGAACAAAGTTCAAAGCCTTAAAAAGTTTAAAAATTTGCTGTGAAAATTTTTCAAACCTTTATTTTTAAAACCTATAGAAACAGTTGCAGTTTTAGAGCTTTAATTTTTCACAGACCTTTATAAGCTTTTAAGAATTTTTAGATTTTTAAAATTTTTATAAATGCTAAGTTCCTAACTGTTAAAAAGCATCAAAACATGCAGAGCTTTTAAACTAATATTTAATTTTAAGTGTACATGTTTCAAAGCTTTCTCTTTTTAGAGCTGAAAGCAAAGCTCAAGCTTTATTTTTTAAAAGATCTTTTATATAATTGATCAAAACTTACTGTGATTTGAAATTTTTGAAGCTTTTAAGCTTAAAAGCTCAAAGCAAAAATCAAAGCTTTAAAAATTTTCTGTTAAAAAGGTTCAAAACCTTAAAGTTTTAAAGCTTAAAAAAGCATTTAAAATTTTAGTGCTAAACATTTAATTTATAACAGATTTATTTAATTTATAACAGAGCTTTGAAAGCTTTTAAGCTTCTTAATATTCTTGATTACAAGCTCAGAAAAATTATTTATATAAAACATACACCGAGCTTTAATTTTAAGTGTATATTTCTTAAAGCTTTTTGTGAACTTGTACAAGCTCAAAGCAAATATGAAGCTTTATTTTTTACTGATTTTTATTTAATTTTTCAAAACTAAATGTTGTCTGAAATTCTTGTAAGCTCTTATGAAATTTGCATTTAAAATTTTTTAAAACTTTTTGTTTTTAAAGCTTAAAAAATAATTTTCAACCTTAAAGCTTTCATTTTTTTACAGAGCTTTTAATGATTTCAAGAGCTTTAAGCTTTTTTAGCATTTTTTAATTATAAGATCTGAACAAGTCAAAAGCATTAACATACACAAAGCTTTAAGGCAAATTCTTCTTTAAAGTGTACATTTTTAAAGCTCAAACTTTATTAGTTGCAGATCTTGTTTTTTTAACTAATGTTATTTGTATGCAATCTCAAAGCTTTCAAAGTTTTAAAAAATTTTATTTAAAATCAAAACTTTAAATAAATCAAAGCATAAAGCACAGTTGAAACTTAAAAGCTTTAATTATTTGAGCTTATATTAAGTAATGTGGCATAAAAGCTTTGAAGCTTTGAGCTTATATTAAGTAATGTTGCATAAAAGCTTTGAAAAGCTTTTATTTTAAAGTGTGCGTCGAAGCTTTCTGTTTTTTAAGCCTAGGGAAAAGCCAAAGCTTTATTCTTGGTAGATTTTTTATTTAATTTTTGAAACACCTTATATTATTAAATATTCTGGTAGGCTTTTAAGCTACCGAAAAAAAGGCTCAAAGCTTGAAAAGTTTTTTTAATTTGCTTTTGTTTTTTTAATTTTGCAAAGGTTTTTATTATTTGTCACCCTGGTAAGCTTTTTTTAGCATAAAATCTCAAAGCAAGGCACAAGATCCAAGGCTTTAAAAAGTTTTTGGAAATTTTCAGTTAACATTTTTTGAAAGCTTTGTGTACTTAAAGCTCAAGGCACAGTTTAAACTTTAGAACTTTACTTGATAATAGAGCTTAGAGCATGTGTTATTTTGAAGTTTTATGTTATTTGGCACTCTTGTAAATTTTAAAGCTTAAAAACCTTTTAAAAGCTTTTAAGAGCTTTGAGCTTTTTATATATTTTTTTTAATAATTTGTTCTGAAAAATGTAAAAGCATTCAGAGCTTTTATTTATTTCAACTTAATAACTTAGCAACTTAACATTTTAGCTCAATTAAAATAAGCAGATCATCTGTCTTAAAGCTTTTTTCACTTGAATACTTACGAAATGGGTCCCTTTTCCAAGTTGATTTGAGCATCATTAAGCCTGACTGGTGCCAATGGTGGTACACCATACTCTGGGAAACCACATGGCATCTTCTTTTGGAACTTGCGCATAAAGCGATTCATTTGCCATTTTAGAATTATATTTTGTGGGCTGACTAAAATAACAAAAAATATGTTTTAATTTTTTAAAAATAGATAAGCTTTTCTTACTACTCACTTTCAACATCACCCTCTTCATCAGCAATAAGTTCAACATCATCTTTGCTCTCCATTAAAAAATTCAAAAGATCCATATGCTTCGAATCTCTCTTTGGCAACACCGACACAGCGGTACATGCCACAACGGCAACGGCCAAAACCAGTAAAATTTTCATTACTGCAAAATTTAAATTCTCTCGATTGATTTTTGATTCAAAACTCTACGCAGGTTGCTCGCCTACTATGTCTGAAAAGTTTTTGCAATAGGCTTTTATAGAATTTTCAATATTCAAGGCTAAGCAATTGCGGATTAGTAACAATGGTTAGTAACATTGAGTTGTGATCGAATATCTTATCGTGCAGCTGATTAGCGCTGCAAATTTTGTGCCAGCATTTTTCAAGTATAAGGGCGTTGTATTTTTTGTTTTTTTCGTGTGTTTTATGATTGCAAAAAATTATAATTGCCTTAAATCAAATTTGCAGGTGGTGCTATCGTTAAGTTTTGATCTAAATCTGTACAACTAGCTAAAGTTGAAATTTTATGGTTTATTATTGAAGATTCGACTGTGAATTGAGTGTTTTTTATGGTCCTTATTTATTTGAAGACATGGAAAATGCAAGTGAAAGTTCTACTTTATTTGAAGCTTTTACTTTAGTATTTTGCAAAGTAAAAAAACTTCATTTTTAAAAAAAATCAAAGTCGAACGTACGCTTTCAAAGCTTGTCAAAAGAAGTTAATAAATTAAGTAACCGAATTCATGAGTCACATGAACTATTTATAATATGAATGTACAACATACACAAAAGAAAAAGCAGAAGAATACGAATTATTTCATCAGCATAGTGTTAAAAGTTTATGAAGAGTGTGTACAAGATACATTTTTGTCACTTATTTCATGAACTTTTCTTGAGCGCCTCGTATTTGTACATGAAGATTATGCATTTTTTCACAAAAATTTTTCACAAAATCACATCACCGCGATGAAAATTATACTGATCGGGAATTTTCAACGCAAAAAGTCCAAAATGAGACGAGTTGTGTGTGGTGTAGCACCGTCCTGTTGAAACCAGATATCGTGAAGACCCTGAGCTTCAACCTTCGGCAAAAAATAGTACTCCAACATAGTGAGGTACCGCTCAGATTTGACATTTTTGGTATTTCCATCCTCATATTCGAAAAAAAACGGCTCGAAGATGCCTCGATAACGGCTCGAAGATAATTTCTTTGGAAAAATATTGATCTAAAGTTTTTAGTAGCTTCATGAATGCCCTTACCTGTTTGGGTATAAAGACGACTATAACTCTTCTGTAGATTCTTGGAGTATAGTTGATAAGAAGACAACACAAACATATTGAAAGCGAAAGAGGTCTACCAGCTACAACTTGCAATTTTTGCGGTTTTATTGGAATGAGGGCTTCTGGGCCTGATGGTCATGCTATCTGGTAATTTTTTATAATATAGGGTGATAAGAAGCTTCGGGACGAGTATTCGGCTTTGATCAGAGATTAGTGATAAGATTTGTGGTAATAGTCTCAGCTTTCACTGTACACTTTTGCTGCAACCGAGAAAGTATGTGCTGAATAGGTGTTCGAGTAATTCTTCAGTAGATTTCGTCTAACTTACATTCTCATTTTTTATGAATATGGACCAGAGTCTTTTTTGAATTCAAATTTACGCTTAAGCGAAGGCATTTTCCCAGACTCATGGAAACGGGTTATCGTGCTTTTGAAGACACTCGATAGGCAGAGGATCCTCGGTCTTACTGTCGTAACAGTCTCTTTGCGGAACTTGTAAACGTGCTGGAGAGGGTCATGGTGGAACGGCTCCAGAAGTGCGAGGGCACAGATTTGCGAGAGGCAATTTGGCTTTCGAAAAGGGAAGAGCGACGAAAATGCCTGGGTGTACGTTAGAAGTATTGTAAATGAGAGAAGCTCATGTAGTAGTTCAGTAGTAGATTATTTTCAATATATATGCTCGGAAATGGTGATAGCTCGGCAGGCTAGAAGAGATGGTGTGCCGGGAAATGAAGCTTTGGCAGAGCTATTTTTCTGGTAGTTAAGCATGGGTGGTAGGTGTTAACCAAACGGTAGGGAAAAATGTTGTCACCTGGCTGTCCGTAGGTAATATCTGTGATCCAATCATATGAAACCTTATGATGGATGCTCTTTTGCGGCGGCTTGATCATACGTTTAAGTGCTGATGACCTACTCGTCATGGTGGAAGGCAGTTTTCGTGCTGAGCTTGAAATCAAGGCGAGTGAAGTTATGGATGCCATTAGTCCTAGGAACAAGACAGTGATGATGTTGATCAAGGACAAATTTGTACGCGATGGACCTCCTTTTGTCAACCGGAAGGTGTGGGCCTCAGGTATGGGACTAAAGTCAAATACTTAGCGATTTACTTCTTGGTGCACCTAGAGAAGTTCAGAAAGCATCTGACTGTGGAACGAGGAGTGCGTAGATTTTTGAAGAGTGACTGGGGACTCAGTGGCCGGGCTGTCTATCTCATGTATGCTGAGTTGCTTGTGGAAGTTATGATTCGCCTGTGTGTAAGCGACCTACTCAGTTCTGCTGTGAGCTACCGGAAAATACGCTCGTGTCAGAGAGTGATCTTAATTGGATGTATACCGGTGTGCCGTACGGTTTCTACGGATGCTCTTCAGGTGTTGATGGTGGTGTCGTCCTTAAATTTGATTGTAATGCCAACCAGCATTGCATACCGAATTCGAAAAAGTTTTCCCTGGTTAGCACCTGATTAGTCTCCTGACATGCTAGGTAAGAATTTAAGCTCAATTGAGATAAAGGCTATGCTTCAACTATGCGCTACATTTAGATGGCAATCTAGACGGTGTCAGAGTCAAAACGGTAGAGTAACCTACCAGTTTATATGTGACGTGACATTTGTTGAAGATCGTCCGAACTTTTAGTTCTCCTTAAGTCCGCGCTTTCTGTTGACTGCCATGGTTATCCTAATGAATTTTTGCATAAGCGCAAATAAAGGCTAGCACTGTGGATCAATCCTCTTGGATTTCGAAGACCTTCGGGGAGCTTCGTGGTGTTGGTGATTTATAACCAAATCGCGGGTAAAGCTTTTTTGCGAATGTGTAGATGCATCGGACCTGTGCCCCTGAGTACAAAAGAGGTATTAGATAGGCCTCTACCTAAACTAGGGGTTGCAAATGTCATCTTGACATAAGCTCATTTGGTACCTTTGACCCTCAAAGATGCACCAGCCGACGCAATGTCTCAGTCCTGTGTTAGAGCACCGTAGAATTAAGCCTTCAAGGCAGGTATCTAATTTAACTTTAAACTTTTGAATTTTCTTTCTCCCACTCAAACTTTTGCTCTTACTCTTACTCTTACTCTTACTCTTAATCTTACTTTTTGCTCTTACTCTTACTCTTATTCTTACTCTTACTCTTACTCTTACTCTTACTCTTACTCTTACTCTTACTCTTACTCTTACTCTTACTCTTACTCTTACTCTTACTCTTACTCTTACTCTTACTCTTACTCTTACTTTTTGATCTTACTCTTACTCTTACTCTTACTCTTACTTTTACTCTTACTCTTATTTTTACTTTTACTCTTACTCTTACTCTTACTCTTACTCTTACTCTTACTCTTACTCTTACTCTTACTCTTACTCTTACTCTTACTCTTACTCTTACTCTTACTCTTACTCTTACTCTTACTCTTACTCTTACTCTTACTCTTACTCTTACTCTTACTCTTACTCTTACTCTTACTCTTACTCTTACTCTTACTCTTACTCTTACTCTTACTCTTACTCTTACTCTTAGTCTTAGTCTTACTCTTACTCTTACTCTTACTCTTCCTCTTACTCTTACTCTTACTCTTACTCTTACTCTTACTCTTACTCTTACTCTTACTCTTACTCTTACTCTTACTCTTACTCTTACTCTTACTCTTACTCTTACTCTTACTTTTTCTCCTTTTCTCTTTTACTCTTACTCTTACTCCTAATCTCCTAACTTACAGTTTTTTAACTGTCCCTTTCTAAATAATTGAACAAAATCAGTAAAACTAAAGCAGATTTTCCAAAACTTAAATTTAGAAAAATTAAACCAGAACTCTTTTTAATATCAAAACACATATTTATTTCATTACATTACCAAAACGTATGTTACAGTCAAAATCAAATCAAAAAATCAAGTAATTTCCGACCAAAAGTAAGCATTTACCATGGTGGTGGATCTGGGTAGCAAGTATCGAAGCCAGAACCAAGTTTACTCAACACGTACCACACCTTCTTGCCCGTCAGTTTTTCATTGGCAAGTGGCACAAAAGTCTGCTCAATTTTCTCGCTTATCTCCTCCTGAAAACCGTTGATGAATGCAGGAATCGCTTGTTCGATTTGCGAGTTGATAACTTGGTTCCAGTGACCATTTCCTAATAGGCCACCAATATTAGAGCGAACACTGCCCAAAGCAACAACAGTCTCGAATTTGTAAATCTGAATAGAGCCAAAAATGAAGGGCATTTTATATTTGAATTGTCCTTTGATTGATAGATTCTCCAAAGCAAACTCTAATGGTCCAGTGCCTTCGTATCCCACTGCAATGTCCAATTCTTTCAAAAAATCAATGAAGGTGTTAGTGGTAAGTGAGCGTGCGGTGGCCTTGAGTTCTTTGAAAATAAAGTGGAACTTCACCTTTTTCTTAAAGGTATAACTGACTTTCAATTGTTTGATAATCATGTCGTCTAAGCCGTCAAAACGAAAGCGAAAGAATTGCATGACGGAACTGAGGGTAAGAAGAATAGAGTAAAATACTATTTAATGCAGAAAAAGCAATAATTTACTTACTCCACAACAGATTGTCCAATTTTTATTTCCAAATCGCGATTTGTGTATGGCGCCAATGGTGGTATACCGTAAGCATCCCAGCCGCAGGGTAGCTGTTGTATAATATTCCTCAAAGCCTTCTTGGCCTGAGAGTTCAAGATCAAACCATGGTCTGTGAATTAGGATGGTTATTAAAAACTAGTGTAAAAGCCCGTCCTACGACGGGAAGGAACCATTTAGAGTACAAAATGCGACAAAAAATTTATTGGATTTATATACAAAGGTTTTTATTTGAAAACATGTTTATTAAATTATTTTTATAAAACTTCCGTATATACAACATTTCTAGTAAAAAAATTCTTATGCTTGGTTTTCACTTAGGGCCAGATTTTCAGTGCGGGTGTAAACTCTAGTCAAATTAAACCAAGGTTAACTCACCAAAATTGGACGTTTAAGCTCGGTTTAAGCAAAAAACAACACATCATATGATAATTTAAGTCAATTCAACTTAAACGAATGCTACAATATCTAGTTAAACAGAGTTTCACATCTCTTTTTGGTGAATTAATCTCAGTTTAATTTGACTCGAGTTTAAGCCCGCACTGAAAAACTGGCCCTTAGTCATTTTTGTTTGACAGGAAATTTAAAAGTTTAAAAAATCACATAAATAACATTTTTTTTTTTGCAACTTTTGCTATAAACATGTGAAGGGATCAGTTTTTCCTATTTTTCGCCATTGTCAAACAGAAAAAAATGACAACGTGTTGGCATTTTTCATGTGACTGACAACAACTGACCATTGAAATTGACATAGTGAAAACCATGCTTTAGAATTTTAACCAATTAACCTTGTACCTTGCCATCTATAATGCTTAGTTTTACATCATCAGCCCGCTAAAACTGCCCATGACTAAATACCAGTTCTTTTAAAACAACTCCTACTTTTTGCAATATTTAACCTTGCAATTTATTTATGGTCATTGAAAATGTCAGTTTAACTGGAAATTGACGGCTTCGGAGAGTGAAAGGCAAATCTGTGTTTGTCGGGGCCAAATCAATTCTAGGTATGAAAACTATTTAATGTTCGCCAGTGCACCTGTCAATACTTGTGCGATGATAAATTAAGTTTTTAGGTTTTTCAAAACTAACCACCTTCCATTACAGATATCTCTTTTGGTATGGAAATTTCGAAGAAGTATTATAATACTTCCAATTTTGAGGTTTAACTTATGCAGTGGCATTCCTGAAGGATACAGTTTATTCAAAAACTCGGCAGGGCAATTTTGTTTATCGCTATCATCACTGTCTTCAATTTAATCCGTGCTCAAATCTCTCATTGTGTCACCAACTAAAATATTTAGAACTTGCTCGTTGACTTCGTTCACTTCGGAATTTTTTGGGTACAGGATAGCAATTTTGGAATAATGGTTGATGATATTCGGACTCAAAGTATCGCCAAAAATCTATTTAACCCTTTCAATGGACTTGTCCATTATATTGGACACTTCGGAAAATTTTTTTTTTTATTTTCCAAAGTTTTTTCTAAAATCAAACAGGTTGGTGCTATGAAGTGAAGTTGTGCCAACATGACAAAAATAGTTTTAGGGAGATATATAACGTTTAACTTAGTTAGATTTTCGATTTTATGCCCAACAGTAGCCTTCAATTTTTTTATATCGCGTGTTAATAAATTTTGCAAATAAAGTGAGTATTGTGATTGGTGTGCAAAGTATAATTTTTTTTTTATAATAAAAAAAAAAAAACAAATTGGCCATTTCAGCCCTTGAAAGGACTTTGACCGAGCTTCTTATCATCAATTGTGTTATGTGTGTTATTAAATGTTTGCATACAATTAACCGAGAACTGGACCTACACGTTTTATGCCGACTCCGAACTGCTAAAGTTCATGTTCTCAAGAAGCTTTACATGGCATTATTTATTCTCTGAGGTTTGCCATTGTCTGCAGAGAGGTGGTGACCGATCTGAAAAATTTTTTATTGAAAAAACTTTTCGCCGCGACTGGGGATCGAACTCGGGCTCCGAGCGTACTAAGCCAGACACTTAACCTGGACGCCACGATCACCATAATTTTTTTTTTATAATAAAATTTGCATAAATAACGCATTTGCATTTGTCTCCGGTTGTTTTAGTTGAAAAATTGTTACCTTTAGAAATAATTTCTCACTGCGCATCGAAAAATGAAACTAAAAAATGTTCTTTTCTTTTGCTGGAAAATTTTCTAACAGGTTCTGGTACAGGCTGAACAGGTTTTACGATATAGGTTCTGGTCCAGGCTAAACATGTTTTACGATATAGGGCACGGAGCAGGACGCTTGTCTTTTATATATTAATTAAAAATGTTTGCATATTTTCATGTTAAAAGTTGATTTCAGTGCAGAGATCACGGTGATCGTAAGTTAAATGTTTGGCGCTATGAAAAATTATGCCGAAAAATAATTATGTTGTGATGAAAACTTTAACTTAACAATCCGGAAAAAAGATCTATTAAAAGAAAATTGTAAAATGTATTGTAGCGATTGGGTGTGGATCATGTGGATCATGACGATCATGTCAATACGATCAAATAAACAATCCAAACTAATTTCAAAATGAGGCATGATCACAAATCAGATGAGATGATAATCGTGTCGATACTAAAATAGAGCTTTTAAGAGATTGTAGATGACACTACATATAAATGTATTTCTTTAGTTTCTTTAAGAATTATTTATTAATTAAATTAATTCTTTATGAATAAATTATTTAATTAATCGTAATTTCAAGATTTAAGAGCAATTGGAATAACGATCGTTATTTTAAGACATCAAATAGTTATAGGTGTTTATATCAAGAGTAATCGTTATTTAAAAAGAAATATTCATTTGACTAGTGGTCGTCATTGGAACCAAAATCCAAAATAATAAAGTGTCTGTCTATCGTTATTTTTAAAATTCCAGTAAACGAGAAAATTGTTTTAAAAATTTCTGTTTTGCTCATCTGCAATGAAGATCAATATTAAGGATAAATATGTAGTGGAGATTATTGTTGAAGATCAGTTTTGAAAATCAATATTACAAATTAATACTGAAAAAACATGTTGAACAGAAATTCTATTTAAAGATCAATATTGGAAAATTATATTCAAACCCAATATTTAAGATCAATATTGAAGACAAATTAGCTGAAGATCGCTTGAAGACCAGAATTGAAAATTAATATTGAAAATCAATATTGACGATCACTTTTGAAGATCAATATTGAAGATCAATTTTGAAGATCAATATTGAAGATCAATATTAAATATCAAAATTGAAGATCAATATTGAAAATCACTATGACGATCAATATTGAAGATCAATATTGAAGATCAATGTTGAAAATAAAATATAGAAGATCAATATAGAATATCGATAATAATATCAATATGGAAGATCAATATTGGAAACCAACATTGAAAATCAATGTTAGAGATCAATATTGAAGATCAATTTTGAAGATCAATATTGAAGATCGATATTGAAGATCAATATTGAAGATCAATACTTCAGATCAATTTTGAAGATCAATATTTCAGATCAATATTGAAGATCAATATAGAATATCAATAATAATATCAATATGGAAGATCGATATGAAGATCAATATTGAAGATCAATAGTTAAGATCAATATTGAAGATCAATACTGAAGATCAATATTGAAGACCAATAATGAAGACCAACATTGAAAATCATTGTTGAAGATCAACATTGAAAATCAATGTCAAAGATCAATATTGAAGATCAATATAGAATATCAATAATATCAATATGGAAGATCGATATTAAGATTAATATTGAAGATCAATACTGAATATCAATATTGAAGATCAATATTGAAGATCAATATTGAAGATCAATATTGAAGATCAATATTGAAGATCAATATTGAAGATCAATATTGAAGATCAATATTGAAGATCAATATTGAAGATCAATATTGAAGATCAATATTGAAGATCAATATTGAAGATCAATATTGAAGATCAATATTGAAGATCAATATTGAAGATCAATATTGAAGATCAATATTGAAGATCAATATTGAAGATCAATATTGAAGATCAATATTGAAGATCAATATTGAAGATCAATATTGAAGATCAATATTGAAGATCAATTTTGAAGCAATATTGAAGATCAATATTGAAGACTAATATTGAAATTCAATTTTAAGATCATTATTTGAGGTCAATATTGAAGACTAACATTGAAAATTAATGTTAAAGATTATTAAAACTACACAATGTTGAAGATTAATATTGAAGATCAATATTGAAGATAAATATTGAAGATCAATACTGAAGATAAATATTGAAGATCAATATTCAAGATCAATTTCGAAGATCAACATTGAAGATCAATACTGAAGATCAATATTGAAGTTCAATATTGAAGATCACTATTACAGATCAAAATTGAAGATCAATATTGAAGATCAAAATTGAAGATCAGCATTGGAGATCAATATTAAAGATCAATATTGAAGACTAATATTGAAGACCAACATTAAAAATCATTGTTGAAGATCAATGTTGAATACCAATTCTTAAGATCAATATTGAAGACCAATATTGAAGACCAACATTGAAAATCAATGTTGAAGATAGTATTAAAAATCAATATCGGAGATCAATATTGAAGATCAATATTAAAGATCAATACTGTAAATCAATATTGAAGATCAATATTAAAGATCAATGTTGAAGATCAAGATTGAAGACAAATATTGAAGATCAATATTGAAGATCAATATTGAAGACCAATATTTGGAAATCAATATTAAGATCTTATTTAAGATCAATTGTGGTGGCCGTGGCATGTAGGTTAAGTGTGTGGCTTAGCATGCTCGGAGCTCGAGTTCGATCCCCAGTCGCAGCGAAAAATTTTTTCAGTAAAAAAATTTTTCTGATCGGTCACCACCTCTCTGCAGACAATGGCAAACCTCAGAGAGTAAATAATGCCATGAAAAGCTTCTTGAAAACATGAAATTTAGCCGTTTGAAGTCGGCAGCAAACATGTAGGTCCAGTTCTCGGTCAATTGTATGCAAACATTTAATAACACACACAACACAATTGATCATAAGAAGCTCGGTTAAAGTTCTTTCAAGGGCTGAAATGGCCAATTGTTTTTTTTTATTTAAGATCAATATTGAAGACCAACATTAAAACTTAATGTTGGATAATAATATTGGAAGACCAATTTTGAAGATCAATATGGAATATCAACTTTTGAAATCAATATTGAAGAAACATTGAAGATCAATATTAAAGTTCAATAAATAATATCAATATTGAAGATCTATATTGAAGATCAATATTTAAGATCAATATTGAAGATCAATATTGGAGATCAATATTGGAGATCATATTGAAGATAAATATTGAGGAACAATATTGAAGATCAATATATATAAGATTAGTATTTAAGATCAAAATTTAAAATCAATAATGAAGATCAATATTGAAGATCAATATTAAAGATCAATATCGAAGATAAATATTGAAGATATTATTAAAGATAAATATTGAAGATCAGTATTGAAGATCAATTTGAAGATCAATATTGAATGTAACTATTGAAGATCACTGTTGAATAGCAATCACTTGTGAAGATCAGTATTGAAGTTTAGGCTAAAAGTAAAGTAAAATATCGCTATTGAATATTACTATATCAATAGGGTCAACCAGCATTCAATATAAGAAAGTATGAAAAGTGTAAAAAAATATACCTTCTCGATCAAATGAACTCTTAAAATCATGTGTGGCATGTGATTGAGGCATAAATCTTTTGAACCTCTCAAAACAAAGTAATAAATAAGAAGATTTATTTTTAGAAAGTTTTAACAAAGGATTTATAATAATTATAAATTTTTTAAATGTATCGCCGAATTCGATCAAAACAAGGCAATACACTTAATTTATTTGAGAGATAAGAGTGAAAGTACTTAAAATCAACAAGATATCATGCATCAAAGCGCACAGAAAAAACAAATGAATTTGTCGTCGCAAAAGATCGTGCAAATCAAAAACAATGTGGTTTAGTTGGACAGAAAAATTATCTACAAGACACATGATTTTGTTTTTAGTATAAGAGATCATTGCCATGTTTATATGTAAAAGCTGTGTATTTATGTAAACTATCATTTCATCAGGTGATCAGAATTTTTTGATTTTTAATTTTGGAAGATTTAAAAATTCGCGTGATATGGCAGAGAAATGTAATGTATGACAACCAGTGATATGTTTGGGTTATTTTCACGCATACTTACTCTCAGGCTGCACATCGTCGGTCAAGTCCATATCCCACACCTCTGGATCATTGTCGTCTTCTTCCAGCTCAGCTGAATTCACATCGATTGCAGCAACAACTGCTAGCAAGGCAAGCGTTATTAGAAGAAACTTATTCATTTTTATTTTTTAATATATTTTATTTTAAAAACACTCTATGCAGTACAAATGGTTGTACACCAAAAAGCTCAAGTCTGATAGCTGTTTGATTAACGCTAATGAAATGGCTTTTATACGTTGCGCTTAACCATGCATAGGATCAAAGTGTATTAAAGTAGAAAAAAAAAAAAATTAAAAATTGGCTAAGCTTTACGAGGATTATCAGGTTAAGATAATAAATATATCAAATTATAGCGCACTTGATAGTACGATCGATCGTTTAGATCGAAACCAATCGACAACGTGTAGAATTCTGAAATATTTTTTGTAATGCGTATAAATCAAAATGCGTATAAAGGAAATAATTAAATAATATCAACAAGTGATCGTCTCTTTTTTTTTTTTAATTAAGAACTGTCTGGTAGTTTTGAAAATGGGAACGAATTTGTTTTTGTGTTTTTCTTTGAGTTTCTTACGAAGTGGGCAGTTGTTATCATTTAAATAAATTGCCGATTTAATATATGAAGAGTATCTTTAACCAAAGTCAAGTGGTTGACAACTGCTGATTACCACTTTAACTGTCCAAAATAAACAACTAGCTCGCTACTGAAATTCTTCCGTATTTTGTAAACAATTTAAAGAGTGGCAGTAGTAATTATCAATCATAATTTATGATTTAGTCATCAGTTTATTGCTAAAGACATAAAATTCACAGGTGTTCTAGGCTGTTTTTATGACGATATTGTTGAGGATTTGTTGGATTTTATTATCAAGAATATTATTATTCTAGATATGTTAAATTTATAGCAAGCAATTTTAAACGAATTTGAAAAATTAGAAACGAGGTGTTGTTCTTGAATTCGTTTTATAGATAGTTGAATAACTGTAGAGAAATTATTTAACCAAAAAACGCATTCCGTAACAAAATTATCATCATCAGAATATATATAGATTTATTGAATACTATAAGTATCGATGACAATTAAATTCTTCAGCACAGTTAAATTTAACATAGTTATACACAGTACAGTTAACTAAAAGAATGAAATAAGATGAATTGCACCATGGCTCAGTTTATGATATGACACAGTTGACTATAAGAATGAAATGCGTCATGGCGCAGTTTGAAAATCTATGATTTCTATAACATGAAGACGCAGTGAGTTATTCAGTTGAAAAGCAAGTGGTTTGGCAGCACATTCATTTAGTAACGTAGTTGTAAAGTATTTGGCAAAATTTGGCCTATGAAAAAAAAATTAAATAAATTTAACTCACAACTGCTCATCTTAACTCGAATTATGTCATTGTAACTCATATCAACTCAGCTCAAATCATTTCAACTCATTACTCATCTTAACTCATCATATTCATCGCAATTCAACTCAAATCTACTAATAAACTTAATGCAAATCTCATCATCTCAATTAGAATTAACTCACTGTAACTTATATCATCTCATTTCAGATAATTTTAACTCATAAACTCACCTCAACTCATCTTTACTCATTATATTCATCTCTATTTAACTCTAATCTATTACTTAACTAAACGCAAATCTAATCACCTCAATTCGAATTAACTCATTGTAACTCATATCAACTCATTTCAGATCATTTCAACTACTTAACTCATCTCAACTCATCATATTCATCTCAAATCATTTCCACTCAAATTATTTATTTCAATTCATCTAAACTTATCTTAGACTTAAACAAATCAAGTCGTCTTTACTAATTTCAACTTGTTTTAACTCATTTCACTTCATCTTAACTCAGCTGAATCCACTCAATTTATCGAAATTAATTTCAACTAGATTTAACTCATCTCAACTTATCTTAATCATTTTAACTTATGTTACACTTATTTTAACTCATCTCAACGCAATAAGCCTAAACTTGTCTCAACCCAACCCAACTTATCACAACTAATTTCAACTCATCTCAACTCAAATCAACTCATCTTAACTCAATGGTTTTTTTACTAATCTAAACTTTTTTAACTCATCAAAACTTATTTTAACTCATCTTAACTCATTTTAACTCACCTTATTCGTCACAACTCATTTCAACTTTTTATAATTTATCTGATTAATTTTAACAACTCATTTCAACTTTTTATAATTTATCTGATTAATTTTAACTGATTTCAACCAATTTTAACTCATCTTAACTCTATACATATAAACTCATCTAAACTATACTCAACCTTTCTTAACTATTTTCAACTTATTTTGACTCATCACCTCATATTAACTCATCTCAACTCATTTTAACTAATTTCAACTTATCGTATAAATATTCTCATTTTTACTTATTTGAACCAATCTCATTTATCTCAACACGCCTTAACTAATTTGCATCTTACAACGGATCTTAAATAATTTCCATTTGTACTAACTCATCTTAACTCATCTCTTTCATTTATTTCAACTTCTCGCATTCTCAGCTCAGCTCATTTTAGCTCATCTGAACTTATTTTAACTCAACTCAACTAAATACATCGCAATTTGCCTCAACTCATTTTAACTCATCTCACCCCATTTCGATCATTTTAACTCAATACATTTCCCAACTTATTTGAACTAATATCAACTTATTTTGTTACATCTCAGCTCATTTCATCTCATATAAACTCATCTCAAGTCAATACAACTCAACTTGACTCAACTCATTCCACCTTATGTTCACTAATTTAAATTTATTCTAACTTATCGGAACTTATATCAACTCATACTTACTCATCTCAACTCATTTTAATTCATAGTAACTTATTTATAAACCCATTTAGTTCATCTCAACTCGTCCCAACATGTCTTAAATAATTCCAAATAGTTTGAAATCATCTGAACTCCTTTCATTTATCTGAACACATCTCATTCATCTCAATTTATCTTAACTCGTCTCAAGTCATTTCTTAACTCATCTCAACTCATTTCAATACACTTGAAGTAATCTAAACTGAACTCATCTCAAGTCTTCTCTACTTATCTCAACTTAAATAGTCATCTTATTTCATCTCAACTTGTCTGAATTTATCTTAACTCATTTTTTTCATCTCAATTCATTTCAACATACTTGAAGTCACCTAAACTCAACTCATCTCAACTGATCTTAACTCCTCTCTACTCATCGCAACTTACATCATTCATTTTATCTCATCTCAACTTATCTGAACTTATCTTAAATCATCTTTTTCATCTCAACTCATCTCAACTTATTTCAACACACTTGAAGTCATCTAAACACAACTCCTCTCTACTCATTTCAATTTATAACATTCATCTAATCTCATCTCAACTTGTCTGAACTTATCTTGACCCATATTTTTCATCTCAACTCATCTCAACTCAATAAATATCAACTCCTCTCCACTCATTTCAATTCATCTCAACTCGTCTCAAATCATCTCAACTCATCTTAGGTCATTAAATATCGCTTAAGCTCATTTAAACTCAGCTCACACAACTGATCTCAATTCATCTCAACTTATTTTATTCAACTCAACTCATCGAAAATGGTTCCAATTTATTTCAACTCATCTGAACTCTTCTCCACTCAACCCAACTCATCCCAACTCATCTCAACGGTACTCATATCAATTCATCCCAACTCATCTCAACTCACTTCAACTCATTTCAAAGAAAATTTTATGGTCAAAATCAAAAACTAATTCAAAACTAAAAAGACGACAAATTATATCGATTGTCCACTTACATAAAACTACTACAAAAATGACATTCAAAAATGTTTGCTTTACAAAACACTAAAAAAAAAACAAAAAATCCTAATCAAGTTGAGACAGTTAATAGATAGATTAAAACGCATTATTATACGATTATCAAAAACAAAATCTAAGTCTAAATCAAAATATTTTTAATCAAAATAGGTCAAGAGAAAACTGAATTTTTACAATTCGTTTTACCTTAGTAAATGGCCTATAAAAGCTTAACAGCGTCAGTTGTAACAGTTAGTAAATCTTTAACAAGTTGCGGTAAAAGTTTTATTAAAACTCGACGTTAAAATATAACTAAAAATAAAATAAAACTTAAAAAAATCAAAAATCTATAAAAATAAAAAAATTACATAATGCTTATGAAGCTCATCTTTCATTGGCTGTTATCCTGCGTACTAGTGACATGTTTAGCGGCTGAACTACTCAACGGTGCGACAGAGGCTCAAAATTTCGTTGAGGATCAGAATGTGGATAATTTGAAGGATTACGATTTGTTGCAGAATATTGATAGCAACGAAAGTAGTTATAATTATTTTTTTTTTATAAGAATTGAAGTGTTCTTTTTATACGTAAACTGTGAAAAATTTTTATCATTCAATAGTTATACCAGAATCGCGTGAGTTCGTTTATTCCTTACTAACACGTCAAGCACTGCGTAAGATTTTGAATCAAATGCCCTGTGGCTGGCCAAAGTTCGGTATACCACCGTTGGCACCATATCAGAGGGATGATTGGGAATTAAGTTTGAAGAATAATATTACAGAGTAAGTTTATGTGAAGAATGTCTCTTGTTTTTTACAGTTTTCTGTGTAAAATCCTTGTCAACTAATTTACAAAAGTTTAAACCGATTAAGTTTTTGTCTAGGTCAAAGTATAGCATAAATGTACTTATCCCTTTTTTTTTTTTTTTTGTAATTTCAGTGTTCTTAATTTTTTCTTTACTCAATCTTGAGAACTTTTTACCAAGGTGTCTTCGTACTGGTTGATTGATTTCAAACATTTCTTCATTGCAACTCCAAATTTATCTCCAAGGAAGGCAGATAGCTGTTATTTCGATCTACTAAAGGGCTTATTTTGGATATTTGATCATAAGAAGCTCGGTCAAAGTCATTTCAAGGGCCTGAAATGGTCAATTTGTTTTTTTTTTGTAGGCCATAAAGGGTCTTCTTCTTGTTACTTTATAAAAAGTGAGATTTTCTTACTCGATTATTCCAAAAGCACAGGATTTTGCAGTTCTTAGTTTATTGCCGAACTGTATTCCCAGGAATAGAGGTACAATGTTCAAGTCACCATTTATGATCTTGGTATTTGATTGACTTTGGAAATAATTTCAAATTCTTATTCACATTTTCGATCCTGGTATTTGTAGTTTATAGTTTCGTTCTAATGTCGTTTCCTTTCTTTCTTTCGTTCCTTTTTCTTTTTCAACTCAAGACCTTTTACGAAATCACTCAATTCTCTCTGATTTAGCATATGGGTACGTTTAGGATATTAGGGTAACATAGTGCTTTCCAATATTTACTTAGACCCCAATGGTATTGCCCATAGTATTTTTAATTCGATGCATTGGACCTATTCCAAATCAATTGGAATCTGAAATTTCATGACTTTGGAACGTCCAGCATTTCTTACCGTATCATTAGAAAAGACAATTCTTTTTGATTCGTCGTTTCATAAAAAGTATTGACAACTTTTAGCTTTTTCCGCTCCTGACCAATTTAAGTGAATTTTGCTAAGTTGAACCTCATCAGCTAATTGCGTTGTCAAATCAAAGATTATGTTCTGGTAATACTTCGAAGTAGACTTACTCCATGTAGTCTGATCAGACTATTTCGAGAGAATACAACATTGCCGATATCTGCCAAAACCATTTTAGTTTAGGAACCTGGGATATTATAACTTAGTTCTCTATCATATCATCACACCACACATAACAACTAAGTCACGGTTTCACTTTTTTTATATAAACAGAAGTATATCAAATCGCGGTTCCCGTTATATCGATATAAGAACTTACTCCTTTCTCATAGCAGCACCTCATTTATACAAATCGAGTCGCTATTCTACTAAGCATGATATTATAACTTATTTTTCATCATAGCATCACATCATATATTTGAACAGAGTCACGGTTCCACTTCTTTCAATATAAGAACTTGTTTTTCTATCATAACACCACTCATGTAAATCGAGTCCCGATTCCACTTCTCTTGATATTAGAACTTATTTTTTCTATTCTAGCATTATATCACATATTTAAAGAGTCACGGTTCCACTTCTATCAATATAAAAACGTATTTCTCTATCAGAGCATGACATCACTCATGTAAATCGAGTCCCAATTCCAATTCTCTTGATATTAGAACTTTTTTTTCATCATAGCATCACATCGCATATTTAAATAGAGTCATGGTTCCACTTTTATTAATATAAAAAGTTATTTCTCTATCATAGCATGACATCACTCATATAAATATAGTCGTGGTTTCACTTCTTTTGATATTAGAACTTCTTTTTTCTAACATAGTATCAAATAACATATTTAAAAAGAGTCACTGTTTCACTTCTATCAATATAAAAACTAATTTCACTATCATAGCATGACATCACTCATGTTAATCTTGTCGCAGTTTCACTCCCTATGATATTAAACATTATTTCTATATTATAGCATCTAACACATATTTACACCAAATCACGGTTCCATTTCTTTTGTTATTGGAACTTATTTCTCTATCACAGCATCACACCATACACGATGATCGCGTCACGGTTCCACTTTTTTAAATAGTAAGACATATATTTCTATCATATATCACATCACAGAAGTATATGGAATCGCGTTGCTTCTCGTATAGATATAAAAACTTATTTCTCTTTCAAAGAATCACCTCACATACTTAAATCGTGTCGCGATTCCACTTCTCTTGGTATTTGAACTAACTTTTCTATCATAGATTCACGTCATACATTTAATTACAGTGACAGTTACACTTTTTTCAATATAATAACTTAATTCTCCATCATAGCGTCACGTCACATATGTAATTAGAGTCACGATTTAATTTCTCTCAATAGAAAAACTTAGTTCTTATAGCATCATATCACACATTTATGATGGAGTCACAGTTCAAATTATTTTCATAATAAAACATATTTTGCATCATAGATCACAGAAGAGAATATATTGGAATCACGGTTTCAATAATATTAATATTACAGCTTATTCCTCTGCTGCTATGACACTTCACATCTATAAATTTCTTTCATAGCATCACATTTCACAAGCACATTGAGTATCGATTCTGCTCTTCTCGTTATAGATCCTATGTCTAAATCATCATATGATATTTCAGATGTACATTAAGTGGCACTTCAAAACATATTCCTTTATCATAGCACCACTCGCTATCATCTTCCCGCTATAAAAACTTAGTGCCTGGGCGAACGAGCCCCGCACAGATTCCTACCGCATATTTGAATGTTCCAGGGTTTTTAACGTATCGAAAATGCCAACTTTATCTGAGAATAGACGTGAGTTCGAAACCCACGACCAACACTTGTACTTTTAGCAATTTATTTTTTTAATTTGTATGATTTTTCATTATTTGGTATAATTTTTTATTATTGTTTATATTTTTTTAAATTATTTAATATTTTTTTTGATTTTTGAATTTCATTTTTGCCAATGAAAGAACTTTGCCAGCAAAGACCGTGGTGGCCTAGGTTCAAATCCCACCGACGACATTTATTTTTTAGCAGTTTATTATAAAATTTATTTTTATTATTTTTACTTATTTTGTATTTTTTATTTTTATTATCATTGTTTATATTTTTAAAATTCTTTTATTATTGTTTTTTTATTTATTTTTATACATAAATAGCTAAAAAGCTTCATTGACCGTGGAATTCGAACTTGTTCATTGGCAAAATATTAAATTTCTACCGAATAAATAAAAAACAATATTAGAGTAACTTCGGGTCTTGTGATATAGTCGGGTAATGTGATATACCTACATATTTTGTTAAATACACAATTTTCGACAAGAATTAACATGTAAACATAGCGGTGACAGAAAAAGACACGTGCTGCAGCTTAATGCACACTCTCATTCGCTGTGTTAGCTCCAATTGTTGTATTGTTTCATTGGTGAAGTCGTAATTTTTTTTTGAGTGCGCTTTGCGAGTGAATTATAATAAATAGAGCAGAATTAGATAAGCTGAAATAGATAAATTTGTTAGAGTTTGAATTTAGTTGGTCACAAATGCGGGATTTTGATTTTCTACAGCGTATTTTTACAAAAATAACATTTTTATTTTGAAACCCGAATTCGACTATTGTGATATAGTCAAAGTTAAGTAATGTGATATACCATTTATTTATTCATACCATATCTATTCATTCCATTAATTTTATTCCATTCATTTGTGTTATTTTTTTGTTAAGTTTTTCCATGTGTATTTGTATTCAGTTGATTTTGTTTGTATTTTTGTTTTCTTTTATGTTAATTCCACTGAAATAATAAAATTGTATCAACAACAACATTAATAACACTAAAACAACATATTTTCTTTTCAATAAAATGTTTTTTATTTATTTTGGTTTTCCATTTGGTTAAAAAAATAGATAGATACCGCTTTTGAACACTATTCGGGTAATGTGATATGGTATATCACATTATCCGAACGTGGTATATCACCTTACACGCCAATTTCATTAAGAGGAGCCACATGAGTTTTTTTCATTGTGTTGAAAAAGCACCACAATGTACCATTATTTAGAAAAAAATTGCTTTTCTCTAAATGTGATCCAAAAAATTCTCTAAAAATTATAAAAAGCTCTATGAAAAAGAGAAAAATATAAAACTATATCGCTTTTAGAGAAAAATACTTTTTATTTTTGAGAAAAGATTTGTTTTTATTGAAGAAAATAACTCTCATAGTGAATTTTTTATCAAAAGATAGGAACATTTTTTCATTTTCAATAAATTTTTCTCTATAAATGAGAATTTTTTTGTGCGAAAAAAAGACTTATCATTATTAGACATTGAAATATTTCCATTTCCCACAAGTGAAGAAATATTTGTTCGAAAATGTGAAAATTTATTCTAATTGAAGAAAATTTTATTTGAAAAAGAGAAAATTCTATTATCGAAAATAGAGAAATTTTTTATCGGAGAAAGATATGCGTTTTTTCTGAGTGTATCAAGTTACTTTTAAAATATTCACAAAATATCGCCAACTTTTGCGACCTCAAAATAATAAATAACAGTTATTTTGGATCTATGAAAAAAAATGTAATTTTAAAATTTATATAACAAAAACTAAATGAGAAATATATAAGGAACAGATTGCAGTGTTGTTGCTGCTTGTCGGCTATTTCAGCTGTTTGGAATAAGTTAGCAGCTTCTCTTTTTGGTGAAACTCAAAAATAAAAGCAAAAAAAAATTATTGTCCTTAGCCGAAATCGAACCCATGATCATCAGGTTGGAAGCAAGAAGCTCTAATTCCATGCGATTTTAAGGGCTACGGTGTTTTGGTCTGTTAGGTTTAGTTAGGTTAGTCCGGTTGTCTCACGTTGGAGTCTCACATAGACCATATGGTCCTTAGTGGTACCAGTAAATGAGGGAATTAGTGTAAATCTTCAAAGATTTGTGTATTCATTCTGAAGAGAAAAAAAGTTATATAAAAACTTGACTTTTTGGCCAAAAATACTGCTTTTCCGTTTTACTAGCTGTTAGTTTTGCATATATGTCTAGAGGATCCAGACATAGAATGGTTTTGAGAGCTTTCGTTGGAGTTGACTTCAGCGTACCCGATATGAATAGCGCAGCGTGTCGCTGAGTTTTTTCCAAGCATTTGAGATATGTTGTCTTATTCACCGCTAGCCACCACACAATGATTCCGTAGAGTAGAATTGGACGAACAACCATTGTGTAGATCCATTGCCTAAGAGAGGGTGAAAGGTCCCAAGTGCTGCCCAGCATCTTCTTGGATGCATATAGCGTATTGGTAGCTTTCCTAGCCCTCTCGTCCACATTGAGTCTCCACGTCAGTTTGTTGTCAAGTACAACTCCCAGATATTTTGTGTGAGTTTTCGGGATGAGCCGAGTGTTTTTTATTCTTGGTGGAATCCATGGATATATCTTATACTTATTCGTAAACCATACCAGATATGTTTTCTCTGCGTTTATACTTAGGCCGACTAAATTCACCCATCAAAGCACCTCTTTTAGTGTGTGCTCTATTAAAGAGCTTAATAACGAAATGCATTTTTCCACTATAATTATGCTTATGTCATCCGCATAAGCTGTTATCTTCGGGGCTTTGCCTTCAAAGTTTTTGAGTAGTTCATTAACAACTAAATTTCATAGTAGGGAGGGGACTCTTCCTTGGGGTGTTGCCCTACTCACTTCTCTCACCATAGATGTAGAGCCTCACTCGACTTGGACCCTTCTACAATTTAGTAGGTTGTATATCCAGAGGTTGATTGCTGGTGGTGTATCGATCGCGAGTAATCTGTTCAGGATAGCCATAGTTGACACATTGTTGAATGCACCTGAGATGTGCAAATTCTTTGTCGTGAAGGGCTTTCTCTACATGAACTACTAGGATGTGTAATGCTATTTCCACTGATTTTTCATTCGTATATGCGTGCTGGTTGGCTGCAAGTTCTACCAGTTCTGAAGTCTTTAAGTAGTAGAAAGGATGTTAGGCTTATTGGCCTGTAGTCCTTCAGATACAGGTGGCTATTACAACCTGATTTTGGTTTGTCTGTAGTTTTCTCAATGCTCGAGCAGAAGTCCTTCCATGAGGTTCTTTTTGCTCGCCGGTCATTGCTTTTGAAACGTTTGAGGCTCCATTTGTATTCCTTCATATTTCTTCTTGGTCGGCTAATTAGGCCAGTTTAAAGAAATCTTTTGCATCGCGTCTTTGCTTGGCAAGATCAGGATTTCACCATGGTGGTCTGATTTTCCGCTTCGTTCGCGTGGGTTTACAAGTGGAGTATATAAGGAGTTATAAGTATGTTTTAAAGTGTCTTTAGAGATCCTTCAATGTTGGATTCTGTGTTTATGCATTTTGGGGAGGCTAATCTGGTCTCGATAATTCTTTTAAAATGATTCCAGTTTGTATTTCTGGGGTTTCTGAAGATCTTTTGAGCCGGAGTGTTGTTAAATTTAATATTAAAACTAATATATTTGTGGTCGGAGAAGGAAGGCTGTTCAAGCACTCTCCAATCTGTTACAAGAGTGTTAGTATTTTACGTTAACGTAAGGTCTAATACGTTAGAGGAGGTGGGACCCACATATGTGGGTTCCTTACCTGTATTAACTACGTTTAGGTTAGTTTCTAGAATAAAGTTTAGCATGGACTCACCTCGATCGTTTATGTCAGGGCTTCCCCACACTGAGTGATGTGCCTTGACATCTGTACCACTGATGTCGTGCGCCATGTAGCAGGATGAGACCAGGATCATCTCATTTACCTTGCTCTCTAGCGCCACAACTGTGAGATCATCAGTGCTGTAATGAGACATTAGTTAAGTATAGATGCCTTTCCTTATAAGGATGGCTATTTTTGTTCAACTTACTGTTGGTGCGTGAAAAGTGTTGTGGTTGGGTGCTTTTAAGCCGAAGACCACATTACCCGAGACTACCCACGGCTTCTGCACTACTGCCACATCGTAGCCCCCTTCCTCTAAAACGAGAAGGAGTTCTACGCTCGCTAGTTTGCTTATGTCCAGATTGATCTAGAGGAATTGGTCAATCTGGAGATGTATCTATCATAAAATCATATCTCATATGAACATCGAGTCACAGTTCCACTCTTTCAATATTAAATTTTGTATTATGTATTATTATTTTTTTTGATATCGCCTTAATTCTAGTAAATTTCAAATTAAATCCTAATAATTTTAAAAATTTTCAATTTCTAATCCACATAAGTACATACAGCTACATCTATCACTTATATAATACCAGTTCAACTTCTAACTTATGAATATATCTTTCTTTTCATTCATTTCTTCACCATAGTTCTCAAGTCTCGGTGCAGGAACTGCGTCTGGAAGGTCTCAACGATGTGGACATTGACAAGCTGGAAGTGAGCTATACTTTCAAGAAGTTGGTCAAATTCGATTTGAACTTCCGCAATATAAGTGCATTTGGAAAATTTAAAGCTGACATCTCTGTGAATTTATCAAAAATTCTTGGCTTAGACCTTACTAGTATACGCGCCAGCGGGGACTTGAACTTGAGTCTACAGGACTTACGCTTAACGGGCTCATTCAAATACAAGTTACCCATATTGCTGGGCACAGCGAGGATTTACGATTTCAAAGTGGTAATGACTCTGGGCAATGTTGATTCACAGCTTAAGGGTAGTGTAAATGCCTTGCCAATAACGGGAATTATAAATCGTAGTCTTGAGACATTAATACTGAAGACAATCAATAGCAATCAGATAATTGTAAGTGGTATACTGGAACGATTAATAATGCCGATCATAAATATTCCACTGTTCGGTAAGAAATTGTGGAACGTTATATTGTGGTCAATACGATTATATACAATGGATAAGTGTTCGGCAAAGGGAGTTAACTATACAGTGGAAGATATTATAACAAATGTTATTTAATAAAATATATATAAAAAGCAAAACAAATTATTTAATTATTAAAATTTAATAAAGTTTGCATTATGTTTTATTTTTTATTAGTAAAAATTTGAGTTGGAGTAAGAATTTGAATGGAGTAAAATAAGATTTAGAGTAAGAATTTGAGTTAGAGTAAGAATTTGAGATAGAGTAAGAATTTGAGTTAGAGTAAGAATGTGGGTTAGAGTAAGACACTTGATGTTAGAACAGCAGTTCTACAGATCAAGATTAGTGTTCTATGAAATACCAAATCTATGAACCTACCAAAACCAAAACGAGAAGTAAAAAGTTTTTGAAAACGCGCCACTTTTTAACCACAAATCAATTAATAAATCTATTTAATAAGACGCTTTGGTTAAAACACCAAAAAAATATTCTTTCAAGTGTTTCAAGATAATCATAACGAAGTTTAACGAATTTGTTGATTTTTGTTTTTTTTTTTTAATTGTTATTGTTTTGCAGGATATATTTGATTAACACCTTAATCGAAACCAAAATTAAAAAATAAAATAAAAAAGATAAGATACATTATTTTATACACCTGCCGCACAATTCTTATCGGATTTTTTTTTTTTTTTTCTTTATTTCCTCGAATATTTTGGATTAAAGTGTTCGTAGCTTTACAAAAAATGGCGATCATTTTGCAATATTTGCTATAAAAGCTCATCGTTAGTTAAGACGTCAAATTAGTCAACAAACTGAAAGTATTTTGAACAGTTCTATTAAAAAAAAAAAGTTATTAAAATGAAAATTGCCATCGCGCTATTGGCTTTTGTTGCCTTTGCGGCTGCCGTAGAGGAGATTCAGCCATTTGGTAAGTTGACTTTATATCTGGTACTATCTGTTTATGCAAAGCAGCAAGATAGTTGACTAGAGATGATGTGATCTTCAGTGATAACTTCATCGATCAGTGATCTTTTCTCTTGGTGATCACTGTGGAGTTGCTTTAATGATCTTCAGTGAAAATTTCATTGATCAGTGATCTATTTTCTTGGAGATCACTGTTCAGTTGCTTTAATGATCTTCAGTGATAATTTCATTGATCAGTGATCTATTTTCTTGGTGATCACTGTGGAGTTGCTTTAATGATCTTCAGTGATAATTTCATTGATCAGTGATCTATTTTCTTGATGATCACTGTTCAGTTGCTTTAATGATCTTCAGTGATAACTTCATCGATCAGTGATCTCTTTTATTGGCGATCACTGTTGAGTTGGTGTGTTGACAAGATCACTGAGAAATTTAAGGTTGATGACTGATCACTTGATGGATTGATCATCACTTTCTTTGTTGATCACTGGTCAATATTATTTTTGACTTTAAACGACATCTAGTGGTATCTACTTGATTTCCACTAAAAAGATCACTGATCAGTTTTAAATTTATGTTTATTTACTTGTTTTATAAATTATTTCTATATATATTTTTCTTTAGCTTCACTGTCTGATAAGGTCACAGAGATCATTGAAGATATCAGAGATCAGATGCCATGCGGTTTTGAAGATATGGGCATTCCTCCATTAGCTCCACTCGAGATTAGTCATCGGGAGATCTCCTTCGATACAGATTTTTTGAAGGCTTCTGGTATGGTTGATGATTTTAAGCTCAGCGGTTTGAACGATTTCACAGTTGATCTGATGAAAATCAATGCTTTGTTGCAAAAAGCCACTTTTCGCTTTACTTTCGAAAATATTAATGTTGACACTCTCTACGATATGGATGTTTTACTCAAAAAGTCTGGCATTACTGGCATAATGAAGGGTAATGGACAAGCCAAATTTGCTGTTAAGGATATTGTCATCAATGGCGTAGCCAAGTTCTCAGTTTCTGTATCACAAAAAATGAAGTTGAAATCTCTTGATATGCGTATTAAAATTGGAGAGGTGGAATCGGAAATAGAGGGTATTTTGGGTGAAGGTAAAATTAATCGTAAAATGAACAATGTGCTGGAAGGTCTTGTCAAGAACTTTATTAATTCAAATGAGGATATGATTGCCGAGAAAATTAATGATATTGTCGTGCCGAGGGTAAATAAATTTTTGGCTGGTAAGAAAATGAGCCAATTAACAGTTAATGCTGGAGCCCAGAAAGAAGCCTGCAATCCAGCAAAATGAAGTTTTGGATTTTTTGATAAGCATATTAAGATAAATAAAGATATTTAAAGTTTAAATAAATAAGAAACGATTTTCTTTTATTTTCTTATTGAGATGGTTGTTTTTTCAGAGAATGGGTGGAGCTCGGGCTATGAAGATTTTTTGAGAAACCTATCATGAGAAAAAATTTGCATTAATAAATAATCATGAGAAAAAATTTGCATTAATAAATAATTTTTATTGAAAATTTTTAAAATCAAAAAATTTTGTTAGCTTAATTTTTTAACTTTTCGAATGTACAATTTTATATAGAAATATTTATACAAGAGTTCTAGGACTGAACAGCAAGGTGGGTCACCCCATATGGGGAAAAAAGTTTGCATTTACCGCCCCTAATATGAAAGCTTATGTTGAGAGGATTTCAGAACACTAAACATTTTTTTTTTTTTGGTGAACTCAAAATTGGTGGTGACCGTGGCATGCAGGTTAAGTGTATAGCTTAGCATGCTCGGAGCCCGGGTTCGATCCCCAGCTGCGGCGAAAAAGTTTTTTCAATAAAAAATTTTTCTGATCGGTCACCACCTCTCTGCAGACAATGGCAAACCTCAGAGAGTAAATAATACCATGTAAAGCTTCTTGAGAACATGAACTTTAGCCGTTCGGAGTCGGCATAAAACATGTAGGTCCAGTTCTCGGTCAATTGTGTGCAAACATTAAATAGCACACACAACACAATTGATCATAAGAAGCTCGGTCAAAGTCCTTTCAAGGGCTGAAATGGCCAATTTGTTTTTTTTTTTGTTTTGTTGAACTCAAAATTAGTCCCAAATGGTTCTTTTTGTATAACTTAGTAAGTATATAAGTATATCGTTGGTTAGGTCTCAATTAGTACAATAACCCGTTCTTATAACATTTTTACCTACGAATCCATTTTTGACCAAATGTTTCAATATTTCGTCGTATTTCAAAACTTTAAAGTTTTTTTCAAAAGATAATAATATTTTATAAAAATCATTAAACTAAACTTTTGTCCAAAGAATTTTTTTCCAACTTTCTGAATGATTGTTTTTAAAATTTTCTAGATTTTATTTTTTATTTTAATTGTTGGACAAAGAATACGCTCTACTCTATTAGGTTCCAGGCTATAATTTTTTTAAAAAGTTAATTTGTATGAGTTATGTTACGACCATATATTTCAAGGTTTTCAAGGTTTCTAAGGTTCGGTTATATTTTAAGCGTTAGATAGTATTATATTGATTTTAGAATTCTAATATCAACCACCTCTCAAAGTGCCTCGGTCTCATGTTTGAGAATAATTTTTTTTTTTCAATAGTATCATGTTATCCTGCTATTAGCTTCCACTTTTAACTTCATATTATTACTTTATATAAACTTAATGCTGTATAAATAAAAAATTTGAGTTCTGTTGCAGTTACCACGCCTTATTTTATATTTTTTACTTTATTTTTTTCAATAGAATAAAAATTTTTTTCTTTTATACCGAGTTTTCAAGCTTTAATAATTATAAATTTAAAATCTCAAGCATACACAAAATTTGAGTTTAAGTGTGGGAGATGTTAAGTCCATTTTGGTCTATTAATTTATTTTTTTTAATGAATTCATTAAAAAATTGTGGCTTTTTATCGGATTTTCATGAGCTATGGCAAAATGTTTAAAAGTAACTTTATTTAAATTTTGAGTTATATGGGAGATGTAACTTTCAAAAGCAAAATTTGCAAATTTTTTCAATAGAATTATGTAAGTAAAGTTGATATAATTTCAATAAAACTTATCGTTTAAAGTTTCACAGTATCTAGCATTATTAAAAATTTTAATTATAGGGAGTTGTCACTTCACTGCACCTTTTACAATAATATTATGTTTGTGAATCGAAGCTCTTTAGTAGTTGCCACGCTCTATCATATAAAATTTATTAGTAACTATATTAAAAATTCAAGTTATATTGGAGTTGTCACCTTTTAAAATATCCATTTTTTATTTTAGCAATGTGCCAGAAGTTATTGCTCACACTCATACATTTTACCAAAAGTTTTTAGACACACGCTTTAAGTTTCACATTTTTCTTAAAAAGCTTTTTTGAAGGTCATGGCGATTGAGTCCAAAACTAGAGACACTTTAGTGATTGGAAGGATGTGTTACACATATTACTTCTCTATGACAACCAATTGTTAAGCGTGTTTAACTAGAAAATATCCAGTAAGGCTCCCACAATAAGCCGAATCGAAATTTATATTCCCGACTCAAAAGCTAATGGGACTATTCAAAACCAATTCTGATTAATTTTTCTTTGGATCGGAGAAATCCGAATGGAGCACTTTTGGTTTTCATGAACTCTTTCTTTTTGTTCAAAAAATCAAGAGTATTGCATGTAATTATTTTGTTTCTTCATAAGCATGCCCAAAATAAGCAAAAAAGTTAAGATTTTGATACTACAAAATAGCAAATTTTTAAATTTTTTGTCTTAACAAACTCTTTTGATACCCCAAAATAGTCGACATATATATAAATAGTCATTTTCGAAAATATATTTTTTAAACACCTATACAATTTGTGTGTTTTCATGGCATTCACATGCATTTAAGCTTATTGGAAAAGTATTCAGCTCTCCCTTCCATTTTTATATTACATATATATATCTAGGGCTCACTCCGCAACCACTTCGTAATACGAACTAACTTGAATAGGTTTAACAGTGGGTTAGGTTAATCAGGTTTATAAGTGGAATAGGTTTAACAGCGTCCCTTACCCAACAATTCTTAGAAAAGCACACACACTCTTATATGAACAGCGGTTAAACTTAAACTCTTCTGTAGAGGCCTTTGAGAAAGCCACGCAGGTCTCTTGTCCTGTTAATAGGGGTAGGAAGAAATCCTTTCCTCCATAGTGGAGTTAGGATCTCTCTGACACCTTTGGGACACCATAGAATGAAATCCTAAACACCTACAAGTCACCTATTCGTGATTCAAAAAATCGATCCCGGAAAGAATATATCCACTAACTTGATAACCTAAAAGAATCGACTAGACTTAGTAGAATCCAAGCAACACTCCAGCCCTTTTTATACCCCCACGCGTACTGCGTAAGGGGTATATTAATTTTGTCACGACGTGTGTAACACCCAAAAGGAAGCGTGGTAGGTATGGAAAAGTATATATATTCTTGATCAGCATCACCACCTGAGTTGATTTAGCCATGTCCGTCTGTCTGTCCGTCTGTCCGTCTGTCCGTCTGTCCGTCTGTCTGTCGACATGATTACAGCCGTAATTTTAAAGATATCGTAATGAAATTCGATATTTAAGCTTTTTTTTTAAAAACTAAGGTCAAGTTCGAGAATGGGCTAAATCGGATGAAAACCACGCCTACCTCCCATACAACCCCAAAATTGAAAACTCTGCAAAGAAGCTAATATTAAAGCAACAATACTGAAATTTGGTATATGTATATTCTATGTCAAAACTAAGATGTCATAGAAAAATGGGCGTTATCCACCCACTAACACGCCCACCTCCCATACAACCCCAAAATTGAAATATCTATAAAGAGGCTAATATTAAAGTTACAAGACGGAAACTCGGTATTTGTGTTTTCAATGTCAAAAATGAGGTGTGTTAGAAAAATGGGCGTCATCCACCCACTAACACGCCCACCTCCCATACAACCCCAAAATTGAACGATCTTTAAAGAGGCTAATATTAAAGTTACAAGATGGAAACTCGGTATTTGTGTATTTAATGTCAAAACTGAGGTGTGTTATAAAAATGGGTGTCATCCACCAATTAACACGCCCACCTCCCATACAACCTCAAAATTGAAAAATCTATAATTCTATGTCGAAACTGAGGTATGCTAGAAAAATGGGCGTCATACACAATCTAAAACGCCCACCTCCCATACAACCCCAAAATTTAAAACTTTATAAAAAGGCCAAAAAGCTCTCCAATTTAAGATTCTTCCAACTTTAAGAATCGGCCGTGGGGGTATTTTTACTTCGGCCAAGTCGAAGATATAGCTTACTAGTTTTATAAAAAAGTAGGGAGACACGTAGACAGTTTCTTCTAAGGAGTTGTAACAACAACTTCTCGACACACATTTCTCCTGCTGTTAAGATAGCTGTGATGACGCATCACGAAGGGAAACGTCCCTAAGAGGCTGATAAGCCCCATTATCACATACGAAAATATTTTGTGGGCTACAAATACCTTCTCATCCTATAAGCCCCTAAAACCCGTATGGCATTCTACTAGTAATGCTTCAAAGAATGAAATGAGAAATGAAAGAACTAAATACTCTTGACTACAATCTAAGAAACTGGATAAGAGTTAAAGTTATGTTTATTCTAAAAATTGGCAGACGGGGTCACGAATCGGCTAAAGACTTCAGATCTATACTTGTACCATCATTTATACTAAAAACACTGGAGAAAATTCTAGAGATTCATCTAAGAAACATACCCGATAAAGCATCAATATCCAAATCCTAACATGCCTACCTAAAAGGAAGACGCACACGGCTTTACATAAGGTTCTTACAACTTCGGAGAGATCCCATTTCAGCTGTCTTTCTTAATATTAAAAGAGGGGGTGGAACCAGCTTTGAAGGACTGGATTGTCTTAATACTCAGTATAAGATTTATCCAGGTGGATGTAATACCCAACTTACTTTACTCGTTAATATAAGAACATCTCAAGATGGAGTGATGCCGACACTTCTTTGCCTCATAGTATTTTTTATTTATGTTTGTTTTTTATAAATGAACGGGATGCTGAATCCACTTAACAATGATGGTATCAAGAGAATGGAATATGCGGACGTGATCGCTATTGTATGAGGACTATTTCCCTGCATAATCAGAAGGAAATTATGGAGGGATCTTTGGGTAAGCACAGCCCATAGACTGCCGGGTGCATCCTAGGAGTGAATTCTGGCAAAGACAGAACTGATATTGTTCACATTTCACAAAAACGTATAATTTCAGGTTTCACCGGAAGAGAGCAGGATCCAATCCAGAGCGGAACTCGCGGAATTCACCGAAAAAGCGGAACTCGGTACTAATACTGAAATTGATACTAATACTGATTCTGATACTGATACTGCTACTGATTCTTATACTGATACTGATACTGATACTGACTCTGATACTGATACTGATACTGATACTGATACTGATATTGATACTGATACTGATACTGATACTAATACTAATACTGATACTGATACTGATACTAATACTGATACTGATAGTGATACTGATACTGATACTGATACTGATACTGATACTCATACTGATAGTGATAATAATACTGATTCGATACTGCTACTGATTCTGATACTGATACTGATACTGATACTGATACTGATACTGATACTGATACTGATACTGATAATGATACTGATACTGCTACTGATACTGATACTGATAATGATACTGATACTGATACTGATACTGCTACTGATACTGATAGTGATAGTGATAGTGATAGTGATACTGCTACTGCTACTGATACTGATAATGATACTGATAATGATACTGATACTGATACTGATACTGATACTGATACTGATACTGATAATGATACTGATACTGATACTGCTACTGCTACTGATACTGATAATGATACTGATACTGATACTGATACTGATACTGATACTGATACTGATACTGATACTGATACTGATACTGATACTGATACTGCTACTGATACTGATAATGATACTGATACTGATACTGATACTGATACTGATACTGATACTGATACTGATACTGATACTGATACTGATACTGATACTGATACTGATACTGATACTGATACTGATACTGATACTGATACTGATACTGATACTGATACTGATACTGATACTGATACTGATACTGATACTGATACTGATACTGATACTGATACTGATACTGATACTGATACTGATACTGATACTGATACTGATACTGATACTGATACTGATACTGATACTGATACTGATACTGATACTGATACTGATACTGATACTGATACTGATACTGCTACTGCTACTGATACTGATAATGATACTGATACTGATACTGATACTGATACTGATACTGATACTGATACTGATACTGATACTGATACTGATACTGATACTGATACTGATACTGATACTGATACTGATACTGATACTGATACTGATACTGATACTGATACTGATACTGATACTGCTACTGCTACTGATACTGATAATGATACTGATACTGATACTGATACTGATACTGATACTGATACTGATACTGATACTGATACTGATACTGATACTGATACTGATACTGATACTGTACTGATACTGATACTGATACTGATACTGATACTGATACTGATACTGATACTGATACTGATACTGATACTGATACTGATACTGATACTGATACTGATACTGATACTGATACTGATACTGATACTGATACTGATACTGATACTGATACTGATACTGATACTGATACTGATACTGATACTGATACTGATACTGATACTGATACTGATACTGATACTGATACTGATACTGATACTGATACTGATACTGATACTGATACTGATACTGATACTGATACTGATACTGATACTGATACTGATACTGATACTGATACTGATACTGATACTGATACTGATACTGATACTGATACTGATACTGATACTGATACTGATACTGGTACTGATACTGATACTGGTACTGATACTGATACTGATACTGATACTGATACTGATACTGATACTGATACTGATACTGATACTGATACTGATACTGATACTGATACTGATACTGATACTGATACTGATACTGCTACTGCTACTGATACTGATAATGATACTGATACTGATACTGATACTGATACTGATACTGATACTGATACTGATACTGATACTGATACTGATACTGATACTGATACTGATACTGATACCGATACTGATACTGATACTGATACTGATACTGATACTGATACTGATACTGATACTGATACTGATACTGATACTGATACTGATACTGATACTGATACTGATACTGATACTGATACTGATACTGATACTGATACTGATACTGATACTGATACTGATACTGATACTGATACTGATACTGATACTGATACTGATACTGATACTGATACTGATACTGATACTGATACTGATACTGATACTGATACTGATACTGATACTGATACTGATACTGATACTGATACTGATACTGATACTGATACTGATACTGATACTGATACTGATACTGATACTGATACTGATACTGATACTGATACTGATACTGATACTGATACTGATACTGATACTGATACTGATACTGATACTGATACTGATACTGATACTGATACTGATACTGATACTGATACTGGTACTGATACTGATACTGATACTGGTACTGATACTGATACTGATACTGATACTGATACTGATACTGATACTGATACTGATACTGATACTGATACTGATACTGATACTGATACTGATACTGATACTGATACTGATACTGATACTGATACTGATACTGATACTGATACTGATACTGATACTGATACTGATACTGATACTGATACTGATACTGATACTGATACTGATACTGATACTGATACTGATACTGATACTGATACTGATACTGATACTGATACTGATACTGATACTGATACTGATACTGATACTGATACTGATACTGATACTGATACTGATACTGATACTGATACTGATACTGATACTGATACTGATACTGATACTGATACTGATACTGATACTGATACTGATACTGATACTGATACTGATACTGATACTGATACTGATACTGATACTGATACTGATACTGATACTGATACTGATACTGATACTGATACTGATACTGATACTGATACTGATACTGATACTGATACTGATACTGATACTGATACTGATACTGATACTGATACTGATACTGATACTGATACTGATACTGCAAAAAAGTAAATGTGCTCATGAATCGATCTATATTATTGCGCATTAGCTGATTAGATGGACGATTAGGCGCACCGTAAACTTGACGAAGTGATCTATAAGCAGAGCGCGAGTTTTGGAAATAAATTCCAGGTTTGTATAGGATTTTCTGAGGATTTTAAAAGTATACTGAAAAAAAAATTCAAAGACACTTCACCAGTAAGACAGCTAGTTTGACAGTTATGCCTATCGGAAGTTCTACACCTCTAAAAAAAACAACTTTTCTTATTTGGTGGCGGACGTGGCCAAGCTCGGGTTCAATCCTTCATTTGTAAGAAAGATTTTATTTTTTAATAGATATAAGTGTCTCCGATCGGCTCTCTGCAAAACTCAGAGATTAAATAATGCCATGTATATCTGCTTGATAACATGAACATTAGCTGTTTGGAGACAGCATTAAGCAGTTATGTCCAGTTCTCGCTCAATTATGCACAAACTTTTAAAACCACACACAACACAGTTTTTACTCTCCGAATTTGCTGAATAAGTTCAATTTAACCAAAGCTTCGAGTTTGAATGTTCAACTCTCATATAGGAGCGAGAACTCATGAGCCATAAACTATTGGCAATCGCTCTAAGGCTGTCAAAATAAACTCAAACTCTTTAATTTACAACTACGAAAGCTTTTTGCGTTCTCCCATATAATTTTGTTGTATATGTTCAGATTATCTGCATTTATTTTAAGATATTTGCGAATTTCATGTCATATTTTTAGTGTGTTTAAACACCTTTTTTTTATATGAACTTCCTGATTAGACTATCAGTGACATGATTAGCCTTCGTTAAACTGTATTAGCACAATATTTCTATTTATTTTATAACCATTTCTTTTTAAATTCGCCAAGACTCTTAATCTTGACCAAAGTATATAAAGTAGCGCAAAAACAGTCATTTAGTTTAGTTAGAGTTTTGAATTGTAGCAAAGGAGTAAAGGAGCGATATAATGAAAACATTGCTGATATTTTTTGCCGTCATAGCCTTAACAACAGGCTTTGAATTTAAACAACGACTGGATGGTACGTGTGTGAAACTAGTTGTAATGTTTAAACTAACTCTCAGATTGTAACCTTACATAAGTGGGTTGGTCAGTCAAGTGAATGCAAGTAGCAAGTTCAGTTAATTACGAAAACCTGTCAATACAATTGACAACAAGCCGAATAGATAATGAAAGTGTTTCTAGAGCAGTGTGTTTGACTGTCAAAAAAAAAGAAAAGAAAATAATCCAAAAGTGTTTTTTCAAACTGCACTGTCAGGAAGCAGCTCTTAATCAGACTGTTTTGCACTTCAATATCCTGAATATCGTGAGAAATAAACTTTTTAGATATTAAATGTTTTGAAAGTTTGTTTCCTGGCAGCAAATTATTTTGCTGAAATCGGTTCAAGTGGCTTAAACAAAATAAAAGTAGTTTTATTTCGATGTAAACTTATGAATAAGTTTTTTCATTTTTCTTATCGTTACTTTTTTCGGCACATCAATAAATTTGCTAAAAGTATGCAGATAATCAGTTCAGTTAAATGAAAGCCAACAACGTAGAATCTTAGGAGTGTGTCCATATATCTTGCAAATATTTTTCAATAAAAAATTCCATAAATTTTTGCCAAATCCAACACAAACTAGAGTGAATCATAACTTTAACATTAACACTAACATGAACATAAATATTGTTCATGCAACATTAACACTAATAGCAAAACATTAACATTAACATTAACATTAACATTAACATAAACATAAACATAAACATAAACATAAACATAAACATAAACATAAACATAAACATAAACATAAACATAAACATAAACATAAACATAAACATAAACATAAACATAAACATAAACATAAACATAAACATAAACATAAACATAAACATAAACATAAACATAAACATAAACATAAACATAAACATAAACATAAACATAAACATAAACATAAACATAAACATAAACATAAACATAAACATAAACATAAACATAAACATAAACATAAACATAAACATAAACATAAACATAAACATAAACATAAACATAAACATAAACATAAACATAAACATAAACATAAACATAAACATAAACATAAACATAAACATACACATAAACATAAACATAAACATAAACATAAACATAAACATCTTACTCTTACTCTTACTCTTACTCTTACTCTTACTCTTACTCTTACTCTTACTCTTACTCTTACTCTTACTCTTACTCTTACTCTTACTCTTACTCTTACTCTTACTCTTACTCTTACTCTTACTCTTACTCTTACTCTTACTCTTACTCTTACTCTTACTCTTACTCTTACTCTTACTCTTACTCTTACTCTTACTCTTACTCTTACTCTTACTCTTACTCTTACTCTTACTCTTACTCTTACTCTTACTCTTACTCTTACTCTTACTCTTACTCTTACTCTTACTCTTACTCTTACTCTTACTCTTACTCTTACTTCTCCTTTTCTCCTTTTCTCTTTTACTCTTACTCTTACTCTTGCTCTTACTCTTACTCTTACTCATTCTCATACTCTAACTCTTGCTCTTGCTCTTCCTTTCCTCTTTTACTCATTTCTTGTTTTGCTCATTTCAGCCACAACATTTTCTATCTCCAGTCAAATTGTCGAAGCTATCGAAGATGCTAAGCTTCAGATGCCCTGCGGCTTTCCAGGCTTGGGAGTTCCACCACTTGCACCATTACGCATCGAACACAAGGAAGTGAATTTGGGCGGTGAGAATTTTTTGTTGTTCGGTGATGTCAACAAAGTTCGTGTGGTTGGTTTGGATGATTTTGATATCGTAGAATTTAAAGTGAGCCCCATATTAAGCAAAGTCAACTTTAAATTTGTTTGGAATCACGTGCATTTAAATACCTTGTATGATTTGCTTTTCAAAAAGGGTAAAATTAATATGAAACGTAACGATATTGCTGATATCGATATAAAAGGATTGCAAGTTTGGGGTCAACTCAAATATAAACTTGGCGTTCTAGGAGGTAATGTTCAGGTTAAGGAGTTTAAAGTATACGCCTCTCTCGCTGAGGTGCATTCTCAAATTCAGGGTTTGTCGAAGAATAAATATGTAAATCGTGTGTTCAATCAAATGGTCGAGGAATGGATTATGTTGTCCATCAACGATAATACCGAGAATATTGCTGATATCTGCGATACAGTTGTTGTGCCAATAATGAATAATAAGATTGGAGATAGGACGCTAAAGGAGATTATTGGTATTGTGGGTGGTGGTGGTGGTGAAGAAAAGCCAGAGAAAACAGAATGCATTCCACCACCAGAAGATGAATTTTAAGCTGATTTTTTTTTCTCAGTGATGTCGTTTATATTTTATGCCAAATATATTTTTAAATTAAAGAAATAAATTGAAGAAATACAAATTTTTTTATAAGGACGAGTTTTATTCTGTGAATTTACTTGGGTAACACTTGAATTCCTTAAAAATAGTTGCTAAGCGTTAAGTATTTTATAGTTTTATATAACAGCGTGTTAAAACTAAACAACTTCAGGCACGCTTACAAATATACAAAAAAATACGAATTAAGCTAAATATTACATGCATACATACTATAGATTATTATAAAGATAAGTATGTTTAAAGGCGTAACTGTTGTAAACTTGATAAAATCTAACGATTTTTTAATACTTTTTGGCATAAAAATTTCCACAAATTTTGACTTCATTATCTTTCAATATATTTTATGATAAGATATTTGAAAAAAGTTAATCTTATCATAATCTGTATGTATTGGCATTTAACTCTTTTAAGCGATAAAACATAATCCATAATTAAAAAAAAAAAAAAATCAGAAAAAAGTTCTCGTTGAACTGAATGATGAACTTTAAGTTGCATACAGCTTAAGGTGTGCAGCATTTGTTGCTGTTTTTTAAAGCATTTTGCTTTTTGAGCATTATTATTAAACCATTTCATATAGCAATATATATTGCAGCGCACGTTGCGGTAAGTGCGAAAGAGTGTGGCGCTCATGCCTATAAACTGAGTTAAGCTCGAGTTCAAATCTCACATCTGACATAGGTTTTTTAATTAAAATTTATTTTTTTTGATCGACCATCCACTAACTATATTAAAACATTCATATACAAACATTTAATCACGCTTACACACAACTTAATCTTAATACACATAAGTCAATCGTTATGCTCTACACCTAATATTACTCAAACTAGTTTATTTCTTCTATTACAGTGCTTTCAAATATTTTAACTTATACTAACCGAAAAGTTTTCAGCTTGAAAGTATGCAAGGAAAATTTCATTTGGTACAAAAAATGAATATGCATTGTTACACTGTGGGATTTAAGAGAAAAAAAACAAGTTAGAAAAATCCAAATCGCTCAATAAATTCACATCTATTTGTTCAAACAATTTGTTACAAGATTAAGAAAATTTCTGGCTATAAACTTACCCACGGAATCTACACCATTGCATCGATTTAACCACCGCATAACAATTTATAATACAGAAAAGAATCGTAGAAATTTTTGCCAGTTCTGGTCGAAAAACTCGAAAAACACAAAGTTTTCTAACAAGTTTCAATTAAAAAAATCCGCAGCTTTCACTACGCTAAACCAATTAAATCCTTGTCAAGACTAGAATAGAACAGAACATCTTTTTTTAGAAGGGAAAAGCACCAGGCATGGATAAAATTTCTTACCTAATGATTCGAGTAATGACAAAATTACTTAAGTAAAATTTCTTCAATTTTTCAATAACTTATTTGATAATAGCATTCCACACCAACACAAAACTAGTACGGTATGGTTTTTCATATTCAAGCTTAGATCAAATAAAACCCTTACTTTTCATAAAGACTAATATTCCTCAATCCCTGCATTTCAATATTGATGGATAAAATATTAGCAAAACGACTGTGGTGATTTGTGATAAAAAATCTTTTACTAGATCCTTGCCAAATTGGGTTTAGGAAGGCTAAATCAATTTACGAAAATAAACTGAATCTTGAGCATCAAATGTTGTCTCTTAAAAAATACTTGAAAATAATTTCTTTCGACTTTAAAGTAGACTTTGAGAAAATCGGAATCCATATCAAAGTCGAACAACTCTTAGTGTGGAAATAGGATCAAAAATTACATAATCAACTGTAACTTCTCAAAGTTAGTCCACAGGGTCCTCCCCTATCCATCATTCAACTGATAATCGAGACCAACAAAGATAAACATCCAACTATAAATCTCAACCAATTATTTAATATTATTTTAACATGATGCTATGTTTCGTGCTCAACCTTAACTGCTAGTAAGTCTCAGTATCTGCATATTTGTCTCAAGAAAATTTGTATTTCTACACGGTTAAAAATCTTGGGCTAAATTTTAATCTTTTTTGGATTACATATAGGACACGACCAAAAAAAGATTACTTTTTAATCCAATGAAAAGTTTTAAATTTTCCAAAAAGGACTTATTTTTAATCCGCAAAAAGTTTAAAATTTTTAATCCAAAAAAGAATAATTTTTAATCCGCAGAAAGTATAAAATATTATAATCCAAAAAGGATTAGATTTTAGTCCAAAAAAGTTAAAAATATATAAGGATTACTTTTTAATCCACAAAGGTGAGAACTCGTGAGAAAAAAAGGTTAGAGATAATTCTCATATTTCATAAGCCTACGAAGAAAAGTTATCCTTTGACCTCCATAAGCATGTATATATATATTAAAAAAAATTTTCAAACTTAATTTATGCTAAATTTTGCATATTTCTATACGAGCTAAAAAAAACTTTTTTTTTGTCGCGTACTTTGAACTAATTTGTACTAAATCTTGCCAATATTTTTATAAAATGTAGCACTCTTTCATAGCGCTTGAACACTTAAAATACATATCGGTTCTTTTTGTTTCTTTCTTGTTTTTCGAGTAATTAAAACCGCGAATGTCGCGTCCGTGCCAATGGCTTTTCAGCTGAAAAGCTACATAATATTCAGCTTTTCGCCATAGAAGAACTGTCAAATAAAGAGCTGCTTTTCGTTGGCTTTTCAGCCAAAAGGCCTTCGTTTGAACATATTATTATATTGCCATAAACTTCACTATATATACGTTAAGGGTATTCATGCAAATGGGCAATGCCCTTATAAATGATATAAACCGTATAAGTTTATTAGCCTTATAAATTAAATGTATGGAGAACCGTTTACACAAACCAGATATATCACAAACCAGCAATCAGCTGTTTATATGTATGCTGAAAGTTGACTGTTAACAAGTTAACAGCTGACATATCTCTCCAAATGCACAATCGACTGATAAAAATAACTAATTGCCCAAAATACAAGCTTACCGCTTTGCATGAATACCCTTATTATGTATTATGAAACACTGCTCAATGTAATAATGAATATAATAATATTTTGGTTCAGATTTTAAGAAACAATTTGTTTCATTTAATTAAAAAACTAGTAAGGTATATCTTTGACTTGGCCGAAGTAAAAATACCCCCACGGCCGATTCTTAAGGGTGGAAGAATCTTAAATTGGAGAGCTTTTTGTATGAGCTTTTGAGAGATATTATTATTTTTATGTGTCTAAAATACATACATATCAAATTGTTTTCCTGCAGCTTAAATATAAGCCTTTTTATAAAGTTTTAAATTTTGGGGTTGTATGGGAGGTGGGCGTGTTAGATTGTGTATGACGCCCATTTTTCTAGCATACCTCAGTTTCGACATAGAATACACAAATACCGAGTTTCTGTCTTGTAACTTTAATATTAGCCTCTTTATAGATTTTTCAATTTTGGGGTTGTATGGGAGGTGGGCGTGTTAATAGGTGGATGACGCCCATTTTTATAACACACCTCAGTTTTGACATTGAATACACAAATACCGAGTTTCCATCTTGTAACTTTAATATTAGCCTCTTTATAGATTTTTCAATTATGGGGTTGTATGGGAGGTGGGCGTGTTAATGAGTGGATGACGCCCATTTTTCTAACACATCTTAGTTTTGACATTGAGTACACAACTACCGAGTTTCCGTCTTGTAACTTTAATATTAGCCTCTTTATAGATTTTTCAATTTTGGGGTTGTATGGGAGGTAGGCGTGGTTTTCATCCGATTTAGCCCATTCTCAAACTTGACCTTAGTTTTGTAAAAAAAAGCTTAAATATCAAATTTCATTACGATATCTTCAAAATTACGGCTGTAATCGTGTCGACAGACGGACAGACGGACAGACAGACGGACATGGCTAAATCAACTCAGGTGGTGATGCTGAGCAAGAATATATATACTTTTCCATACCTACCACGCCTCCTTTTGGGTGTTACACACGTCGTGACAAAATTAATATACCCCTTACGCAGTACGCGTGGGGGTATAATAAACTTCGGATGCTTTAACAACATTAACTATTAAATATTTAGCGTAAATTTCGTAGCAGTAGAAGTCTTCAATCTTAGGTATCATAAATAATTTTTCCTGAAAATACTACCTTAATGTAAATTTGTAGTCCAAAAATAGTCTTAAACTTAAACTTTTTTGGATTAAAAACAAATTAAACTTAAGTATGGAATAAAAAATAGTACTTTTTGGATTAAAAATTCCTTTAAACCGAAGCTTGAATATTCTTTTGACTAATTTGTTGTTAAGGTCGGCTAAGTTTTGTTCATATTTTTAATATAAAATCATGTTAAATATTAAAATAGGTCTATGGTAGGTATTCTTAGTATCCAACTGGTTGCAACAATTTTCAGGACAAATCTTTTATTCTTGTAGCTTCGCCTTTCGAATGAATTTTCGTTAAGATTGGTTAGTTTTTATATCCTGACCTTCCATAAAAAATCATGATAAATCATGTACAATACAAAATCTTGTAAAAAATGTATATAGGTCGTAGGCAGGTACTCCTAGAGTTCAACCGTGTTCGGTCATTTTTAGTACATATATATTCCTCTAGTAGCTTAGTGTTCTGACGAATTTATGTCAAGATCGCTGAGTTTTTATATCTACCTGCCATAAAAAATCATGAAAAATATTAATATAGGTCCAGGACTCGTACCCCTAGGGTCCAACCGATTTCGATCATTTTCACTACAAAGCTATAACTGTATTTGTCTAGCTTTCTGGCCCATTTTTGTTAAGATCGGCCAACTTTAATGCGTATCTTTCGTACAAAAGCACGTAATATATTAAAAAAGGTTCAGGGCAGGTACCCCCTACCCCTAGCTGATTTCAACTATTTTCAGTACACATTAATAATTATATTCTTAGTCTTTTGATGACTTTATGTTAAGATTGGTGAGTTTTTATTTCAACCTCCCATACAATATCATGACCAATATTAATATATGTAGGTCCAAGGAGCTGACTGATATCAACTAACTGTACCCCTAGGAACTGACTGATATGGATAAATATTTCCATTTCCTAGAAGTAAAGAAATATTTCTACGAAAATGTGAAAATTTATTCTAATTGAAGAAAATTTTATTTGAAAAAGAGAAAATTGCTATTATCAAAAATAGAGAAATTTTTTACCGGAGCAAGGTATGTGTTTTTTTCTCAGTGTAGGAAATGGAAATATTTCAATGTCTCTAATAATGATAAGTATTTTTCTCGCACAAAAATTTCTCATTTATAGAGAAAAATTTATTGAAAATGAAAAACTTTTCTTATATTTTGATAAAAAATTCACTAAGGGAAGTATTTTCTTCAATAAAAACAAATCTTTTCTCAAAAATAAAAAGTTTTTTCTCAAAAAACGATATATTTTTCTTTTTCATGGAAGCTTTTTATCATGCTTTTAGAGAATAGCATTCTCTTGAGCAAAGTCTATACCATTTTTTTTCTAAATATGATGCCTTTTTTATCATATTGCGATAAGCTTTTTTCTGAGTGTAGCTTAACCTAACTAAGCATACAAAATGGAATTAGCATAGGACCACTGGTTTAATTGTTTGTGTCAGTGTGCGTCGTAAGACGGGCTTTTATACAGTGGTGCTCCAGTTTAACGAAAGATATAATGTACAGGGTCGTTCGGTATATCGAAAAGTTCATTAAATCGGTAGCACATTCTTCATGTTTTTTATCATAGGAAAAAGTTAATTCATTCGCCAACCATATTTTATACTCATATTAGTTTTTACGAACATAAGTATACATTAAAGGAATAACAATACATATGAATTTATGTCATGACAAATCCAAAATCGAACGAAGCATGCTTAAAAAAGCAATATGTTCGTTAAATAGAATGCTTACAGTTTCAAATGTTCGTTATATAGAGTTACCACTGCATTCGAAAAAGGGGTTCGTTTGTATTGAAAGTTCGTTAAATCGGTGTTCGTTATACTGGAGTACCACTGTACTTGTTTGACCATAAAAAGCTTAACTTAGCTGCTTTGGAGGGAAGCAATTTTGTTTTTATTTCATACAAATTCCCATCATCATTTGTTTCATATATGTATGTATATATTTATTTCATATAATTTTCTTTCCTTTGAAATATTCTTCTGGTACATTTTTAATTTCACATTTAAAAACTTAAAATTTACCAATTCAGTTCATACGCTTCATTGTTAACGTTTTTTTTCCATTATTTTGTTTTTCGAAAGTTTTATAAAACTGAGTGGACCATTCAATTGCTGAATTTTTAATAAAAAAATTGCTTCGTAACGTTTATTTTTTATTTTTTACCTTCATATATCATATCTGTGTCGACAAGGAATAACAGCTAAAGTCGAGTTAGGACAAAATGAGGTTATTACTTTCATTGCGATTTTTCGCAACGAAATACACTAGTGCGCGAATTTTATGGTTGTAACTTGAAATTAAATATTTGAGGCCATCAAATCTAAACAGCAAAAGTCAGGGTATCCAGATATTTGGTAGCAATTTAAGTTTTAAAAATGCTCTCCTGAAATTTTGAAAATGAGTTTAGCTGTTATTCCTTGTCAACACAGATATATAGCTGAATCATAAATCTCTTCTTCGGTTTTATAAAAAAATTTTATTATTTTCTTAATAAATTAAATTTTATTTTGATCAATTATTTTTAATATAATTCTAAAATTTCTTAAAAGGACTAACAAATTGAAGACGTCATTGCAATTGTTTTTCATCGCAAAAGTTAATCTTTAAGGGTGGCCACCTTCTTAAACAGCTGGCGTCATCTAGTTATTCAATTAAACTTCACAACGATTTGTTAGCTGATGCACAAACCATGCTATTGTGTGCAACTTTGCAACGAGTTACTAGTATTCGCTAAACTGACGACATTGTAAATACTCGTTGCTTTCTACTCGGTGTCTTCGCTGCTTTCAAGGTTTTTGTACACAATAAGCGAGCTAAATAATAAGCACGTACACAAACCAGTTAATTGACCTGGCAAAACTTGCCAAGCTACAGCTTTGTTGTTGTTTTTCTTTATTGAAATATTTATTGCGCACATTTAGGTAGTTTTTTGTAGTTGAAATGATTATTTTGAGAAAAATGAAAATGTGAATGGAAATAAATGTTGTTACAAAAAGTAAGTGCGTGCAAAATCATTTGTAAAATTGTGATTTAATATAAAGTTCATCTTAAAACAGTCATAATTATTTTGACATTTATGTTTTATTTAAAAATTAACTAATAAATAAGAAAAACTAAATCCAAGCAAGCTTTTATGAGACGTTTTTGGACAGAGTCCACAAGGTTATTCAAAACATCTGCCGAGATTTAGATAAAGGGTCTCATGCAACAAAGTAATAAATTGTTCTTTTCTAGATTTATTTGAACAGTAATATCTGGTTCATCGAGATGTTTCTTGAGGGTGCAGTCTGGTTAGATAGGCCAAAAGGAGGCAATATTCATGAATGTTTTTTGGAAAAAGTATAAAATATAGGTTACTCAAAACTTTTTAGGTAAATTATAGCACTTTGTAGAAGATTGTATAAAATTTTCAGAGTACCCTGGGCCGGTAATCTATATATAAATAGGCGTAGGGAAAACAGTTAAGAACCCAGTTAAGTTAATTCTTTTGAAACAAAACAGAGTGCGAAGAAGGAATGCTCCGACTATTTGTTACAACTATAAATAAGCAAACAAAAATTGGTCGAATTTCGAGCCCAGGCGCTACTAGTAATTATAATTTTATCAAGTTATTATGAATGACGATCTCATATTTTATAAAAAAATTAACTTTTTTAACTATTCCTTACAATAAAATGGTAATGGTTTCCACCCAGCAGAGAATGTAATGGCTCTTCAGGGTGTAATTCGGAACTGACAGTTATGGCCTTTGGACTACAGTTCCTTGAAATTAACCCTAAACTTAAAACAAAATCATTTCGTGCTATTGTTATAATTAGTAGGTATTAATTTAAAAACAAAAGCGTTTAAACGTTCGCTGCAAGACTGTTTGTGGCGTATCTTTTGTGACACACAATGTCCGCTAAAAGAGTCCACTATTTATAGTTCAATGAGTCAAGTTGCTGGATACTAGAGGGCTAATCTACGATGGATATGCAAGCGGGTTTAGCAAGAGAAATCGCTCATGATGGATTAAAATGCAATCTTATCATGATAGTTCATTTTGCGATTGTATTTTGTCGAACGGTCACAAAACATTGTCGTCGTTCTTTCTCACGAGAGACTATGATTGAATGATCGTTTTGGCCAGCGCGTTTATGAAAAATGTGTATTCATAAAATCACTGCATGTTAACTCTCTTAAGTATTTATCATGATAGAATACAATAGCAAAATGAGTTATCATGAGAAGATTGAATTTTTAATCGTTTGTGAGCGTATTTTTCAAAATTCATGCGTAGAAGCTATCATCGAATTCATTATCTTGTGCACCAATGAATGCAATTAATTCGGTCGTGTACCGAAATTGTTCAATCGTTTATTTAATTTAAAAAAAACGTTTGGCTTACCAAATATTGACAAGTAAAAAATAGTCGTCTATAATAGAGAAACGATTTTTTTGGAGTGCCTTTTTTAAAAAATAACATATAAAATAATAACTTAAACTTATTAAATACTGAAATAAATTTAATTTCAAGTTCGTTGTGGTTTTAATTTTTCTTTTCTTAAATATATTCAATATATTATAAAAATTTTCTTAGCAATATTTCCTAAAAGATTTATTATATGTTGAAGTCATATCATATCGATTGTTAGTATGAAATTAATTATTCTTTGACCTAAATTAATAAATATATATATTTAAATATATATATAAAAAAAAAATAATACATTTTTTGTTTATTTTTTATGAAATAAAATTTAACTTTTTTCGGTGTCAAAGACAGTAGAAATTTATCACTTCAAAAATATGCTCACAATCGATAAAAGATTCAATTTTTACGATAACTTTAAAATTTAATAAATTTAAAAAAATTAAATTTTAAAATGAACGTTCACAACGAATTACGAACGTTTACGAATGCTTTCAGAAGCGTTAGAGTAAGCTAATTTGGAACATCACCAAAAATTTAAAAAAAGCTCCTGTCATACCATAACCAATTTTTTAAGATTTAAAACAGTCATTTTTTTCCAGATCGGACATTTTTTGCGACTCCCAGCGCTGCAACCACGAGGCCCCGTTTTTTTCTCTGCCGTCAGTTTGGAGCTTTATAAAATCATATTGGAGTGACAAAATAAATTTTTTAGAATTTTGTTTCTTGTAATTTGTTCAATTCTCTACAATAATAAGAAACAATTTTGGAAAAATGTTTGTTTTTGCCTGAGTTATGAATTTTTAAAAAAGGTCTGTTTTCTCTGCCATGAATGTTATGTCGCACCTTAGAGCACTTTTGAAAATTTTTTAAAAAAAAAACCTAAAAATAAAAAGAACTCAATGAGGCCAAAAATAGAGAAGAAAATCAATATTTTCAGACAATATTTATGCTATTTACCTATTTTTTTGCAGCGTGGTTCGGAATTATCACTAGAGTCATCAGAAGTTAAAAAAAAAATTTCCTGCTAATTCGTTTCATTGTGATATTCCTGTCATGCTCCACACCTTCTATCGCTCAAACTGTAATTATTTCTTACTTTTACAGTGCTGTGCAAACTTTTTAAATTTCTTCAGATTTTCAACCTTAAAATATATCAAATAATTTTTTTTTTTAAATTTATATTCTAAATGCTTTTTTGTCGATGTCTGATTTTTGTCGAATATACAATATAACAATACTTTACAAATCTGTCCACTTTTTTGAAAGCAGCTGGTTATTTAAACTTTTTCAAACAACATTTATCACCTAAAACTTATGACTAAAATATCAAAAAATTATTTAACTTAGCTGCTAAGATTTAACTTACAAATCGCTTTCTTTTCAAACCACCAAACAAAGCAACAAAGAATCAATTGAAAAGCTCGTGACAACAGTTTGCAAGTAAAAAGAAATAGAGCTTAAATAAACATAGAAATTCCACACGCTAATATTTCAATTCGATCTACTTATAGAGGTAGTTGAAGTATAAGAATAAGCTTCAATACTTCAGTGTCACTGTCGAATGCCGCCACTTTTATATACTTTAAGCATTAAAGTGTTAGAGCGGGTAGAGACAGACAACCACAATGTTACTTCGTGCTAATGTCAATAATAATAGCAGGAACTGCAGATAATTTTTCTGGTATTGCCAAACATCAAGTTCAACTTTGGGAGGCCAATACCAACATTGGTAAAGAAGCTAAACCCAAACCAAAGCGACTATTATGCAGACAAATCACTTGCACTTAAAAAAGAGAATATATAAAAACATATTGAGACACATACAAATGTGCTCGAAGAAGAAGAAGAAAAAGTAGAAAAAGCGGAAAAAAAAAAGACAAAGATTTATTTTCATTTTATAACATTTTCAAAAATAAGCCAAAACAAACAAGCAAGTCAAGGAGTAGCCTGTCGCCAAGGACTTAAGTAGTGACAAAAACAAAAAAAAAAACAAAAAAAACAAAATAGAAAAGAATTAAAATAAAGAAAATAAGCATAAATTGTTGAAAATAAAGCTAGAAAAATCAACAGAAGACTGTTTCTTGCCGCCATTGACTTTGTGTAAAATTTCTCTTAACTTGGCTAAGATTTGAGTACTTCCTGTTTGCTTGCTGCATGCCTAGGAAAGGCAGACATTTTTAGGTAGCTACATAGACATTCAACTTCCGGTGTTTTTCAATGTTGTCGTTATGTGCATGTGTAGAAACATGATTTAAGCGTTTATTTATTTTTTTGTTTTCTGTACTTTTTATGGATTATTTATTTGTCGTTTTCATTGTTCAGAGCTGCAGAAGGATATTTTTTGTATCAAAAATCGCACATTTAAGCTGAATTTTGTTGAACATTTATTGAGAATAAATTGAGTTGATTAACGCAATAAAACAAAAATGGTGTTCAAAAGCTCATTTTATTGCTTCCTATCGAATTCTAGCACAGTTATGAACCATGACCTTGTCAAAATACATATAGTCTGGCGATGTGAGCTCAATCGATAGAGTCGTTTAGAAGTTACACGAGCACAAACAGATACACCAACTAATATACCAATAGGCATATATAAGCCTGGTTTAAGGCCGGCGGGTCCTTTAGAACCAAAAAAAAAAAAAAAATTTAAAATTTGGACAAGGTTTTCTAATAGCAAAATGAAACGATTAAAAAATTTCTGGAACTAAAAGGAAATTTATTGAAATATACAATTTTTTTTAATAAAGATGGTGTCAAGACAACGTTTCTCGATAAAGATGTTATTTGAAATATATATTTTTAATAACAACACAAATTTTAATTACAACACTTTGGTGGAAAAATTTTTTTTAAAAAATCTCTCAAATTTTTTTATTCCAAAATCAAAAAAAAATTTAATGAAAAATTTTTTTCGAATCGAATAAATCATTACATTAAATATTGCTTTAATAAAAATTTGACCTCCACATATCCAATAACTTAAAAATAAAAAAATGTTTAGCTGGTGGGTTTCAGATGATCCTGGGAGACGCTAGATTGTACGCAGGTCTTTCATGGCAATGAAGATTATCGGATATTTTTATTTTTTTAAAAAAATTTTTTTCCCAATATTTTTTTCAGTTCCATTTAGATTGTACGCAGGTCTTTCATGGCAATCAAGATTATCGGATATTTTTATTTTTTTAAAAAATTTTTTTTTCCAATATTTTTTCAGTTCCAGTTTTGATTAAATTGTCATATACATTTTTTTTCTATTCAAAGACCTTGACCAAACTTTGCTATTTTTGTTTATTAGTTTCATTAGTTTGGCCTTAAACCATTTTACCATGGTCATGGTGAGTTTTTAATTTGTTTAGTTTCGTTAGTTTGAACTCAAACCATTTCATCATGGCTTATGGTAAGTTATTTAATTGAATGAATTCGCCGCGTTTTATTAAAGTGTTTCATCGGTTTTACTCCCCGTTTAGTTCGCCGTATGTTGTATACGCTAACCACTTCTTTTACCATCTTTCTGACAGTTTTTCGATATCTCTCAAAAACGATGAGTCTTTTGATGCGATCCACGAATCGATCCAATTTTGGAGTTTGTCAAAAAAGCGAAAGTGCTGATGCTCAAGGGCATGTGTCGTCGAAGAAAACAGCGTTTCAAGGTATGTTTTGACCGGTTGCGAAACATGTGGCCGAGCGTTGTCATGTTGCAAGATTACCTTGTCGTGCCTTTAATCGCATTCTGGCCGTTTTTTCTAAAATGCTCTGTATAAACGCATCAATTGTGTTCGGTTTAGTGCCCTGTGATAATTACACCTAGTTGTAGCAGCTTATAGTACATCACGGCCCCACCTTGACCTCTGATAATCCTATTGCATCAGATTGTCCATAGAATCATCCATTTATTTCTAAATGATTCATGGAGTCCATAAAAGTGTGAATGACCCACCTGTGACCTCCGATAATCACATTGCATGCAATTCACCATAGAATCATCCATTTTTGTCCAAATTATCAATGGAATCCATGAAATTGCCAATGATCATACTGAGATTTCAGATAATCCTCATTTCATCTGATTGACCATTGAATCATATATGTAGAAGATTTCAGAGTAACGTGTCACGGTCGGAAAATGAAGCATAACATGTGATAGTTAAAAATTCAACCATAACATGTCACAAGCTACGGTTGAAAATTCATAATTTGATTTTACACTCTAATATAATTTCCAGGTTATAAGCCAAGGTTTTAAACCTTTATGTTCGGTTTTACTCTCCGTTTTCATTCCCATATGCGGCTTTAGCAGTTTTACTTCAAAAAATTACGTACCAAAACTTTATTGATTAGCTCGTCCGTTAGTTCGAACTCAAACCATTGTTTAATAATTTTTTCTCCTTTCGAACACCTTATGCATATTTATTTATAAGGTGTTCCGAATATCTTATTTTACCAACATTCACCTAAATTCTCTTAAATTTGCTGCGGTTTTATTAAATTGAAACTTCGGTTTTACTACCCGTTTCGTTCGCCCTATGTTGTATACGCCGCTGAAGAAGTTTCACTTAAAAAAAATTATTAATTTAAAATTTGCTCCCGATCGAAAAGGGATAAACCTTCACGTATCGGCTCAATAGATGGGTAATAAGGCAAAAACTTTATAAAAATAACTCATATATACCCTGACTTGACCCCAACAAGACTCAAATTTATCACCGAGTTCTTCTATTTTTTCACCTTCACCATTTCATCGAGACATACACAGCCTTTATATGTTTCATTTCTGAATCCCTCCCTACAAAATTCACTATTTTTAAAAAATCATTGTATCGGGTTGACCTGAAGATGAATGAAATGTATGACCAGCTCATATTAGTTTTTATTTTCAAACATTATTTCTGAACCGACCTATCTCCTATCTGCCACCCTTCTGGAGGTCCCTCTTAAAAAACATACGATAATCGCAGAAAAATTAAGAATAATAGTTCTTCTGTAGTGAGAAGAATTCAATTCAAACATACATTTGACCAAGTCCTGCTATTGTTTTACCCCCAAAATTTTGTTGGAACCTCTTTAGTGTGTTTTAGAAGAGAGACTTCTGAGTCCACTTAAAAAATCAAATTTTTTTTTAAAGACTAGTTTTAATTTTGTTGGAGGTATACAGATATATAGAGGGTTTATAGTCGTAATATAGAGGTCGTTTGTGTATTTCATTTGTATTCCTCAACATTTTGTTAAACTAACCTATGTCTTATCTGCCAGCCTTTTGAAGGGCCCTGCAAAAAAATAAAACTTAAGGAAAGAGTTGAAAAATAGTTCATAGGTCATCCAGAGTGACCCCAAAAAGAGTCAGCTCTTTTTATTTTTTAACTTCTACTTTTCTTTTTAACATCATTCATAGCTTTAATAAGTTAGCTTTAGGGTCTTCCCAAAAATATGCAGAATTTTTATGAAATATCGCTGTAACTATGTGGGGGTGCCTATTCAAAAAAAAAAAAATTGCCCATTTCAGCCCTTGAAAGGATTTTGACCGATCTTCTTATAAACAATTGTGTTGTGTTTGTTATTAAATGTTTGCACAAAAATGACCGAGAACTGTACCTACATGTTTTATGTCGACTCCGAACGGCTAAAGTTTATGTTTTCAAGAAGCTTTACAAGGCATTATTTACTCTCTGAGGTTTGCCATTGTCTGCAGAAAGGTGGTGACCGATCAGAAAATTTTTTTATTGAACAAATTTTTCGCCGCGACTGGGGATCGAACTCGGGCTCTGAGCATGATAAGCCACACACTAAACCTGCATGCCACGGTCACCACATGGTCTCCAGCTCATATAAGTTTTTATTTCCCAACATTTTTTTTTAACTGACCTATCCTTGATCTGTCACCCTTTTGGAGGTCGTCATAAAAAAAAATACTTTAGAAAAATGTTGAAAAATAGTTCATAGGTCAGCCAGAGTGACCCCAAAATGGGTAGTTCTTTTTATTTTTCAACTCCTACCTTTCTTTTTAACATTCATAGCTTTAATATTTTAACTTTTTAATCCCTCCCTAAAATATGCAAAAATATTTCTTGAAATATCGCTGTAGCTAATTCGGGGTGACCATAAGGTGGATCAAATGATATGAGCACATCATATTCATTTTTATTCCTTTAAAGTTTTTCTTAATTTGTCTACCTCCTACATGCCACTCTTTTGGAGAGGTCCTTCTTCATAAAATTTAGAACAAATGTCGAAACTTGTTCTTTTGGTATTCCCCCGATGGTCAAATGTATTATCAGCTACTTTCATTGCTTCAGCCCAAACATTTTTTTAACATATAAACCTCCTTTCTACCAACGAGGGGCTACACCGGTCACCCCAACGCAATTATAATAACTATTCAAATCTCGTGTATTTTGTAGGGGGGGGGGGGGGGAAATCATAAGGGAGACCGACGGGGCAAGACATATTTTAATAAATTGTTGGGTGTGCAAAAATAATAAGACATGGTTATATATTTTACCATTCAAGGAGCCACCCTTGAGTAACTATAACTAATTTTTGACTATTAATTAATCTTGGTGGTCGATGCGGCAATCCTCTCCGATTGGGAAAAAATTTCGACCCAATTTGTTTTCTTGCCTAACAGGCTCAGGCAAGCAATATTTATTTTTTTCATACATCACTCAAAGCAGGTTGATCTTTGTTATTATATAAAATTGTGGGAGAAAAAATAACTTTTTGTGAAACAGCCGCTAGTTTGTAAAAAGAAATTGTTTGGGGTCGTTTTAATAAATTTTCTCAAGGCCATGAAACGTTTTTGACCAACACTTTAGGGTATACCTACAGCCTTTAATACTCATCGTTTAAAGAAAATATATATGCTAAAATATTTGATATATCATGCGCTAAACGAATATTTTATTTGGGATTTTCTCACTTTTATATGAAAAGCACAAAATAGCAAAATCTAAGAAGAAAAATTTTTAAGTTTTTTATATTAAATTTTTTTTTTTATTTAGAATTTTAAAAACACCCTACATTTGCTTTTTAATTTCTCTCTTTCGTTAGACCCATTTAGTGCAAGAGATTTTTCTAGTGGTTTTTAGAAATTTTTTTTTTATAAAAGTTTTGATTTTCCTTTTTTTACAAAATTTTTATTTGATAATCTAAGTTGAACTTAAATTTTAAAAAAATCCATTTTCAATCAAAAAATTTTTTAAAAAAATTCTACCTGAAACATAGTAGAAAATTCACAATCAAAACTTTTAAGTTAAAGGAATTATAACAAAACAAACAAATAATCTTTTTTCAAATTAAATTTGACTCTAATTTGACTTTAATATGTACGCAAAAAAAGTTGCCTTAAGGATGTGTTCTTCAGTTCCATGAACATTTCACCTTAACACTCTTAAAGTTGACTTCAGATGCATATAAAGAGCTGCTGACCTGTATATCTCAATAACAGGAATATTTAAGACAAAATAAAAATGTTGAGCATGAAATTTTAATCTCAGTTGCTTTCAATAAGGAACCAAAGACGCAATTTTTGTTATTGTTTTTTTTTTTGCATAACTCACAGCAGCCAGCCTTCAACGCATTCAATGCGCAAATTCAGCCATAATCACAGGCACACACACCACTCTCATACACACACACCACAAAGTCACAAACTACGCACACACCGAACAAAACGAAATGAAATGAAAACGGAAATGAATGCGACGCCATAAGCTTAGCGTATTTTGTTTGTCGTTATGTCTGCACGTTTTGCTTTTTATTAAATTCAACCAAAAGAAAAAAAAAACACCAAACAAAAAAGGACGAGTAGAGTACAACTTACCAGCTGTAGGTTGTAGAGCACCTAGCATCTAACCTACTTCCTCGCTCCCACACAGCAGCTTCCGCAATTGCCACACCAGGGCCATTCAGCTCATACAGCTTATAGTAATAAAAGGCAAACGCAACGCCATTTTGTGTAGGTAATTTAGTAACTTAAAGGATTTGGCGTAGAATACAACTTTTGTGCGTTGTAAATACATGCTTTTTATATCCGGCTGAGGTAACAAATTTTTGTGTTTTTGCATAAATTTTATTTTTATTGAATGTTGTACGTTGGTTTTCTCCCCCCAACTGCCATACAAATGAGAAAGGAAGGAAAAAAACAAGCAGCACGTATAATGGCGCAACTTTAAGTATGCTTGAAAGTGACCAAAAGAGAAGAGCCCACTCAAGAAGTATGATGAAATTGAGACAGCTAGTAAAAGATGTTTTAAAAAAAAAAAAAAAATTATATAAAAGAAAATTTTGAGCTGGCCGCATCATTAGCAAAATAAGGCAAGTAAGGTACACAAAGTAGAAACGAGGCGTAAAAAAGCTGGCAATGTTTACAAATGTCGCGTCGCGCCAAACAACAATTGTCACTGTTGCAGACTTTCAACTTTTTCCTGTTTAGGCTGTCGACGCCAAGATTAAATTTATGAGCATATAATTGGGATTTATAGCTAAGACTTGGCAGTCAGTGGTTGGCTGTCTGAGGGTGCAATTTTATTAATAATTTTTTTCCCCAAATATTTGTCTCGGCTCTGAAAGCAAAAACTAATGAAAATTAAGCGACAGCTAGATTAGCTGTTTATGAGATGAGCACAATTCATGTTGAATGATTTAATTAAGTATAAAAGTTCATTAATTATTGCTAAGTAGTGCTTTGAACAAGATTTCTATAAGCAAAGGCTTCTTAAAAGCTTTTTCTATAAGTGTTTTTTTTTTAATTTTTTTCTTCTACAACCATGCGTTTATTTAAAGCGTAAAAGCTTTGATAGACATAGATTTTTTTTACGAAGACACAGTCGAATTTTTAAATTTGTTGAAACTAAGTAGATTTCATATAAGTGAATCAAATCAAGTGGTGCCTGAAATTATCAAGTTTTTGTCATAAAAAAGCTTAAAATAAACTTTTTTCACATAAAATTTGTTCGAAATGCCCAAAAAATATATTTTAAAGGTTTTTGGTGAAAAAGCTTTTCAGAGCTTTTGAAAGCTTTTGAAAGCTTTTTAGAGCTTTTCATAGATTTTCAAGCAGAACACGTTTTAAGCTAATTTGCAAGTATTTTAAGCTTTTTAAAGCTGCTTTTTAAGTCAAGTAAAGCATTTTTTCAAATTTTTAAATACAATATTTTTGAAAACTTCGGGTATTTTTTGAACTATTTAAGAAATTTTGAAAATAAGTAATATAAATAAAAAATTAGTGCGGTTTTTTCTCGCACAAGAGAGCACTTGATCCATACAAGCACTTAAATTTTGACTTAAATTTTTAATGGAGTCATAGCGAAACATTTGGAAGATTAACTTAATATTTTTAAAATATTTATTTATTATATAACAAACTAACATTTAGTGTTAGTCAACTGATTTTGCCACTACAAAATTGAAATGATGTATGAAATTATCAACTTTTTGTAATAAAAAAGCCAAAAAAATTAACTTTTTCACATAAAATTAGCTTGAAATGACTTAGAAACATGTTTAAAAGATTTTTGGTGAAAAGCTCTGTTAGAGCTTTTGATAGCTTTTTAGAGCTTTTGATAGTATTATAAGCTTCTTAACCCTTGTTCGGAACACCGTTAGCATATGTATCCTACCATTTTTGTGTCTTGATATAAAATATACATTCTACTGTTTTTTATCATATCTTTTTAAGCTTACTTAATCAAAAATTTGTCCTACGAAACTTGAATCTTATTAAAAAATACACAAAACTAGAAAAAACTAAAAAAAAAACAGCAAATTGCCCATTTGTTTGTGCTTCTTATGTTCAATTGAACCGAAAACTGCACGCATATTTATAATGCCGACTATGAATGGCTAAAGTTCATGCCTTCAAGAACACTCTCAAGCATTATATTATACTTGAAAACTGATTTTAATTGAAAAATACTTTCAGTTAGATGGTGATGGTTTAAAAAAAAAATGCGCTTCTTGCAACTTTTTGTCATAAAAAAGTTAAAAATAAACTCTTGCTTACATTAAATTTATTCGAAAAGACTTAAAACAATTGTATAAGATTGAAAAATTGAAAATTTCAAGCTTTTCTCAAGCCAAATATATAATAGCTCTTTTTAAGTCAAGCAAAGCTTTTTTGAAATTTCAAAAGAAAAATATGTTAAACATACAAAATTTATAAAAAACTTTGCAAGAGTTAAGAAATATTTTTTAAGCTCATTAAAAGTTTAGCACGGTGATTGTGCACGATTCAACAAAAAAGAATTCAAAAAACTTTTTTGAAACTATTCTAGAATTCTGCAACATCTCAACGCAAACATATCAAAACCAGAAAGCTTTGATAGTTTTTGACGAACATTTTTGCAGTGTTTTATTTTTTTGCTGAGCGAACAATTAAAAAAATTTGTAATATTTATTAAAAATTAAGTATTATTTTTGCAATTAACTAAAGCCAAGTTATGCGATAAGTACAAAGTTATAAAAAATAATTTGAATTAATATATTTTTGTTATAAAAACATTCTAAAAATAATATTTTGTGCTCAAAATAAACGCAAAATTAATTAAAAAGCTGTCAAGTGTTTTATGACAAAATTTACTTCGAAAGCTTTTGAAAGCTTTTAAAAGCTTTTGCAAATTTTTGAGCTAATTTTAATCTGCAAATAGTTAGAGCTAATTTAACAAAGCTTAAAGTACAACAAATACGTAAGTAAGATTAGCAAGTTTTTGTCATAAAACAGTCTAAAGATAATATTTTGTGCTTAAAATAACTTAAAAATTAATTAAAAAGCATTTAAAAGTGTTCCGACGATAAAATTTTAAAGAAAGCTTTAAGAAATCTTAAAAGCTTTTGAAAGTTTTTAAGAGCTTTTGAAACTTTTTGTGCAGTTTTTAATTTGTAACCAGGTAAAGCTAATTTGTAGGTCTTTTTAAAGCTTTTTAACACATTTGCCGTTTTTGAGCTTTTGATTTTAACGTTTTTAAGCAGTTTTGAAAAAAATATATAATACAAATAACAAGTTATGCATATCAATATAATGCAAAGTGCTATTTTTATAATAAAAGACTCTTTTAAACTTGATTGGATTTCCAATGAAAGCTTAAGAATATTTTTTTCATACAAAATCTATTCAAAAAAACTATAAAAATAGGTTAAAAGTTTAAGAAATTTATATGTTTTTATTATGCTTATAAAGCTTGCATAGAAATTTTCAAAACTTTGAAGAGCTTTTACAAGCTTTTCAAAGTTCTTTGACAGCATTTTAAGCTTCAATCATTAAAAGCAAATTTTCAAGTTTTTCTTCGCTTTTTTTAACACTTCACATATGGTGAGCTTTCTAAAACTTCGGAGGTTTTGATGATTTTAAGCCCAGTTAAACACTATGTGAATTTGTTTAAAAAATATACAAAATTTTGGCCAAGTCTCTCTTTAAAATTTAGACAAGCTCAACTTTTACAATGAAGAAAAAAGTTTTTATACAAAAATTGATTCAAATAGTTATAGAAATTGTTTTTTCATCAAGAAACTTTCTGAAAGTGTTTCGCGTAATAAATCGTGCTTAGAGCTTTTAAGACTTTAATAGAGCTTTTTAAAGCATTTATTAGCTTTTTCACGTTTTTGACAGATTTCTAAGGGCAAAGCATTTTCAGCAATTATTCAAATATTTTTGGCTTTTAGGAACATCTCATGGCTATTTCAAGTCACGTTCAGTAGAATTTGAAAATTCATAAAAATTTTTTCTAACATATTTGAAATTTGTTTTTTAAACTACACTCAAGCATTGTTAAAATTTTAAAAAATATTTATGAAAAATACAAAGTTTTAAAACTCAAAATCTTTAAAGTTAAACTAAAGTAACGCATTGTTTTTAAGAGTTCAAGGAGCAAAAAATACTGAGAGATTTTTTAAACTTTTTGAGCTTTTGGAAGTACACAAATTTTTCATATATTTTCCAGCTCTAAAAAATCTACGAAAAATTATTGAGCTTTTTTTAAGCTTTTCAAATGTTTTTAAAAATACTTTTCATATAAAACTTGTTTTGTTTAAGATAAAATACGGTTCAAAATGATCTGCTATAAAATATATGAAAGAGCTTTTTAAAATTTCAAATAATTTTCTATAACTTTAGTCTGTGTTTGAAGTTGAAAGAAAGCTTTCAGAAGTGAAATGAGAGATTGATAAGAAAGACAGTTTTTTCGTAATTAAAAATATAACTTTTATTCAGAATTAAAAACTTTTACAAGCTTAAGGATTATCTTTCTTATTTCTGAAAATAAAAGCTTAACAAATGCACAAAAAAGCTTAATAAAAGCTTAATTTGAATAGTTTAACAAATGCAAAAGAAAAGCTTAACAAAAAATGCATGAAAAAGCTTAATAAGAGCTTCATTTGAATAGTTTAAAGATAATTTACTGTGTAAAGCTTAAAACTTTTAAAACATTTCGAATTTTTGAAAGGAAACAATTTAAGTTTTTTTGTTCTGGCGCAATAATTTTGTTCAGTTTTTTTTGACAATTACTGAGTTTGTTTCAATTCTTTAACTTAAAATTAAATAATTTTTAATTCAAAGTTTCTTACCTTAAGAACAAGCAAAGCTTTAATATTTTTAAAACTTTTTCTGTAACCAAACTTATTTCAGCCTCACCCAAAGCAATTGCTAAGCCAGTTATATTCATAGCCAACTAAATGCATTCTATTAAAAAAACTGCTGCATCTTAATTTCTACATTAAAAGCTTATTAAAAACTTTTTAACACATTTTTTTTTTTAAACATACACAATTCTGCCACAATTCTGTAAAATAATATACCAGCAGCTTTGTACAGAACTTTGTAGCCACAAAGTGCGCCAATTTTGCAAATTAACGCTTTCGTAATACGCTTCATAATCGTCGTTGTCGACAACTTTTGCTGCAACTTTGCTCAGATCATGCGATGTGGTAAAAAAAAACGAAGAATCGCTTTAGAAACTTTTTTAATTTAACAACAATTTGTGCTGAAAATTATAACGCGACATTGACGAAGTTTGGTGAAAACTTACCGTTTTATCTACATATCTGTCAGAAAAATCAAGAAGCAAAAACAATTCTGAACATCTGAACATACCTGAAAGAAAAGAAAAGAAGAAAATTAATTTGTTAGCAAGGTTTTTCGTTTGGTACAAAGGCTTGTTTAAAATATATTGTAGAGAATGGTAATAAATTAACTTTTTCATCCAACCCCAAAAGGAAATATGAAAAACTTTAGCAAACTTTTTTGTGCACTAAAATACAAACAACAAATCATGCCGCAGACTGACCCACTCCACCCCGCTCAAAGTAAAAATTCTGCAACAGCAGCATCGTTCAATAACACATTCCCATAAATTTTATTTTTTGGCCAATAAAAAGAATGTAACAACAGAACGCACACGATGTTATTTAAAGAAAACAAAACATAAAAAAAATATAAAACCAGACCGAACATATAAAGACATTGAAGTGCAGTTAGCAGAAAGTATGGAGAGAAAAAAAAACGTCATAAAAACTAGCAATTCGAGACAAAACTATACGCAAAGCAATGAAAGCTTCTCAAAGATATATTTTCTCAGTAAAAATGTTTTTAATTTTTCTTCTTTTGAATACATATCAATAATTTCCGTTAAATCAAAACAAAAAATAAAAAACTCTCCACAAATTTTTAGCATTTAAAATAATTTAAAAGTTTTATATATAATAAAATTTAAAATTTAAAATTTAAATTTTAAATTTTAAATTTTAAATTTTAAATTTTAAATTTTAAATTTTAAATTTTAAATTTTAAATTTTAAATTTTAAATTTTAAATTTTAAATTTTAAATTTTAAATTTTAAATTTTAAATTTTAAATTTTAAATTTTAAATTTTAAATTTTAAATTTTAAATTTTAAATTTTAAATTTTAAATTTTAAATTTTAAATTTTAAATTTTAAATTTTAAATTTTAAATTTTAAATTTTAAATTTTAAATTTTAAATTTTAAATTTTAAATTTTAAATTTTAAATTTTAAATTTTAAATTTTAAATTTTAAATTTTAAATTTTAATTTTTAATTTTTTATTTTTAATTTTTAATTTTTAATTTTTAATTTTTAATTTTTAATTTTTAATTTTTAATTTTTAATTTTTAATTTTTAATTTTTAATTTTTAATTTTTAATTTTTAATTTTTAATTTTTAATTTTTAATTTTTAATTTTTAATTTTTAATTTTTAATTTTTAATTTTTAATTTTTAATTTTTAATTTTTAATTTTTAATTTTTAATTTTTAATTTTTAATTTTTAATTTTTAATTTTTAATTTTTAATTTTTAATTTTTAATTTTTAATTTTTAATTTTTAATTTTTAATTTTTAATTTTTAATTTTTAATTTTTAATTTTTAATTTTTAATTTTTAATTTTTAATTTTTAATTTTTAATTTTTAATTTTTAATTTTTAATTTTTAATTTTTAATTTTTAATTTTTAATTTTTAATTTTTAATTTTTAATTTTTAATTTTTAATTTTTAATTTTTAATTTTTAATTTTTAATTTTTAATTTTTAATTTTTAATTTTTAATTTTTAATTTTTAATTTTTAATTTTTAATTTTTAATTTTTAATTTTTAATTTTTAATTTTTAATTTTTAATTTTTAATTTTTAATTTTTAATTTTTAATTTTTAATTTTTAATTTTTAATTTTTAATTTTTAATTTTTAATTTTTAATTTTTAATTTTTAATTTTTAATTTTTAATTTTTAATTTTTAATTTTTAATTTTTAATTTTTAATTTTTAATTTTTAATTTTTAATTTTTAATTTTTAATTTTTAATTTTTAATTTTTAATTTTTAATTTTTAATTTTTAATTTTTAATTTTTAATTTTTAATTTTTAATTTTTAATTTTTAATTTTTAATTTTTAATTTTTAATTTTTAATTTTTAATTTTTAATTTTTAATTTTTAATTTTTAATTTTTAATTTTTAATTTTTAATTTTTAATTTTTAATTTTTAATTTTTAATTTTTAATTTTTAATTTTTAATTTTTAATTTTTAATTTTTAATTTTTAATTTTTAATTTTTAATTTTTAATTTTTAATTTTTAATTTTTAATTTTTAATTTTTAATTTTTAATTTTTAATTTTTAATTTTTAATTTTTAATTTTTAATTTTTAATTTTTAATTTTTAATTTTTAATTTTTAATTATTGCTAAGTAGTGCTTTGAACAAGATTTCTATAAGCAAAGGCATCTTAAAAGCTTTTTCTATAAGTGTTTTTTTTTAATTTTTTTCTTCTACAACCATGCGTTTATTTAAAGCGTAAAAGCTTTGAGAGACATACATTTTTTTTACGAAGACACAGTCGAATTTTTAAATTTGTTGAAACTAAGTAGATTTCATATAAGTGAATCAAATCAAGCTGGTAGTTCAAAATGGAAACAATGCCTGAAATTATCAAGTTTTTGTCATAAAAAAGCTTAAAATAAACTTTTTTCACATAAAATTTGTTCGAAATGCCAAAAAAATATATTTTAAAGGTTTTTGGTGAAAAAGCTTTTCAGAGCTTTTGAAAGCTTTTGAAAGCTTTTTAGAGCTTTTCATAGATTTTCAAGCAGAACACGTTTTAAGCTAATTTGCAAGTATTTTAAGCTTATTAAAGCTGCTTTTTAAGTCAAGTAAAGCATTTTTTCAAATTTTTAATTTTTAATTTTTTAATTTTAAATTTAAAATTTTAAATTTTAAATTTTAAGTTTAACTTTTTTTATAAATTTTTAAATTTATAAATTGAATTTAATTTGAATTGAAAAGAAATTCGATGAAACTTTATCAAATTATCTTTAATTTTTTTGAATAAAATCGATAAAAAATTATTGGTAAAAACATAGATAAATCCAATTTTTCGTTAAATCAGGTATTTGAAAAAACTTATTAAACAAAGCTGAGTATAAGGTCTGAATGACGTTTTCACTATCGATAAAATATATTTATATTATAAAAAAATAATATATAAACAGCAATAAAGATCAAGTCATCGATGCAAAACTAGAATGCATTTAATTATAATTCACAGCAAAAAAAAAATTTCAATGAAAATGTGTATTGAAAATAATTTATTTTTAACAACAATCAATTAAGCAAATGGAAAAAAGGCCGATTAAAAAATATTATCGATATATAATATAATCGATTAAAAAATCTAATATATTTGATACAAATTGACGGTAAAATGAAATTTGATAAAATGTGTTCATATATTTGTTAACTTTTTGAAAATAATCGATAAATAACTAATGACATAAACATCAATATATCAAATTTATCGGTAAAACATGAGTACCTATAATACACATGCAGAATTTTGTAAGACTAAAAACAATAAAGTTTAATATAAGGCTAGTATAAACTGCTTACTATCGATGAAAGTGATTCATAGTATTGGAAAAATATGAAATGAACAGCAATTTAAATATCTAACAATCGATAAAAAAACGAAATCAATCAATAACAATACTAAGTGAAAATAAACTCAATAAACATATGTCCAAAAAATATTTCTTGTTTAATAGCAATCGATTTAAATTATCGAAATAAAAACTTATATTAATTAAACTGCAAAATAATCGATAAAATTTAACATATGTGTGATAACAACATAAAGTAAAATTATATATAATAAAAATGTGGCAAAAATTTTTTAAAAATAATCATTAATAAAGATTTTTTTTAAATAATCGATAAACTATTGTTGAAAAAATTGATTTTTAAATTTCACTTAAAATATCGAAAAAATATATACTAAAAGATAAAAGTCTATACTATATACTAAAGTCTATATACTAAAAGTCTTAGTCTTAGGCAAACTAATAAAAAAAAACTTAAAGCAAGGCCAGTAAGAACTTTACTATCGATTGCACTGATTAATAGTAGAGAAAAAATATATGATGTTATGTTGGATGTCAAATAATCGATGAAACAGTTTATAAATTCGATCAAAACTAACCCATTAATCGCCCTATAAAAGTTTGTCACTTTCTAAGCTAAGGCTTTAACAAAAATACAATTTTTTTTTCAGGTTTAGAGCAACTGCAATTGTTTTTTTCTATTCATTTGAGCACAGAAGCCCCAACTGGGTTAATAGTGAAATAAAATTCGACAAAAATTATTCAAAATATCATCAAAAGTTTTTATATATAATCGAATGCAAATAATCGATACAAAAATTTATCGATTAAATTTTTAAAAAACAATAAGTAATATTTTACCGCTTAGTATAATACAGCCGAATGTAATCGATAGCAATTGAAAAAAGATTTAAGCAATTTATAATTTTGTAATGGCTTTTTTATCATCAAGAAAATTATAACATTTTATAATAATAAAATTTATTTATATAATCGTAATCGTTAAGCATATCGAAAAAAATTTCGAAAATTTTAATAATTTAAACTTTTTTAATGATTTTTTTATTATCATGATTAGAACTCATTTTTCTAATAAAATTTACTTTTATCAATATCAATATCAAATAATCGATAAAATTTCGATTTTAAAAATTTTTTATTTAAATAATTACATCAATTAAATTTAAATTTACGAAATTGATACTTGTACTTCAACAATTGATATATGAATCATTTGCGAAATCGATAAAGACTTTGTAATCTTAATCCTCATGGAAATATTTTAAAAGAAAATTGATTGAGAAAATATCGACTAATGAACTGATAAAAATTCTATGCAGAATTCTATGATTCAGAAAATAAGTTTCTGGTACTGTTCTTCTGTTCATTGATATATACATAATCAATGAACTTAGTTTTAAAAATTATAAAATAAATTTCATTAATCGATAAAATTCGACCATTTAAGCATTAAAAACAAACTTAACTCAGAAAGCATCTCTTTTAGCTACTTTAAATGCCTGAAAACAGTGACTTTTTCTGCTGTATTCGTGAGGAAAAAGCCCACAAAAAAGCTTTGTGTATTAATTTTTTTCCTTAACCATCGGCAATCTTGGCTATTTATGCTTTGTTGCAAAAATTTAGGTCAGTTTTGTGCTACCCGCTGTTTGCATTAACAATGAATCCAGAACACAGAATAAAAAACACTATGAAAAAAAAACAAGAAAAACCTTTATAAAGCATCCCTCAGCACACCCAAACTAGGTTCACCAACCGCCATGCAACATTGTCCATCCATACTCAGCACAACATCCGCTAATGATAAAATCTATAGACACTAAACAGCAACAAAGAAGCTAAAAACAAGCAAAAGCCATAAAAAAACATAAAAAAAGTTATATGTAGTTTTTCAATCAAGCATTGATTGAAAGCTTTTCAATATTGATTCAGCCAGGCGGCAACAGTTTAGGTTGTTTTTTTCTCCTTATTTTTTTGCTAACAACTCGTACATCAAATCGTGCCGATTTAGCGATTTTCAAACGCGATGAGCATAATAAATAAGACAAAAGAGTGATTGCAAACAAAACAGGAGAAAAAAAAAAGGAAAAACACAGCAGAAAACAGCTAAAGGTGCTGAAATGGGGCAGCGTGGAAATGGAAGGAAGTGCTTGGCAAAATTGTGCCTTGCCAGCAAAGTGGCTGCAGGATACATTAAAATAAGATACAAACTGATATATGAGCTTGTATAGGTTGGTATGTTGTAGGTGGACGGCTGAAAAGGCAGAAAAAAAAAAACCAAAAACTAAGCAAAATTGGAGCAACTTAAATTTGAGCAAAAGAAAGTTAAGTGTTTGCAACAAAACCGTTTCAGTTTAATTAACATTATTTTATTTTTTTGCATAAACGTGAGCAGGAGTTGAATTTAATCTGAACTCCCATAAAACTTACAACAATTGTTGTTTAAAAGCAGCCAATGCTGATCCATCTTGCCATCCTTTTTTTTTAATTTTCTGTAAGTACTTCTTTATCTGCTACTTCAATTCTGTTAAAAAGAGTTTCATGCAATTCACTGCACTTCATTTAATTTGAAAAATTCTTCCAGTCAAACTTCTTAATTTCCATTTTCCGCCAAAGAGTATAGCAGAGTTTTTTACTTTTTTTTATATTTTTCATACATTTTCTTTGCCAACGGGGTGCCATTCAAATAGCAAAACGAAATATCCTTTAAGTCTAATTTTGCTGGTTTCGCTTAATCAAGTTGAATGAATTTTTTATACGATTACATTTCAACAAAAGCAGCGCACTGAAAGCCATCTTATTTCGAAGTGCACGAAAAGAAAAATGAAAAAAAAAAAAAAACACGAAATTTAAATAAAAGTTTCATGAGAGACAAAAATGTAACAGAATAAAGAGAAAAAATGCAAAAAGGTAAAAACTTTGCAATAATTTGAATTAAAGCGAAATTTAAATAATTTTTAAATCTATATAAAATCAATGCGGATGTTATTTAGAATATAAAGTTACAAGTTTAAAGAGTTTTATATTTTAAAATTAAATATAGGATTTATAAAATATTTTAAAATTGTAACATGGGCATTTCCATAGTCGCGAACGCGACATTCGTACGCCTTTGAGGAGCAAAATAATAAAGAAAACTCAAAACAAATTTTCTTTTTTTTCAAGTTTTATATAGCATTTTATTAGCACTATATTTAGAAAAAAAAGTTAGGTTCTCCAGATTTTATGTTTCCAAAATATTAGCAATAAACATGGCATCGCGAACGCGACAAAAAATGGAACTCGTTTTCGACTTCATCTAGAAAAATGCAAATATCTGCGAAACGTAACATAATATTTTAAAGCGGTTAATTGTAAATTAAATAAGATTAATGTGGCTTTCAAGAAATATTTGTCATTTTGACATATTTGTATTAGTTTTTTTTTTATTGAGCTTAAGCCTGATCGCGAACGCGACATCTAGCACGCGACATTTTTTCTCATCACGTTTTTAATAAGAATTAGTTAAAGTAATTTCAGCTAAATATTGCATTTCCTACCAAAAACATCGTAAATATTATTTGGGAGTTTTATATTAGTAATATTAATAAAAACAAAAAAAAATACATAAGAGGCTAGTGCGAAAAAATATTATATTTCTTTGTAAAACCACCCATCCTACGTATGTTGTTATTTACTTTATGAAGACTTTTTTACGCCCACAAAGAGGCGTGGCAGATATAGAAAAGTGCATATACTGCAGTATCACCTTCTAAGTTGTTTTAACCATGGCATCCCTGTTTTTGTATGTCCCCCCATCTGTTGACATGATTACAGCCGCTATTATTAAGTTATAATAATGAAATTCGATATTTAAATCGATATTTTAATTCGATATTTATCGTAAAAATAAAGATCATGTTCGAAAATAATCCCAATAGGATGAAAACCACGTATACCTCCCATATAAATTGACGTTCTCAAATTGGAAAATTTCTTAAAAATCTACTAAAAATCAATCCAATGACTTGAGAATTAGCTTATGAGCTTTAATTTGAATTATTAACACTTTGCAAAAAATTTAGAAAAATCGAATGAAACCTTTCCATACTTTCCCATACAAAGTGTATTAAAAATACGGCGCATGATCGCGAACGTGACACGTTTTGATGATCAATATTAAATGTTTAGTATGATTTTTACCTGCAGTAACTTTTTTTTATAGTAAGGCGACCAAATTTGATTTAAGTTACAATTTTCAGACACTTGCTAAGAACGATCACGAAGTTGTGATAACATATGTTGATTTAGGTACAAGAACGCGACATTCGAATATTAGTTAAAGCAATATAAAAAATTTTACGTAAATACGTGCTTTGTTTGGTATCTTTTTATTTTTTATTTGTAGTTTATAGATGAATTTTATAAAAAGAGTGCAAACATAACGTTGATAAATAAACGAAAAATACTAAAGAGAAAAAGTACTTAAAAGCAGCTAAAAGGAAGAAAAACATATTTCTCAGATATCAGGCCAATTTTCTCAGAATAAAAACTGAAATTAGTTGTAAATGCAGTAAATTATAAAAATTCAAATAATTTTTTTACATAATAACAAAAAAATTATTTGTTTATTAAACAATTTATTTTTCGGTCCCGGTAGACCTTTCTGTGGAAATGCCCATATTCAAATAAATTTAAAAAAAAAATACTTAAATAAAAATTTATATCAACATATAATTTATTTAATTTATATAAATTTTAAATTTTAAAACATGATTTTAATAGAATTTTAAATTTTTTTAAGTATTTATTAAAATTTATTTTAATTTGAAATTAAAATTTATCTTGTTCTAATTTGAATTATTTTTCCATTGAAGTCGTCATTTGTTATTTTTCATTTGTCATTTGTCATTTGTCATTTGTCATATGTCATATGTCATATGTCATATGTCATATGTCATATGTCATTTGTCATTTGTCATTTGTCATATGTCATTTGTCATTTATCATTTGTCATTTGTCATTTGTCATTTGTCATTTGTCATTTGTCATATGTCATTTATCATTTGTCATATGTCATTTGTCATTTGTCATTTGTCATTTGTCATTTGTCATTTGTCATTTGTCATTTGTAATATGTCATATGTCATTTGTCATTTGTCATTTATCATTTATCATTTGTCATTTGTCATTTGTCATATGTCATTTATCATTTGTCATTTGTCATTTGTCATTTGTCATATGTCATTTGTCATTTGTCATTTGTCATTTGTCATTTGTCATTTGTCATTTGTCATTTGTCATTTGTCATTTGTCATTTGTCATTTGTCATTTGTCATTTGTCATTTGTCATTTGTCATTTGTCATTTGTCATTTGTCATTTGTCATTTGTCATTTGTCATTTGTCATTTGTCATTTGTCATTTGTCATTTGTCATTTGTCATTTGTCATTTGTCATTTGTCATTTGTCATTTGTCATTTGTCATTTGTCATTTCTTATAAAATTTAAAAATTTAAAATTTAAAATTTAAAATTTAAAATTTAAAATTTAAAATTTAAAATTTAAAATTTAAAATTTAAAATTTAAAATTTAAAATTTAAAATTTAAAATTTAAAATTTAAAATTTAAAATTTAAAATTTAAAATTTAAAATTTAAAATTTAAAATTTAAAATTTAAAATTTAAAATTTAAAATTAAAAATTTAAAATTTAAATGACAAATGACAAATGATTTAAAATTTAAATTTTAAAATTTTTAATTTTAAATTTAAAAAAACCACAAGAAGAAAGATATTTTGTAGAAAAAAAAAATCAAATATACTCAATTTTGTTTTTTAAATTAAAACATTTTTTTCATTAAAGTAATATTTACAAGATATTGTCGTCTCTTATGCTTAATTTTAAGCAAAAATGATTAAATAAAAAATTTTAAATAAATCATGCGCTTATTCTCAAATATTTTTTAATTTTTTTTTGTAAAAAACCGAAAAAAACATAATAAAATATTATTATAAAAAACAAAACAATAGGACTTCAAAACAAACCTTTTCAAATTACAATTGATTGTAAGCATATTTCGTATAATAATATAAAAGCCAACTGCAAAAGCCAAAACTTGAAAAAGAAATCAAAACCTTGAATATGATACACAAAATAAAAATAATTTTAAAGAAAAAATACAAAACAAAAGCACATTTCCACATATTCTCTAATTTTGCAATAACACATAACATGAATTTTTATGTGCACGAGCAACAAGACGGAGCATATTCATGAACACCTAAAAGTATGCAATGCTTTTTCAGTTGCACAGATGTTTCTGAGTTTTTCGCTGCATGCCCCAACAATGAGCTCTGTAGCCACCAAAGAGTAATTCGTATTTTATGCTCACTCATTCATTCCTTCATTCATTCATGCACTGCTTGTTGGAATTGTTTTTAATTTTTTTATTAACTATTCATGATGTTGTGAGTGTACTTTTCAATGCATACATTTAGTATATTTGAATGTGCACAACTTTTTTGTTGTGCGCTGTGTAGGTGTTGTTTTGCAGCTTTTATTTTCATATTTAATGCAGCGGCTTTGTGGCGTGGAGATATTTAAAAGAAGCCTGAAAAAAGGGGTTGTGTGTGTGTGTGTGTGTAGGGCATGTTTAGCGTGAAGTTGGAGTAGCAGTATGTTATTGTAGGCAGTTGAATGCAAAAGGTGGGGAGTTAGTGTCGGGCACTTCAGCAATACATGCTCCACTGAGATTGCATTAAAATAATGAATGTTTTACCCTCGGGGCAGCTCAAGTATAAGAGCTGCCAAGAGTTTTAAGGACATTGTCGACGATGAGGCAAGCAGACGTCAATGTCGAGTGCATGAAGTGCATGAAATGAGGTGACATCATTTTGAAAATAAGCAGCACATCAGAAGACAGCACAGCACAAGAATGTGCTAAGAGGTTTAAGACAATTAAAGTCATAAGAAAAAATAAAAAAATCCATTTAAAATTTAGTTGCTTTTATTGTTTTATATTTAAAGATAATATTCTTTTTAAAGCCGTCATTATTGCAACATTAATTCAAGTTCATTAACTTGCCAGCTTTTTTGAACATTATTTCTACTTCCGTTGCCAGTTGCAAGATGGCGATAAATGTTTATGCTGCAAATTATACTCAAATATTTACAAAACCGCCAAATTTTTCTTCGTCTATTTTTACTTTTCTTTTTTTGTAATTTGCATAGTTTTTAGCATAACCAATGAACAACAGCAGCAACATTTATTAAGTATTTGGCAAAACTTGGCAACAACAGCAACAACAACACAAGCAATAATGTTGCTACATAGCCAAGCTTTTGACTGATTGATGCTGTGGTTAAAGCATGCTAGAAATTCCGGAGTGCAGCAGAACATCGCTGGAGGAAGAGTTGTCTGGAGTTAAAGTATGGCGTTGCAGTTGATGTTGGCGGAGTTGGCGTTGGAGTTTAACAAGTAGATGGCGCCACTATCGAATTCAAGCTTTCCACAAAGTTCCATTACATTAACGTCGTTGTGCCGTCAATAAAGTTCAAGTTGCTACTGCTTCAGTTTGTGAAGCGCTTAAGCGATGCCAAGCAATTCAAGCACTAAGGACTGACTTATAGAAAATTTAGGCTTTGAAGTGGCATGTAAAATCGAACATCTCAGATTGAAGACCAAGATTAAGACATTAAGACAAAACTTAACTAAATCTTTCTTGTCTGAAAAAGTCCCTAAAAGCATGCAATGAACACTTTTGCATGTAAAAATTAATTTGGTTTAAAATCAAAACTTACAAAATTATTAAAAAAAAAAAAAAAAATTGGTTTTAGTATTTGAATATCAAGTTTCATTTTTCTTCAGACTTTTTTCATTACAATTGTTGGAATTGCTTTTTTGCTTCTTATGATTTTTTCGTGTTTTATCTTGATTATGATCTTTGAGGAATTCTTCATTTCAGTAAGTATGAGGTATGAAAAATATTTATAAGTAAATTTTGACACCTTATTTAAAAATATTAAACTTTGTAAAAGAAGTGACAGTTTGTGTGTCTGTTTTTATCTATGTCACACACCTAAAAAAATTTCCGCTTGTTTAAAAATGAGTTTTAGCTTGAAATGAGCGGGAGAACAGCGAACAATATAGAATTCACAAAAACCAAATATACACACACACACACACACACAACGAGTACACGAGCACCAAATCAACCGCTGATAAACTGTAATAAGCACCAACACAAGAGCCACAAATGCAAATTTCCGCTCTTTATTATTGCAGCGTGTTTATATAAACTTTAATAACATTTGATTTCCGTTTCCGCTACAACAGGATGTTGTAAATTTTATTGCAACTAGCGTAGCGCAGAAACAAAAAACCAACAAAAAACAAAACAAAAAACATCAACAATAAAAATAAGAAAATGCGTTAATTTTTACAACAGTCACAGGATAATGAGAATTTTATTGAAATGCTCAATGAACAGGCGGGGAAGGCAGTGTGGAGCAACTTCATTATTTTTATTTCTCATTCAATTTATTTCTACAAAGAGCAGAAAAATAAACGAAATTTTGTTGAAAGAACCGGAATAAAACAATGGCTGAAAACCGCCGGTATTGGAAGTCTGAAAGAAAATTGAGAGTAATATACATAAACAATAACAGAGAAAGTTGTGTTGCGTGTAGTTATGAAAATTTGTGAACAAAATTAACAACTTGAATGAGGTACAAAGGCAGAAAAATAATACAAATTATTAAGACAATAAAATGCTAGGAACACCACATAAAAAAATCAATTAAAACAGTCTAGGCTGTACATGAAGTAATCGATACAAAAAAAAATTGATTTAGAGAACAAATAACATTCAAAGACTAAGTCAAAGAAATCATTGTCAAGACGCAGAGGTTGTCTAAGCCTAGGCAAAGTCTACAACTAAGACTAAGACTAAGCAAAGTCTACAACAAAGACTAAGACTAAGACTAAGGCTAAGACTAAGAGTAAGACTAAGACTAAGACTAAGACTAAGACTAAGACTAAGACTAAGACTAAGACTAAGACTAAGACTAAGACTAAGACTAAGACTTTTTTTTTTTTTTTATTTTATTCGCGAAGGGGGAACCTTCAAAAGGCCCCACCGTGCAGGTGGGAGTGTGCGATTCCTACGCACTAAACCTAAACCTCCGCATTGAATCTTCGACCCAGTATGAATCCCGTGGAACCGCCGTAAGGCATAACTTCGCGGGATGGGGGAACAGCACTAAGCTGAAACTGATGGACTAATTTTGTCTGTCGGATGACTGTCAAGTTAAGAGCCTAAATTTTCTCCTTAACTTGATGTCGACTCTGGGTCGGGGAGAACCCTAAACATCGAATATAGTTCCCTATCTCAAGCTGAACTATTTTGCAAACGCTCGACTCTTCGAAGTTCGTCGATTATGCGTTTGGACAAAGAGCTTACCACTGACCAGTTGGTTTTGCTTCTCAACATGAGGTTCACCAAGTTTTGGGGTGTCACCACTTCGCCCAGGCGGACCGAAGCATCAGTTCTTGCTTCGTTGAACCTAGGGCACTCGAAGAGGACGTGTGCAGTGTCTTCTTCTATGCTACCAGGGCAATGAGTGCAATAGGGGTCACTTGCATGCTTGAATTTATACAGTTATGCTTTAAAGCAACCGTGCTCGCTCAGAATTTGGGTGAAGTAGAAATTTACTGAACCATGACTTCTACCACACCACACGGAAAGGTTAGGGATGAGGTGATGGGTCCAGCGTCCCTTCGCCGATCTATCCCAACGTGTCTGCCACTGGGATATACTTCTCTCTCGCGCCAGTTTTTTACGAGAGGATGCGCTCTCGCTAACAGCTCCTGGTTGGGCCTCTTCCACCAAGAGGTCGATGGGGATCGAGCTAGCGAGCACTAGAGCAGCATCCTCAGACACTGTTCTGAAAGCGCAGCACACTCTAAGAGCGCCTAGTCTGTACACCGACTCTACTCCTCGACGGTAGGACTTCACCTTAATCGCTGCAGCCCAGACCGTTGATGCGTACATCAAAATCGAACGCACGACATTGAGAAGAAGTGTCCTGCGAGCTTGCTTTGGTCCTCATGTATTTGGCAACATTCTTGCTAGCGCCAGGCATGAAGTGGCTGCTTTTCTGTGGGCATACTCTAGGTGCTGTTTGAAACAGAGTCGAGAGTCGATTAGCACACCGAGGTACTTAATAAATGGTTTTGAGCGTACCTCCGTCCCGCGCACGTTAATAACTGCGATTTCGGACTTTTTACGGCTACTTATAAGCACCGCCTCCGTCTTATGTTCCGCTAAACTAAGCCCGGCTGACTTTAGCCAGTCGTAGATAGTGCTAATAGCAACACTACTAAGGGCCTCTACTTCTTCTAGGTGTTTAGCTGTAACAACAACCGCTAAATCATCCGCGAATCCGACGATCTTGACAGCTGTAGGTACATCGAGCCTTAGAACACCATCATACATGACGTTCCACAGAAGGGGCCCTAGAACTGACCCCTGTGGAACGCCACCAGTGACATTGTACGTTCTTGCGCCGCTATTGGTTGAATATAGCAGCACTCTCTCATGGCCTAAGACTAAGACTAAGACTAAGACTAAGACTAAGACTAAGACTAAGACTAAGACTAAGACTAAGACTAAGACTAAGACTAAGACTAAGACTAAGACTAAGACTAAGACTAAGACTAAGACTAAGACTAAGACTAAGACTAAGACTAAGACTAAGACTAAGACTAAGACTAAGACTAAGACTAAGACTAAGACTAAGACTAAGACTAAGACTAAGACTAAGACTAAGACTAAGACTAAGACTAAGACTAAGACTAAGACTAAGACTAAGACTAAGACTAAGACTAAGACTAAGACTAAGACTAAGACTAAGACTAAGACTAAGACTAAGACTAAGACTAAGACTAAGACTAAGACTAAGACTAAGACTAAGACTAAGACTAAGACTAAGACTAAGACTAAGACTAAGACTAAGACTAAGACTAAGACTAAGACTAAGACTAAGACTAAGACTAAGACTAAGACTAAGACTAAGACTAAGACTAAGACTAAGACTAAGACTAAGACTAAGACTAAGACTAAGACTAAGACTAAGACTAAGACTAAGACTAAGACTAAGACTAATGCCCCTATCATCGTCCGCTAGTCGAATGTTGCAGTCGAATCGACTCAGCTGGCGAACTATTATTCTTGCGGTATCATCGTTAGCGAATACCGAATTCAAGTCGAATTCAAGTCGAATTCAAGTCGAATTCAATTCGAATTCAAGTCGAATTCAAGTCGAATTTGAGTCGAATTTGAGTCGAATTCAAGTCGAATTGAAGTCGAATTCAAGTCGAATTCAAGTCGATATCAAGTCGAGTTCAAGTCGAATTCAAGTCGAATTCAAGTCGAATTCAAGTCGAATTCAAGTCGAATTCAAGTCGAATTCAAGTCGAATTTGAGTCGAATTTGAGTCGAATTCAAGTCGAGTTGAAGTCGAATTCAAGTCGAATTCAAGTCGAGTTCAAGTCGAATTTGAGTCGAATTTGAGTCGAATTCAAGTCGAATTCAAGTCGAATTCAATACCCCTATCACCGTCCGCGAATCGAATAAAAAACACATAAAATTCGCCAAGTTGGTATCATTGTTCGCGAATTTCAAAAATTCGATTCGACTCAAAAGTCAAAAACAGACGAATAAAAATACTTGGTGAGCAGCTGGCGAATCATAAACATTTTTTTGACGCTTGTTTATATATTTTAACAGATTTTGCTTTGGCAGCACTGAATTTACGGCGAATAAGTGTATTCGCTAACGATGATACCGCAAGAATAATAGTTCGCCAGCTGAGTCGATTCGACTGCAACATTCGACTCGCGGACGGTGATAGGGGCACAAGTCGAATTCAAGTCGAATTTGAGTCGAATTTGAGTCGAATTCAAGTCGAATTCAAGTCGAATTCAAGTCGAATTCAAGTCGAATTCAAGTCGAATTCAAGTCGAATTCAAGTCGAATTCAAGTCGAATTCAAGTCGAATTCAAGTCGAATTCAAGTCGAATTCAAGTCGAATTCAAGTCGAATTCAAGTCGAATTCAAGTCGAATTCAAGTCGAATTCAAGTCGAATTCAAGTCGAATTCAAGTCGAATTCAAGTCGAATTCAAGTCGAATTCAAGTCGAAATCAAGTCGAATTCAAGTCGAATTCAAGTCGAATTCAAGTCGAATTCAAGTCGAATTCAAGTCGAATTTGAGTCGAATTCAAGTCGAATTCAAGTCGAATTCAAGTCGAATTCAAGTCGAATTCAAGTCGAATTCAAGTCGAATTCAAGTCGAATTCAAGTCGAATTCAAGTCGAATTCAAGTCGAATTCAAGTCGAATTCAAGTCGAATTCAAGTCGAATTCAAGTCGAATTCAAGTCGAATTCAAGTCGAATTCAAGTCAAGTCGAATTCAAGTCAAGTCGAATTCAAGTCAAGTCGAATTCAAGTCAAGTCGAATTCAAGTCAAGTCGAATTCAAGTCAAGTCGAATTCAAGTCAAGTCGAATTCAAGTCAAGTCGAATTCAAGTCAAGTCGAATTCAAGTCAAGTCGAATTCAAGTCAAGTCGAATTCAAGTCAAGTCGAATTCAAGTCAAGTCGAATTCAAGTCAAGTCGAATTCAAGTCAAGTCGAATTCAAGTCAAGTCGAATTCAAGTCAAGTCGAATTCAAGTCAAGTCGAATTCAAGTCAAGTCGAATTCAAGTCAAGTCGAATTCAAGTCAAGTCGAATTCAAGTCAAGTCGAATTCAAGTCAAGTCGAATTCAAGTCAAGTCGAATTCAAGTCAAGTCGAATTCAAGTCAAGTCGAATTCAAGTCAAGTCGAATTCAAGTCAAGTCGAATTCAAGTCAAGTCGAATTCAAGTCAAGTCGAATTCAAGTCAAGTCGAATTCAAGTCAAGTCGAATTCAAGTCAAGTCGAATTCAAGTCAAGTCGAATTCAAGTCAAGTCGAATTCAAGTCAAGTCGAATTCAAGTCAAGTCAAGTCAAGTCAAGTCAAGTCAAGTCAAGTCAAGTCAAGTCAAGTCAAGTCAAGTCAAGTCAAGTCAAGTCAAGTCAAGTCAAGTCAAGTCAAGTCAAGTCAAGTCAAGTCAAGTCAAGTCAAGTCAAGTCAAGTCAAGTCAAGTCAAGTCAAGTCAAGTCAAGTTAAGTCAAGTCAAGACAAGTCAAGTCAAGTCAAGTCAAGTCAAGTCAAGTCAAGTCAAGTCAAGTCAAGTCAAGTCAAGTCAAGTCAAGTCAAGTCAAGTCAAGTCAAGTCAAGTCAAGTCAAGTCAAGTCAAGTCAAGTCAAGTCAAGTCAAGTCAAGTCAAGTCAAGTCAAGTCAAGTCAAGTCAAGTCAAGTCAAGTCAAGTCAAGTCAAGTCAAGTCAAGTCAAGTCAAGTCAAGTCAAGTCAAGTCAAGTCAAGTCAAGTCAAGTCAAGTCAAGTCAAGTCAAGTCAAGTCAAGTCAAGTCAAGTCAAGTCAAGTCAAGTCAAGTCAAGTCAAGTCAAGTCAAGTCAAGTCAAGTCAAGTCAAGTCAAGTCAAGTCAAGTCAAGTCAAGTCAAGTCAAGTCAAGTCAAGTCAAGTCAAGTCAAGTCAAGTCAAGTCAAGTCAAGTCAAGTCAAGTCAAGTCAAGTCAAGTCAAGTCAAGTCAAGTCAAGTCAAGTCAAGTCAAGTCAAGTCAAGTCAAGTCAAGTCAAGTCAAGTCAAGTCAAGTCAAGTCAAGTCAAGTCAAGTCAAGTCAAGTCAAGTCAAGTCAAGTCAAGTCAAGTCAAGTCAAGTCAAGTCAAGTCAAGTCAAGTCAAGTCAAGTCAAGTCAAGTCAAGTCAAGTCAAGTCAAGTCAAGTCAAGTCAAGTCAAGTCAAGTCAAGTCAAGTCAAGTCAAGTCAAGTCAAGTCAAGTCAAGTCAAGTCAAGTCAAGTCAAGTCAAGTCAAGTCAAGTCAAGTCAAGTCAAGTCAAGTCAAGTCAAGTCAAGTCAAGTCAAGTCAAGTCAAGTCAAGTCAAGTCAAGTCAAGTCAAGTCAAGTCAAGTCAAGTCAAGTCAAGTCAAGTCAAGTCAAGTCAAGTCAAGTCAAGTCAAGTCAAGTCAAGTCAAGTCAAGTCAAGTCAAGTCAAGTCAAGTCAAGTCAAGTCAAGTCAAGTCAAGTCAAGTCAAGTCAAGTCAAGTCAAGTCAAGTCAAGTCAAGTCAAGTCAAGTCAAGTCAAGTCAAGTCAAGTCAAGTCAAGTCAAGTCAAGTCAAGTCAAGTCAAGTCAAGTCAAGTCAAGTCAAGTCAAGTCAAGTCAAGTCAAGTCAAGTCAAGTCAAGTCAAGTCAAGTCAAGTCAAGTCAAGTCAAGTCAAGTCAAGTCAAGTCAAGTCAAGTCAAGTCAAGTCAAGTCAAGTCAAGTCAAGTCAAGTCAAGTCAAGTCAAGTCAAGTCAAGTCAAGTCAAGCCAAGTCAAGTCAAGTCAAGTCAAGTCAAGTCAAGTCACTTCACTCAAGACCGTTATATTTTTCGTATTGAACTCATTGACACAAAAATTTTGTTAATTAAATTAACCTGTCTTAAAAATATTTTCAGGCTCTAAAATTATGATGCCATCATTAAGCACACTACTGTTATTCGTCATAGTGTTGCCAGCCTGTGGCGGCCAAACAATTTTCAATCATTATTTATTTATTTTACTGCAATGCATTTGTTTTTTTTTTCTCCGTTTATTTGCAAGTAGCAAATAATTGCAACGCTTATGTTAGAGCTGATGGACGGACAGGCAGACGGATAAATTTGCTCAATTTTGCTTTTAATTTCAATGCTGCTCATTTTATGCCTGCAGCCGGCATTGAATGTGCGTTGAATTTAAAAATTTTACAGATGCGGAATTTGTTGCAATTGAAATTTAATGAGCTTATTTTTTTCATTTGTTTTTCCTCAACATTTGTTTTATGTTATTTTTTTATATTTGTTGTTGTTTTTGTTGCTTCTCCAATTATTAGTTTTGCTATAAAATTACAATGAATTATTGCAATTTCATGGCATAGCCTTATATTTCAAAATATTTTGACAAGTGTACGCCGAACATATGTAGTAATTAGTGTTTGTAAGTATGTGTTGCAAAAATGGTGTTGGTACATATGTCGTGTTTGCTATTGTTTTCGTTGTTTTGGTGTAATTGCCTTTTCAGCTGAGGCATCAGAGCTTAGCTTACTATTCGATTCACGGAAATATATGTAACAAAATTTTATTTCATGCATAAATTTTGCTTTTATGGCATTTATTCTATTTAAGTTTTTGTGAGCGACTAGTACCAACATCTCCTGTATAATTATCCCATTAATGCCAAAATTAATCGAAATATTAAATCCATTTCTAGACCTTTGATCATTAATGAAATTCCAATACAAACAATAAAACTCCTGAGCAAATATATACTGGCATTTATTCACACACACCTGTCAGATACATGTTAGAGATAACCTAATTTTCCCAAGAAAAACGAAGAAGAAGAAAAAAAACACTCTAATTGGTTTCACGTGATGGCTTTCGATGCTTTAATTCCAAGAAAACCTGGCAACCCGACACAAAAATCCTTAGATAAAAGGTCGTTATCGATTTTATGATGTTTTCCGTGTTGTATCTGATGTTGTGTTTTTTGTTGTTGGTGTTGTTGTAGCAATACGTCTAGAATGACGAGTACATTAGAGGGTGCAATATAATGTTAATCATTGCAACAACAATAACAACAGCCACAATTTCGTTAGTGAAAATCAACCCTCGATTTCAACTTTGAAAAGAAGTAGCTAACAGATGACTCAACAAAAGCTTCCGGGTAGGAAATTAAATATTGAGCCTCAAAGCATGCAACAGAGTGTAAAAGATATCTAAAATATTCTTTAAAATGTTACAGGAAAATACAAAAAAATATAAAAAAATATTTCCCAAAACCCAAATAATTATGCGAATAAATTTTTTTACAGCTGTCACAAATACAGTGTTTAAACTTTAAATGGCTGCTTCTTAAGGGACATGAAAAGATTAACTGGATTTATTTGAAAAAAAAACATTAAATAAATGAGAAAAAAAAAATAATTTTGCTTTGTTAAGCATTTGTCAAGCTTTTTGTGTTTAATAACAGCCATGGCTGAATTGTGTCGCAATGCTTATCATTCGCTGACACTTTGCTTTAAATGCTTAAGCACTGCATGGCTGAATAGGTTTAAGGAAGGCGGGGGGAAAAGAGCTATACGATAATATTTTTTTATTTATTTAAATAATGGCGTCATTTTTAATAGAGCCATTTTAAATGAATTTTATTGCCGAAAAGCGGATTTTTTTATACTTTTTTCTATTCCAGACTGTTAAAAGTATCCACGAGTTCTTTCTTTGCGAAAGAATTTATGAGACAACTTTTTTGTAACAAGAAGTAAACATAATAGTATTGAAAATATTTATAAAATCAGTGAGGAGAAAAAACATTTTTCAGCGTAAAGTTATGGTTGTAAAAAAAACTCGAAACAGTTATTTTGAATGAAGCACAGCTAGTAATCGTCGTAATGACTGAAGGAAAGTTAAACATTTCTAATTAAATTTAAGTTCATTGAATTTTATTGTATTTAATTTAATTTAATTTAATTTAATTTAATTTAATTTAATTTAATTTAATGTAATTTAATTTAATTTAATTTATTTTAATTTAATTTAATTTAATTTAATTTAATTTAATTTAATTTAATTTAATTTAATTTAAGTTAATTTAATTTAATTTAATTTAATTTAATTTAATTTTATTTAATTTAATTTAATTTAATTTAATTTAATTTAATTTAATTTAATTTAATTTAATTTAATTTAATTTAATTTAATTTAATTTAATTTAATTTAATTTAATTTAATTTAGTTTAATTTAATTTAATTTAGTTTAGTTTAATTTAATTTAATTTAATTTCATTTAATTTAATTTAATTTAATTTAATTTAATTTAATTTAATTTAATTTAATTTAATTTAATTTAATTTAATTTAATTTAATTTAATTTAATTTAATTTAATTTAATTTAATTTAATTTAATTTCATTTAATTTAATTTAATTTAATTTAATTTAATTTAATATAATTTAATTTAATTTAATTTAATTTAATTTAATTTAATTTAATTTAATTTTATTTAATTTAATTTAATTTAATTTAATTTAATTTAATTTAATTTAATTTAATTTAATTTAATTTAATTTAATTTAATTTAATTTAATTTAATTTAATTTAATTTAATTTAATTTTATTCAATTTAATATTTAATTTACTTTAATTTAATTTAATTTAATTTAATTTAATTTAATTTAATTTAATTTAATTTAATTTAATTCAATTTAATTTAATTTAATTTAATTTAATATAATATAATTTAATTTGATGTGATGTGATGTGATGTGATGTGATGTTATGTGATGTGATGTGATGTGATGTGATGTGATGTGATGTGATGTGATGTGATGTGATGCGATGTGATGTGATGTGATGTGATGTGATGTGATGTGATGTGATGTTATGTGATGTGATGTGATGTGATGTGATGTGATGTGATGTGATGTGATGTGATGTGATGTGATGTGATGTGATGTGATGTGATGTGATGTGATGTGATGTGATGTGATGTGATGTGATGTGATGTGATGTGATGTGATGTGATGTGATGTGATGTGATGTGATGTGATGTGATGTGACTATTTTATGTTATCAAATATGAATTTTTTGTAAGTTTGATAATTTTTTTATTTTGTTCTAGTTTATAAATTTTTAGTTTTATGTTTTTTTTTTATTTTATTTGTTTTATGTTATTTCTTATTTTATATTTTTTAACGAGAGCCAATGTTTAAAAATATTTTCATTTTTTGTAAGAACATTAAAAATGGTTTTCTATTTAAAGTTGTCATGGTTGTAAACTTTGCTCGTTCATCAATGCTAAATTTAGAATTACGTTACGCAAATTATTCCAGATGCCAAAAACCTCAAGAAAAGAAAACAAATTTTAAACCTAACACAACAATGCGTAAAAACACATTTTTTATGTTGTAAGAAGCCATGAAAAAACTGTGCTATAAATAGCATGAAAATATCAAACTAACAAAACAAATGATGACGACGCCAAAGCATTTAAAATGATGTGTCATTGCTGAAGGCACTGAAATAAAAATTAATGGAAAAACTAAAAACTTGTTGGAATATATTTAAAAAAATTAAAAAAGACAAGTTGAATTTTTGGAGTTGACTTGTTACGAAAATCGTACTAGAAAAAAATTGTACTTAAAAAATTATAAAAAAATTTTTAGAGAAACTTCTTAAAGAAGTTTTCAAGAATACCATAACACTATTTGAAAGATTGAATATATTAAGTAAGCAGTTCTTTAAGTAAAATATGAGAAAAAGTAACATTTTCTGGTTCCCGACAAAACAAATAACAACATAAACTTAAAATAAAGTCTAGACATGGTTGCGAAATTCGATGCTCGAAGCTAACCCTTTAACAATAACGTTCTCAATGGCTGACTTGGCTGGCTGGCTGGCTGGCTGCTCGGCTCGCATTATGTTTGATCACAATAAAAGGACTCTTAAGCACCGGAAATGAGAATAAAAAATAAACACTTGCCAAGAAGGCAGCAAAATATGAGCCATATAATAGGAACGAATGTTTCATTAAAAATTCAAAATTTATAGAGAGCAGCACGCGACTTGACGACAGATGTCGCGTTGCGGCAGCAGAATTTTGTGGTTTTAATATACAGCTTAAAATCTGAAGTTGTTTGTTAAGTGGCTGAGCCGGAGCACGAGAGTATCGAACGAACGAACGAACGAAGCGAAACTTTTTTAAGGACGAAAGAAATTCATCAAAAGTTTAGTGCAGAGAATGGAATGTAAAACGATGCTTAGAGCAAGGTGCAAGGCTTCAACGTTTAGCAAAAGTTGGCAAAAGAATCATGAAGCAGCAGCAACATCAAAAGTCGCCACGAAGCCAAAAATAGCGGAATTATAAAGTTTGCCTTGGATAAACAACTTAAGGCAGTTGATTGGCAGTAAAACTTATTTTTTAAATTTTTTAAACAAATGCACAATATCTTTAAAATTTACTCAGCAAAGTTGCAGAAATAATCAATTAAATTAAAGCAATCAAATGCACAATACATAAAATTACAAAACAATAAAATATTTTAAGAAGCACTTCACTAAATTACACTTCATACAAATTTCATAAATGTAATAAAATACTTGCCACAAGTGCCTCACTTATATGCAAACGTGACAATGAAATAAAATCCAGACCTTTCGGTGAACCTTCTGCCCCTTTAAACTGTTTGCTTGCAACATAGTATGTATGCTGGCTAACATATAGCAGCAAAGGATATGCTGTTGCTTTTTTCTGTTTTGTCAACTCATGCATTTGATTTGAAAAGCTGGCAATGATTTGCAAATTTTAAACTAATTCAGAAAAACATTTGCAGCTTATTGTCAGAGCATGAAAATAGTAAAGCATAACAAAGTACATCCTTGTGTTCTAACACAAGCTAGTGTTTTTACACTTGAGGATACACACAAGCAGACACACACTCAATTGCATCGTAAGCTAATAGAATAATCCTTGGTAGAGTTTCGCAAAACGATAGCAGAGCACATGTAAACGGATATGATAACTGAAATTGTGCAAAAGCTTAAGGCTGGCAAAAAGTATTGCAATTTTCCTTATATCCTATCGTGCCTGCAGTCGATATGTATTGAATTTTCATATTTTATCAAGCGTGTTTAAATTTTCAATATGCAAAAGTTATGAACTTGTACGGTTGCCTAAGCCGCCTTCGTCGTTTATTAAGTTAGACAACAATTTTAACCTTATAAATTGTTATAATATTTAACCTTATGGCTAGCAACTAAGTGAGCAAAGGATTTGCAAGGATTATGGAATTTGTTGATTTACATTAATTTGAATTTGTAGCCAACGGTAACAAGCAAAGCTTTATTGAGTCAAATTATAATTGTCGGCATAAGTTTTGCTTCAATGCAACTTCAAGCAGCACAGATGTGAACGATAATTTTAAAAACATGCTTCGTTTTGAAATGGAATTTAAAGTTTACGATAAGGAATGCAAGTAATTTATTTTTTTTTAAACAACATTGAGTTAATTTATGTTTTAAAGTCCATGACTGTATCGCATCTAGTTGTTTATCTTTAAGTATTTTTTCAAACATTTGATGACTTGCCTTGACTTGACTTGACTTGACTTGACTTGACTTGACTTGACTTGACTTGACTTGACTTGACTTGACTTGACTTGACTTGACTTGACTTGACTTGACTTGACTTGACTTGACTTGACTTGACTTGACTTGACTTGACTTGACTTGACTTGACTTGACTTGACTTGACTTGACTTGACTTGACTTGACTTGACTTGACTTGACTTGACTTGACTTGACTTGACTTGACTTGACTTGACTTGACTTGACTTGACTTGACTTGACTTGACTTGACTTGACTTGACTTGACTTGACTTGACTTGACTTGACTTGACTTGACTTGACTTGACTTGACTTGACTTGACTTGACTTGACTTGACTTGACTTGACTTGACTTGACTTGACTTGACTTGACTTGACTTGACTTGACTTGACTTGACTTGACTTGACTTGACTTGACTTGACTTGACTTGACTTGACTTGACTTGACTTGACTTGACTTGACTTGACTTGACTTGACTTGACTTGACTTGACTTGACTTGACTTGACTTGACTTGACTTGACTTGACTTGACTTGTCTGGACTTGACTTGACTGGACTTGACTTGACTTGACTTGACTTGACTTGACTTGACTTGACTTGACTTGACTGGACTTGACTTGACTTGACTTGACTTGAATTCGACTTGAATTCGAATTGAATTCGAATTGAATTCGACTTAAATTCAACTTGAATTCGAATTGAATTCGACTTAAATTCAACTTGAATTCGACTTGAACTCGACTTGAATTCAACTTGAATTCGACTTGAATTCGACTTGAACTCGACTTGAATTGGACTTGAATTCGACTTGAACTCGACTTGAATTCCACTTGAATTCGACTTGAATTTGACTTGAATTCGACTTGAATTCGACTTGAATTCGACTAGAATTCTTGAATTCGACTTGAATTCGACTTGAATTCGACTTGAATTCGACTTGAATTCAACTTGAATTCTTCTGACTGTGATGAAATTTCAAACAATATTCTGAAAAATGATGCATTCAATTTGTGGATATTTCAAAACACATATTTAACATGTCTTATCTGGTATATTTTCTGATCAATTAAAGGACGCAATTATTATCTAACTTTAATAATAGACCAATTTGTTTGCTTTTTTCAATTTCGAAAATTTTGGAAAAAGTCCTTAAAGTGAGGATGTTAGCTTTTCTAAACAGACAAAACTTTTTCAGTTCTTGTCAGTTCGGATTTAGTTTCTGTTTATTCAACAGAAGACGCATTGCTTGATTTCTGAACACCAGTTTATAAATTTTTTGATTATAAAAAAAATGTTGCGCCAGACTTTTTGTGAATATAACAGAGGCTTTTGCCATGGTCGATCACAATATCCTTCTGAATAAATTACATAATCTAGGTTTTCGTGGTTTTATTTACAACTGGCTTATGTCCTTTTTGAATTGTAGATCACAAAGAGTAAACATTTTTAACGAATTAAGAGACTCTGAATGCATAAATTGAGCAGTTCCCAGGGCTCTGTCCCTGGTCCGACTCTATTTCTAGTTTATATAAACTATATTTTTATACCACCCTAAGCCTGATAGGTCAGGGTATATTAACTTTGTGCAAACGTTTGTAACACCCAGGGGCGCAACCAGGAATTTTTTTTGGGGGGTTTAATCAAATGTTGAAATTATATATAAAAACGATTTAACGGTATTATAGCGGCTGTGTTGTAATGGTTAGTGCGTTAAATTTTTGCACTAATGGTTTCTTGTTCAAACTTCAGGCATGGCCAGCAACATATTTTTTTCCAAAAAAATTTAAAACGGTCATTGTCAGCAAATTCTGTTCGTACAGAAGATGAACAGCAGTGGTTGCGGTCGTTTTAAAATAAACTTGCTTTAGCGTTGTTTAAGATCTGTACGGCCCAAATGTCTTGCAAGCGCCAGTTGGACGCCGTTTCACGGATTTTTTCTTGTTCGGCAGTTGTACGAAGATTATAATTTCATCATTATAGGGACAGCAAAAATGAAATTTGTTCTCCTCACAGTAAACATTGTTTATACATACTTCAATTCGTTGTAGAAATAGCCAATTGGCTGGCACAAATCTTAAAATTCGTCCATTGGTGGGCTAAATTTCTGACACCTTGGGATAAAAAACAAAGAGCCTGAATTTGAAAAAATTTTTTGAGTCCCTTGCCAGCAAAATAGCTGATGAAATTACCCTTAATATCGACTTTAATAGTCTTATTCATAATCTTCCATTTGATTTTCAAAATCATTTTCATGAAAATCCCTCAAAATTGCGCAAATATAATCCGATTTTAATGAATGAAAAAATTGTATTTCAATTAAAGTCAGCAATTGCTCATTGGTATAACTTATACCGTATAAGTAATACCGTATAACTAAAATATGTCACTGGACTTAAACGGGTGAACAGAAGAAAAATCTAACCAACATATTTTTACCTAATAAGCCATTATTCCTTAAAATCGGATATTATTTGACAATTTAGAGAAAATTTTTATGAAACAGATCGGGAAAATACGATGAAAAATTAGGAATTATGAATTTTTTTTTCCAGTTTCGAAATTTTCCTCCATGACTTCACTATTAACTTAATTCTTTAGAGTTCAAGTTATAGTTGCTTAAAAAAAATATATATAAAAAAGGACGAAAAATAATAATTTAACGGGACATTTTTTTGCTTATTTCAGTGGCGAGTGACTCAACCAATTTTTCTCAAATTTCGGCTTTCATATTTTGTTTTACTCTTGAATTCATTTTACCACATATTTCAAGTCGCTTTAGTAGGTTTTATGCTACAAGTAGACAAGATTACTCAAATCGAAGTATTGCCAATAACCCCTCAGTGGTAAGTCGAATCAAAATTTAAATTTCACCAGACTCCGACCCAAATGTTAGAGAGACTCTTAAAAACAATTTCTGTGTAATATTTGTGGATCGGAAAAATCCCCATGGAGCGGTTTTGGTTCTTCTGAACCCTTTTTCTGCATATACATTTTTTTTCTTTAGAATGCATGCCCAAGATAAGCAAATAACTAAAGATTTTTATGGTACACATATGCACATAAGCTACAAAATTTTTGAAATTTTTTTGTCTTTACAAACTCTTTTGAGACCCCCAAAAAATCGATATATCTAATTTCACGATATATATAATCTTATTTTACACAAACAATGCTGTGAGTGCTATAAATGTCAAACGAAAGGGCAACAACAACAATTTGAACAACTTAATTTCGAACAGCTGATTTTGACATCTGTGGCGACCGTGGCGTGCAGGTTAAGTGTGTGGCTTAGCAAGCTCGGAGCCCGAGTTCGATCCCAGTCGCGGCGAAAAGTTTTTTCAATAAAAAAGATTTTTCTGATCGGTACTCCCTCTTTGCGGACAATGGCTTAGTGAATAATGCAATGTAAAGCTTCTTGAGAACATAAACTTTAGCCGTTCGGAGTCGGCATAAAACATGTAGGTCCAGTTCTCGGTCAATTGTGTGCAAACATTTATAATAACACACACAACACAATTGATCATAAGAAGCTCGGTCAAAGTCCTTTCAAGGGCTGAAATGGCCAATTTGTTTTTTTTATTTTGACATCTAGCTCACTTCCTCTCCAATATGTGCCTACCTTGTTATTCTATCATGGGTTTAACCAAAACTAAGTGCCACAATTATATAAAATGTGAGAAATCGATATTCAAAAGCTCTATTATTATTTAATTGCCATAATTACTGTTCGATTTTGGCATATCTTGGTGGGTATTTATATATTGGTTGGAATATATGGGTATTTAGGTAAGCAAAATCGAATTCTAATAACCAGTTATTAGTAAAATGTACGCAACATAGCGCTAGAGTATCAAAATTCATGATTTTCGAATATATATTTTTTAAACACTTATAAAAAACGCATTTTTCATAGTCCTCAGTTTTGATTAAACCACACCATAGGATACACCAAAAGAAAGGTGAGCTCAATACATTTCCAATAACTTTAAATGCATGTGAATACCATGAAAAGTACATATTTTATAGATGTTTAAAAAAAAAACATTAAATTGTTTTTAAGATTACCTCTTAGTTTTGAGTCGGTTTCCGGCTCACTTTTTTTTCTCCTAATTTTATTAGAACAAAATATGACTAATTTAGTAGATAATTCAACAACCAAAATCAATTTGAAATATGCATTTGGGGTTTTCACTCATTTCATAAGACGTGTGATTGGTTTTCATGTGACTCACTTTGATTGAATGCTAGTTTGCTTGGTACAAAAAGAATTTTGGGGGGGTTTAAACACCGAAACCCCCTTTGGTCGCGCTCATGCTATAAGAAAATATCGCCAATATCTGTTTTTGTTCGAAAGTGATTCGCTTTGACTGCAGTCACAGAAACTTTACAAAAAACAGCTTCTACAAGAAACTTCAACCAACACGTACAACTTGCAAACAATACTTTTATTGAACGAGCAACCAATGTCATAACATGTTGGTGGCATTATTCTTGTTGTTGTAACTATCGTTGTGGTTGTCTCATATGTTGTCGTTTTTTAATTGGATTTAAAAAAACTGTCATGCAACATGCGGCACTTGCAACGCAATCAAAGCAACAAGAAGACGTTAGAACGTGTTCGGAATCTCTTGTTCAATGCGGGAGAGGCGCTTTTAAAGCAATCTTTTTAAGAGCTAATATTACGGAAAGGTTTTCTTAAAATAAAGAGTATATTAATGTTTTAAAATAACAGACAAAATGTTGGCCTTGACTGTTAACTGTGTTATTTTAATTAAATTTTTCTTACATTTTCTTGAAAAACTGAACATAAGTTAGTTTCTTTAATGAAGTAACGAAAAACTAACCATAACGCACACGTGTTCTGCCAACACGTTCAAGTTTAAATCGCTTGAGGGTTTAAAAAAACCGCTCAAAATTATCATGAGTTCTTAAATGGCAGTGAAAAATGAGACAAGACCAAGATAAATAAGTTCAAGGGTTTCATTTTTCAAATGGCCAACAAAAAACTGAACGAATTTTTTTTCACAGTTTTTTTACAACGAGTTAAGACATTAAATATTAGATTACATCACATACGCTAAAGTTGCAACGGTAAAACTTATGAGCTCATTATGAAGATATGAGATAATAACTAAAGCAAAAAAAAAAAAAAACAAAAACGGAATGGCAGCGGCAGTTATGGCCACTAGAAAAAAAATCAAAAAACCACCTTAAGTTGGACATGAATAGCAAAGCTTAAAAGAAGAAGCCATGACATTCTAAAGAAAAGACGACACGGAAGCATGAAACAAACAGCATGGCAGAAAAGATTAAAAATAAAAAAAATAGTCGAGTTCCAACAATGTCGAAGAAGTAGCGTAAAAACGAAAGCCTCGTTTATAACATAAAACAGATTTTATTACAAACGTAGACTTCGACTAGCGGATGCCAGCGAGAGGATTTATCATCAGTTCTTTTCTTGTTTTTAAAGCTTTTTCTAGGGGCTGCTACGTACAACGATGGCGTAGGGATCAAATCAGTCAAGACAAAATAAGAAGAACACAAAAAGCAACATAAGAAAGAACAAACAGTACCGTAGAATAATAGCACATAAGAAAGGGTAGTGAAGCTTATAAAAGAAACTCACTGTTAAATTATTATTATTGTCAAATGTAAAAGAAGAAATGAGAAAATGAAAAAAAAAAATTAAACAGAAAACGTGGAAAGGCAAAGCATTCGCTTGCCTAGCTTAGCAAGTGCAACATTAGTAAATAAGTAAAGAGGAAACCGGAAGATCTATGAAACTTGAGACGACAAAGTATGCAACATAGCTAGATCTGTAAAGAAATGAAAGTAGCAGCAGCGTACGAGAAAAAAGGTGGCGGCTCAAATTAAATTGCTTGAGTTGTTGGCCATTTACTTAATGCCAAATTTAATGCCTGTTGCCAGCGAGGAAATGTAGCAGAGTATATAAAGCTTAATTAGGCGCTCAGACAAAGATGGCGAAAAACTTTTGGGAACAAAAAAAAAAACCTTTTCTATTTCTTAGTAATTTAAAAAAAAAAATTATATATTAAAAATATCAATTTTCAACACAGCAAGAAAATTATTCGAAAACGCAACTTATTGCAAATTTTTATTTTACAAAAATATTAAAGAATTGTAAAAGATGCACAAAGTAATTGTAAATTTTTTTCCAAATTTCGCACGAAAATTTCAAAACTTAAAATTTTTAGTATAAGCATATCAGCAATATCAAAACGAAGACACATCTAAGGCGGTATTCTGGTCTGGGGCTATAAATTTGGCTATAAATTTATTGTAAAAATTCGATAAAAAACTTATAAAATTATTTTCAAAAGGTATTTTTTTATAAGTCAATACAAAATATTTTTGACAATATAAAAAAAAATTTTAAAAAAATTTTTAATTAAAATCTTTAAACGCGATTTTTTCGAAAAAAACTTTTTCCAATACGTCAGACGTGATTTCTCAAGTTCTAATGAACCGATTAATTTTAAATTTTGGTGTTGACCTTCTTTATAAATCCTCCAATCTCTCTGGTTGGAACCATGATTGTGAAAAATATTTTGTTTTTTACTATTTTTAAAAACTTTAAACAAGGACAAAAAATCACTTTTTTCTAACAACCGCAATTTTGTAAAAAAAAATTTTTTTTTTAATTTGCGTAGTTTAGACCAAAGCGACATTCTTACTTATTAAGAATCTTTTTTCTTTTGTTCCTCAGATCATCAGAAAGGTTGGAATTATGTCAAGAAGAATGGACTCTTATATTTTACTCCCTAATTTACAAACGCTTCGTTTGACAATTTAAAATTGTTTTTTATTTATTTTAATTTTTTTTTTAAATTTTTTTAATTTTTTTTTTAATTTTTTTTAATATGTTTTTTGTTTTGTTAAAATATCAATTGATAAAAAAATCTTGTAAAAATATTCTTATATTTTTATGCTGCCTCCAGAAATTATGAAAATTCGAAAAAAAACTTATAAAATTATTTTCAAAAGACATTTTTTACAAGTCAATACAAAATTTTTTTGACAATATAAAAAAAAAATTTTAAAAATTATTTAATTTAAATCTTTAAACGAGTTTTTCTCGAAACTACTCTTTCTAATACGTCAGACGTGATTTCTCAAGTTCTAATGAACCGATTAATTTGAAACTTTGGTGTTGACCTTCTTTATAGATCCTCCAACCTCTCTGGTAATATTTTTTTTAATATTTTTTTTGTTTTGTTAAAATATTAATTGATAAAAAAATCTTGTAACAAAAAGCTTGTAAAAATATTCTTATATTTTTATGCTGCCTTCAGAAATTATGATTTTATTTTATATTTTTCTTTTTTACAATAAATTTGTTTTTTTTTAATACATTCATAGCAAAAAAAAATTCTATATTTTTTTTTTTTTATTAATAATTTTTTAAAACACTCGTATCTTTGTTTTGTATATGAACTTGCTAAAAGTTATTTTCGATTTGATTTTTGGTATACTTAAAGTTGATATGAAATAATTTTGAAAATATATAAAAACTTCTACAAATTTATAAATCTATATAAATACTATATAAAGAAAATATCGATAATTTTGCAAAAATCTATAATTTTAAAAAATGCTTATTGAGTATTTACTCAAATATTGGCTACTAGTAAGTATATTACAAGCACAGATATACTCGATATATCGAAAAATTTATTCAAATAGGCAATAAAAATATTATCGATAAATTTTTACTATCGATGAATTTTTAATATAGATACATTTATTTTTGTTATCTAAAAATACCTTCAATTTCGACAACTGGTTTGAAAAAAGGATAACAATTATGTATCGATAACTTAGCAGTATCGATAAATTTATTTGTATTACAAAAAATACTGACTGATTAACCGACCGTTAGGCGAATTTAACCAAAATTTGTTTAAAAATTTTATAACGGATCGTTTATATTTTTCTATCGATGTATTACAAACAATTACTAAAAATATCGAAACTAGCAATAAAAAGAATATTGATACATTTTTACTACCGATTAATTTATTTTTGGTATCGAAAAATACTGATTGATATTCCAATTTCGACAAATTTCTTGAACATAAGATTTAAATAATGTGTCGATAACTTTGAAGTATCGATAAATTTATTGTTATTAATGAAAAAAACAGACTGATTAGCCAACAGGTACGTGAATTCAACAAAAATTTGTTTAACGCTAGTTATAACTGATATATTGATAACATTTCTCTATCGATGTTTTACAAGCAATAACTAAAAATTTCGAAATAAGCAATAAAAGGAATATCGATACATTTTTATATCGATTAATTTATTTTTGGTATCGAAAAATACTGATTGATATTCCACTGCTTCCAATTTTGACAAATTTTTTGAGAATATGATGTATCGATAACTTTGCAGTATCGATAAATTTATTTTTAATAGCGAAAAATACTGACTGATTAACCGACCGGTACGTGAAACTAACAAAAATTTGTTTAAAGCTAGTTATGACTGATATATCGATAACGTTTCACTTTCGATGTATTACAAACAACAACTAAAAATATCGATAAGTAGTCAGATAATTTATTTTTTCAACAATGTCTATAGTTTCACTAGGATTAATGATGGAAACATGAATTTTTCACACAAAAGTTTCAAATATATCAATTATTATGGTTTATCGATATAAATTATGAATATGAAAAAAGCACAATCCTGAGGTTTTAACAAATTGGATTGAGTCAATGTTGCTTTAAAGCTCTAAAGACTTCATTACATAAGCAACAACTGATATATCTATAAGGTATTATCGATTAATTAATTTAATCAACGAAATCATTTTCAAAATAAAAATTTTATCGATTTATCTTTTAAATTTCTTTAAAAATCGAATATTTATTTTCATTATTGAAAAAATTGTTTGGTGGAAGTGTCGATGAAAACGGCTTTCGATAAAAAGCCAATAAAGTTTTTAAAAATATAAAAAGCTATATCGATAATTTATTTTTATTATAAAAAAACATTGTTTGAGTTGCAAGAAACTTAAAAACATTTATTTTAAGTAACTAAAAACAGCTATATCGGTAGGCTTTCACTAACGATAAGTTAGAAAAATTAACTATAAGTATCGATCATTTGTAAGATAGCTAATTATTTTGAAAATAACGATAGTTTCACTAAGCTTTTAATAAACAATGATGACATGACATTAATATTTAATTTAATAGAAACAAAAAAATCCATAGTTTTGAAAAAAATTGTAGTTTCTGAAAATTCCGATTAAATCACAATCATTCAACAAATTTCTTCAATTAAGCAATATATTTTGTATCGATAGCTTTTCGTTGATAAATTTTTTTTAATTATTGAAAAATTTATTAAAAATAAGTGCTAAAAGAAATATCGATAAATTTTATGTATCCAAAATTTGTTTTCATTGTTGAAAAATATTAACTTATTAGTATAACTTCTTGAAATGTATTGAAAGGTTAAATAACTCAGTCGATAAATAAGTATTATCGATGTATTGTAAAAATCAACTTAAATATAGATAAGCTGATAGTTAATGTTATGTATTTTAAAAAACTTTCAGAAGTATGCATATAAATAATGATAAAAACACAAAAAAATAACATACAAGTTACAAAAATATTGATAGTTTTAAAAAGAAATCATTAGTTCACAAAAATGAAGGCTGTTAGATGAACTGTTAGATATTAACAAATCATTTCCGAAATTCCAATTGTCTCTTAAAATTAATTATGTTGCTTTCCTGCAAACAATAACAATTTTATGAAGTTCATAAAATATATCCATAAACCCCGTTTTGTTTCATTTCTATTTAAAATTCAAATGAAAAATAACATAAGTGCTAAAAGACGATCAGTTCACATAAAAAAGCACTTGAGTAGAAGCAAAAATTTATTACTTATTGCCAAAATATAGCGATGGTCGTAATGTTTTTATTTAAACAGTAAGTCTTACAAAAAAATGCAATGTTTTCACACATATCTACACACCACTGATCGATTCACACACACACACACACACACACACACACACACATAAATGTTGCACTAAAATCATAAAAATAACACCACGTGTAGCTCATATGACAAAAGCATAAAATTTCAATGAATGAAAAAATTATAATAAAAATAAACATAAAACAAATATTAAAAAAAAAAACATAACATAAACCAGATATAAAAAAATAAGTTCCATTTGCATTTTTATGGAACTCTGCATTTTATGGATTTCCCCAACTAGTAACAACTGAACCGATTACTGCGTATTTTACAGCGCGGGATTTTAATAACTTTATAGCAACATAAAAAACTTGCAAATTTGTGGCAATATTAAATAAAGATACAAACATTTTAGGAATTTCACATGCCATAAAAACTGCCAAGGATAGCGAGAGAGATTTTATTGTTGGCATTAAATAAACTATACTATTAAATAACAGTAGAAAACACTATTAAATTCCATGAAATACAGTTACTTTAAAAAAAAAATTACATTAAACAAGATAATCATCTTAGTAAGAAATAAAAAAAAACATGCAAAAGATACTAATACTAACAATAATCAAATCAAATCCACCACATTACATCACATCAGATCACATCACATCACAGTCAAGTCAAGTCAAGTCAAGTCAAGTCAAGTCAAGTCAAGTCAAGTCAAGTCAAGTCAAGTCAAGTCAAGTCAAGTCAAGTCAAGTCAAGTCAAGTCAAGTCAAGTCAAGTCAAGTCAAGTCAAGTCAAGTCAAGTCAAGTCAAGTCAAGTCAAGTCAAGTCAAGTCAAGTCAAGTCAAGTCAAGTCAAGTCAAGTCAAGTCAAGTCAAGTCAAGTCAAGTCAAGTCAAGTCAAGTCAAGTCAAGTCAAGTCAAGTCAAGTCAAGTCAAGTCAAGTCAAGTCAAGTCAAGTCAAGTCAAGTCAAGTCAAGTCAAGTCAAGTCAAGTCAAGTCAAGTCAAGTCAAGTCAAGTCAAGTCAAGTCAAGTCAAGTCAAGTCAAGTCAAGTCAAGTCAAGTCAAGTCAAGTCAAGTCAAGTCAAGTCAAGTCAAGTCAAGTCAAGTCAAGTCAAGTCAAGTCAAGTCAAGTCAAGTCAAGTCAAGTCAAGTCAAGTCAAGTCAAGTCAAGTCAAGTCAAGTCAAGTCAAGTCAAGTCAAGTCAAGTCAAGTCAAGTCAAGTCAAGTCAAGTCAAGTCAAGTCAAGTCAAGTCAAGTCAAGTCAAGTCAAGTCAAGTCAAGTCAAGTCAATTCAATTCAAGTCAAGTCAAGTCAAGTCAAGTCAAGTCAAGTCAAGTCAAGTCAAGTCAAGTCAAGTCAAGTCAAGTCAAGTCAAGTCAAGTCAAGTCAAGTCAAGTCAAGTCAAGTCAAGTCAAGTCAAGTCAAGTCAAGTCAAGTCAAGTCAAGTCAAGTCAAGTCAAGTCAAGTCAAGTCAAGTCAAGTCAAGTCAAGTCAAGTCAAGTCAAGTCAAGTCAAGTCAAGTCAAGTCAAGTCAAGTCAAGTCAAGTCAAGTCAAGTCAAGTCAAGTCAAGTCAAGTCAAGTCAAGTCAAGTCAAGTCAAGTCAAGTCAAGTCAAGTCAAGTCAAGTCAAGTCAAGTCAAGTCAAGTCAAGTCAAGTCAAGTCAAGTCAAGTCAAGTCAAGTCAAGTCAAGTCAAGTCAAGTCAAGTCAAGTCAAGTCAAGTCAAGTCAAGTCAAGTCAAGTCAAGTCAAGTCAAGTCAAGTCAAGTCAAGTCAAGTCAAGTCAAGTCAAGTCAAGTCAAGTCAAGTCAAGTCAAGTCAAGTCAAGTCAAGTCAAGTCAAGTCAAGTCAAGTCAAGTCAAGTCAAGTCAAGTCAAGTCAAGTCAAGTCAAGTCAAGTCAAGTCAAGTCAAGTCAAGTCAAGTCAAGTCAAGTCAAGTCAAGTCAAGTCAAGTCAAGTCAAGTCAAGTCAAGTCAAGTCAAGTCAAGTCAAGTCAAGTCAAGTCAAGTCAAGTCAAGTCAAGTCAAGTCAAGTCAAGTCAAGTCAAGTCAAGTCAAGTCAAGTCAAGTCAAGTCAAGTCAAGTCAAGTCAAGTCAAGTCAAGTCAAGTCTTAACTTTTATTTAAGAAATCGAGAAGAAAGTCCTTAAGATAGGAATTTGTTTATGAAAAGGCAAAATGTTTACATATATTGACATTTCGAAGATTGAGAGAGACACACAAAAATCATCAGGTCAAAAAGCAGTAGATAGCATGCCATAACCACAAGCAGTTAGCGCCACGCAAGACAAATAATTAAATTATTTTCAACTATGCTGATGTTGGCACCTCTGCATGCTGCTGTCTTTTGTTCGCTGTTGTTGGTGTTCTGTTTTGTTGTTGTTTTTGTGTTTGTTGTTGTTGTTGATGTGTTTGTGTTTGTTGTTGTTGCTAAAATATGACATGCAATAGTGCAGATTGCAGCAAAAAATTATGACACATGCGAGCGGCATGACAGCAGCGATTGCAGCAACATCCAAAAAGTCATAACAACAATGAAATCTGCAATAATGTTTTTCGCGTGAAAAATTAAGCTCTTGGTAGATAGTTGGAGAGAAGCAAGAACGAGAGAAATATGTTTGCAATAACAAAATGTAGAAAAAAAACTTCTTAGACGCTTTAAAGCCGACAGCTTGAAGTTAAAGACAAGGCAGACCATTAAAACACAATTCGGGCAATTAGCAAAAAATTAGATATACATAATAAAAACAAAATGTTATTCCTCTTAATATAAACTAGAATTAATTAGTTTCTAAGAAAGAATGTATAAAAAATCATCAAAGTTCGTTAAGCTTATTTGACTTGAAACATATGAACTTTAAAACTACATGTATAAATTTAGTTAAATTACTTTAAAGAAGAACTTGTTTAATTTTGATAAATCTAAAACAAAACAAAATAAAAAAAAAAAACAACAAAAAATAATCACAAAAAAATATTAACAAAGAACATTTCAAACAAAAAATTTAACAAAAATTTTGTCATCAGCATAATTTTGTCAAATGTTATTGTGATAATAACCATAGTTTAAAAGCTACATACCAAACAAGAGCAAAATCTAGCCATTTTATTTATTCAAAACGACAACATAAATTCTTAGCTTTGGCTATTAATTAATATTCCGTTTATAATGCGTTCAAGCTTAGCAGCATTCGAAATTAATTTACACAATTAGGTAAGCAGAACTATAAAATTCATAGCATGTTCTTGACGACTCATCTGCGTTGCTTGTTATGCTTGTTATTTTTAGACATTGTTCGTTGTTTGTTTTTGTATTTTTTGTAGCGATAACGTAGAAATTAATCGTTTGCTACGCTTAGAGTACATGTCAGGATGGCCGAGCGGTCTAAGGCGCCAGACTCAAGTGTGAAAACTTGCCCACTATATGAGTAGAGGGTTAATCTAATCGAGCGTTCTGGTCCTCTCTGAGGGCGTGGGTTCAAATCCCACTTCTGACAAATATTTTTTTTTAATTTTTTTGTTAAAGAAATGCTTTGTTTATGTGATGAAGTTTTCTGAAATATTATTTTTGAACTGCCATGGCATATTTCAATTTTTTTTTTCTTTTGATTTTGAGGCAATATTTGTATTTTTTTGTTTTTTTTTTCAGAAAATATTTGTAAATCTTTTTTTTACCTTTTTTTCAATTCTTAGCAAATTTTTAGCACTATTTTTTAAAAGTGTTTTTAAATAGAATTAATTATATAAACAACAAAAAAGTATTATTATTAAAATAATTTTAAAAACAGTTATGCACAAAAAGTTATGAATTTGTGGTAACAACAAAAGCATAAAATTGTTTTTTTTTTCAATTTATATTTTGTACTTTTGACTATTTAAGAGAAGTAATAAACCTTTTTTGTAAAGCATAAAATTGTTTTTTTTTTTCAATTTATATTTTGTACTTTTGACTATTTAAGAAAAGTAATACAGCTTTTTTGTACAACGATTTATTTAAATTTGATTTTTTAAAAAAATTAATATATGAAAAAAAATATCCAACATAACCAAAACTTAAAATAATAATTTGTAGAATCAAGAAACAAAATAATACAAACAATTCCGTCTAAGTTTTGGTAAAATTTATATCAAATAGAACTGAAAAATATATTGTTCTTGAAAGATGTTTTCGAACTCATTTATATAACATTTGCGGCAGAGAAAACAGACCTTTTTTAAAAAATTCATAACTCAGTCAAAAACAAACATTTTTCCAAATATTATTTTATTATTGTTATTTCTTGTAATTTATTATTCTTGTATTGAATTGAACTAGTTACAAGAAAAAAATAAAAAAAAATTTATTGTTTCACTCCAGCATGGTTTTATAGAGCTCCAAACTGGCGGCAGAGAAAACAACGCGACCTCTGGGAGTCGCAATCTGGATTTTCCAATTTGGAAAAAATTACTTTTTTATAACTTAACAAAATTGGTCTTCGCATGAAAGGGCCTTGTTTAGTTACAATTTTTTTTTTTTTCAATTTTTGGTGATGTTCCAAATTTTAAAGTGTGTTTTTTCGAAAAAAATTATGACTTTAAAAATTCATAAAAAATCGAAAGAATCGAAAAATGCTCGTGTCATACGATAGCGAATCAAGTTTAAAAAAATAAAAAAAAACAATTTCGTCAAAAAATGAACCCGCTTTCGAGATAAACGCGTTCAAAGTTTGTGAACAAAGAAAAATGCAAAGAAAAATAAAAATGCGCTCTCACTAATCCGGCTGTAACTTTTGAACACATAGGAACTTTTTTTTTAATCTTAAAAATATTTACTAATATACAAAATTAAAAAATAGGGCCAATGTCATGTCCCCCCTCAATTATATTAAGACTATGCTAAAATCATAAAATTTGAATATTAATTTTTTTCATGATTTTTCATTCATGTTCCGAAAAAATCAATTTAAATTCGGGAATTTAATATTAAATTCAGAAAATATCACTTGAAAATCAGAAATTTTTTTAATTTTCAGAAAAAAATCATATGGAATACAGAAAAGATCAATTGAAATTCAGTAAACATCCATAACAATTCAGTAAAAATCAATTGAAATTCAGAAAACATTCATTGAAATTACTTAAAGATCTATTGAAATTCATAAAAGATCAAATTAAATTCAGTACATATCATTTCAAACTCAGAAATTTCATTTAAAATTCGAAAAAGGTCAATAGAAGTTCATGTATTTTACTTGAATTTCAGAAAATATCAACTGATATTCGTCACCGTATTATCACCATATTATCACCATGTTATCACAATACTATCATTATAACATCTCTATACCATCACCATACCATCACCATACCATTACCATACCATAATCAAACCATTACCATACCATCCCTATACCATCACCATATCAGAATCATACCATCAACATACCATCATCATACTATCATCATACCATCCATTTCACATCATCTAGCATCACCATACCATCATCATACCATCATCTTACCATCATCATACCATCCCCATACCATCACCATACTATCACTATATCATCACCATACCATCACCATATCATCACCATACCATTACCATACCATCGCCATACTATCATCATACTATCCCTATACCAGCACCATATCAAAATCATTCCATCACCTTACCATCACCATACCATCACAATACCATTACCATACCATCGCCATACCATTACCATACCATCACCATAACATCCCTTACCATCACCATACCATCACCATATTATCAACAAACCATCAAAATACTATCACAATACAATCACCACACTATCATGATAACATCTCTATACCATCACCATATCATCACCATACCATTACCATACCATCACCATAACATCCCTTACCATCACCATAACATCACCATACTATCACCACACTATCATGATAACATCTCTATACCATCATCAAACCATCACCATACCATCAACAAACCATCATCATACCATCACCATACTATCATCATAACATCATTATACCATCACCATAGCATCACCATACCATTACCATACCACCATCATAACATCCCTATACCATCAACATACCATCACCATATTATCAACAAACCATCACAATACCGTCACCATACCATAACCATACTATCATCAAACCATCATCATACCATCACCATACCATCATCATACCATCATCATACCATCACCATATCAGCATCATACTATCACCATACCATCACCATAACATCAGCACACCATCACCATACCATCACCATACCATCACTTAATCATCATCATATTATCACCATTCCAATACCACACCGTTTACCAATTATAAATTGTAATGGACTTTTTCTTTACAGCGTTATTTTTCTGAATAATAATTGGTAATGGTTTAGTTAATTTTGATTAGGTCGAACCTACTCCAAGACCGAATAGTTTAGTTTTAAAACTATAGTTAATAATTTTTTCAGTAACTTCATGATATATCTACTAATTTATTCATTTAATGGATATGATATGGATTCTTAGTTAAATGAAAATATGACAATCATAAATAATTATATAAAACGCAAATGTCACACTCCGCACCTACTACCTTATATCTCTCAAACTGTTCATTCTTGTTACTACAGTACTTTTGTTATACGGAAAAAATGTTCAGCCTGAAAGTATGCATACAAAATCAATATATATATATATTTTTTTTTTTTGCTAAGGCGGTATTCTAGTCTAGGAATACAAATATGGATGGTTTCTTAAAATAAGATAAAAGAAAAACAAAACATATTTTAACCAGCCATTTTTTAAAAAGATATTTTTTGATAATTTAACAAAGCAAAAAAATAAAAAAATTAATTTCAATATTTAAATCTTTCAAAATAGCTTTTTTATCGAAACTAATTTTTCAAATATGTCTGACGTGATTTCTCAAGTTGGAATGAATTTGGTATGGACCTTACTTATGCATCCATGTACTATAATTATATTAACAATTTTATAAACAGTAAATATATATAATATATACATAAAAATGTAAATATTTTGTTGAAAACTATTTTTAAAACATTCAGAACTTGTAAAAAAGGGCAAAAAATCACTTTTTTTAAATTTTCCATTTTATCATTTTGTAATTTTTTTTTTTTATTTCCATAATTCAGATCGAAGCGACATACTTACTTATTAATAATAGGGTGAACTCTTTTTTTACCCCACTTTATCAACCTGTAATACTTTCAATTGTAAAAATTAAATGTGTTAATTTTTTTGTATTGTTAAAATTTAAATTAATATTTTTTGAAAGTAAAAATATTCTTAGTTTGTTTTGTATCGAAATTTAAAAAAAACCCAAAATTTGTACTCCTAGACTAGACTACCTCTTTAAATCACACTCCGCACCTTATTTCTCCCAAACTGTCATAAGATTATTACCGTGGTTTTCAAACTTTGTTTTATCAATAAATGTTCAGCCTAAAAGTGTGCTCAGAAAATTTATTTTAAACTTATCACTAACGACATTGTTTCCAAGCCGTCAAAGAACGGGTTTGAATGGTAGTATAATAATAATCATTTATAATTTATAATAATATAATAATAATTATAATATTTTTTGCAAAAAAATTACTATTATTTTTTGTTTCAATGGAAATAAAATTTTGATTCGGAGATCAAAAGCTGATTAAAATAAGAATATTTATAATATTTTCTTTCTAAAGAAGCAGATTTTTTTTTAAATTTTGATCTGAACTCACAGTAAATGATTAATAATCATTTATAATTACTATAACATAATTCCGTAAAATGTGAGTGCGGAACGCTTGATTTTTGTGAAAAATTTCATAGCATATTTTTAGGCATTTTTTGTTTTGTGATTTATTGAAACTTCAAAAACTTTCTATTTTTTTTTTCATTTTGAAAGTTTCAGTTTTACAAAAAATTTTTAAACATAAGTCGTCGCACCTACTATGGTGTCCGTTCTTACTTTGAGGTATTTTATAAGTATGTATTTGGAACTAAAAATGATTTGAATAATTTAAAATCGAATAAATGGAAACGGACCCGTCATTTTTGACGGGAAAGAACTAGTTTATAATAAAATAATAATAATTATAATATTTTATGCAAAAAAATTACTTTTATTTTTTGTTTCAATGGAAATAAAATTGTGATTCGGAGATCAAAAACTGATTAAATATAAGAATATTTATAATATTTTCTTTCTAAAGAAGCAGATTTTTTTTTAAATTTTGATCTGAACTCACAGAATTTTGATCTGTTTTTAGCAGATCTAAAAGATCTAATAGATCACAAAAATAAAATGCAGCATTTTTTAAGCAACATCAAAGCAATTAAAGGTTAAATATTTTTTATATTCTTTTTGAAACATTTTTTCCTGCCAGCAAAATAAAGAATTTAAGGAATTGTGACGTTTTAATTAAACAACTCAACTTTAACTAAACTGTCAGTAGTAACGTAACCTATTTTAAACAAAAATAAATTTTTGTTTTGTTTGTACAGTAGGTAGCATTTTTCAAACCGTCGATGTAGAGAGTAGAAATGCAGAATTTATACTAGATTTGAGGTCGTAGTTTTCGAGAAAAAACACGATTCAATTTCGAAAACAAAACGAAAACAATGCAAAATACTCAAACAGGGTAGAAAAAATGCAAAATTTTGGTAAAGATAGAAAAACGCTATTAGTTTTGATTGAAATAGTTTTTATGCGTCCATCAATGAAGGAAGATAACAATAGACTCTGTTAGTGCTATAACCGAAGAAATAAAAATAAATGCTAATTTTTTCTGCACTCTGAACGGTAAAAAGCAAGTAGAGAAAATCGAAAATTTGTTTTTATTTTACTTTGAATAGTTTTAATATAACTTTAACCGGAGTAACTTTTATTGCTCATTTTTTTTGTTTTTTTTTTTTTTGTATTTTTATTTGCTAAATTGCTAATTTACAAATAATAGTTTTCTCCTTATAAAACTGTTTTCAAAATTCAATACTAAACTCAGAAGCGAAGATATAAAAAAACTGTAAAGCCTGAAACATGTTTTGGGCAGATCCCAGAGAGCTTCGAGCGGCAGTACGACAACGGTAAAAAAACAAATTAAAATTTGATTTTTTTTATATCATCATATATTGCTGCCATTTTTTTTAATTTGATTTGGTGATATTTTTATGAAATCTGTTAAAATAAACCATAAATAAACCGACAAATCTTTAACAAAAAAAAAAAAAAAAAAATTATTTGAATTCGTTTAAAGAAATATACATTTCCATACATTAACATATTTTTGTATGCTAAAAAGCTGAATTTTTTATGTGTTTTTAACTAAAGTAGAAAGTTTATTGCTAAAATTTAATTCGAAACAATTTTAGATTTAAAATATGTTTGTCACACAAATTTTATAAAATTGTGACAAATATGTATTTTAATTATTTAAAATACATATTTTAAATAATTATATAAAAAAAATCATATAAATCATATATAAAAATCATAAAAAAAAAAAGCCAAGAAGAAGCGATATTTTCTAAAAAAACTGTTTTAAAAGCTTATCTAAGCAAATTATTTCTCTATTAAGATTTATTTAAATAGTTACACAAGCCCAATTGTGAAGAACTGCGAAACACATTTCTCAGAGAGCACAAATTTTTATAATAAAACTCATTGGTTGCAAGCGCTGGTACGTTTATTAGTCTATTTATGTTGAAATGTCAACTTTTACTGAGCATTTTTGGTTTTGTCACTTGTTACGATTCACGCTTGAGGTGTCAAAAAATGTACACTAAAAAAACAAATAGCAACAAAACAACACCCTTCATTGACTTTTAAAATAAAACGTGATTTACACTGCTCCAAAGAAATGACAACTGCATATAATTCCGCTTTGGTTTTGCGGCATTTGTGTTAAGTAGCTTTCTCAAGTTCAAGTAGTGTGGAAGCTACTGAAAGACTACCGACGAGTTCAAATGTTCATTGATGAAACAATTGTCTATTCTGCACGATGTTGTAGTTTTGGCATAAAGCTCAAAATATAATCCTTAAATGTACTCAATTTATAATAAATATAATATTTTTTTTCAATTTATTTCATATATTTTTTTTTATCTTTCTGCCTTTCTTACCGTGAACGTTATATTTAAATGCAAGCAAATATTTTTTAACTCACGAATTCAAAACAAAAATTAAAACAAATATCCATAAAAGCTCTTTTGCGTGCCCAATTCATGCAAGAAAGAAATACGTACTTGTATTTGTTTATTTTATCAGCAGGAACGATGATTGTTCAACAATTTAATTCGTCAAAACAAAAATTTTAAAAATTCCATTTCAATCAAGAAAAAAAAAAACATAAAAAATTAAATAAATCAACAACAAAGACATCACGAACACATAACAACAAGAACAACCAGTTTTTGTGACGGGTGCTAGTGAGTTCATTTGTCCAATGAACTGCGCATATCTCGACACAGTGGGCAAAAAAAAAAAAATCGATAAAATGTAAATGTTTTTTGTTATTGTTTTTGGTTGACATTTTAGCAACTAAATAAAACAACAATAAATAAAAAGAGCGCCAAAACCAACAACAACAACAACAACCAGCTGACAGCTAGTGACAAATGACAATTTTTCCAATTTTTTCTATGCTTTAAAAGCTTATAGCAACAACAAGTGAACTCGCTTATTTTTTTTTTTGTTGTTGTTGTTTTCTTTTATGGTGCTGGTTTTATAAATACAAGTCGTTGAGCAACTTTTCATAATGAACCGACCTGCTTGACAAGCATGTGCAAAGCAAGCATGTGCTTGTTTTTTTTTTTCTTTATTTTGTGTTATTTGACTTGTCAATGAACTTGACTTGATTTTTGCTTAAGTGATTGTGTTGTGCTTTTTTATGCGGTGTTCACGCAATATTGAATGAAAAGCTTTAAGCAAAATGCATGAAAAACACTTTTTCACTTTCATGAAAGTGTAGACAATAACAATGTTTTGG